>SJYV01022300.1:274423-400444 GCA_006410875.1 Neotragus pygmaeus
CAACACAGGAGGCTGCCTGCAATGCCGGAAATGTGGGTTTGATCCCTGGTTTGGGAAGATCCCCTGGAGAAGGAAATGGCTACCCACTCCAGTATTCTTGCCTGGGAAATCCCATGGACAGAGAAACTGGTGGGCTACAGTTCACGGGGTCACAAAAGTCAGACATGCCTTAGAGACTAAACCACCACCACCACCACTTACTAAACGTTACGGATTATTTTAGAAGTGGAGAAGCAAAGAAGAATTTTCAAGCTGTGTTGACACATAAATCACAAAACAATATTCATCACAGCATTATTTACAATAGCCAATATTTGAAAGCAACTTAAGTATCAATAGAATGGATAAAGCACATAGGATATAGATATAGTTATGCAATGGAATATTACTCATCATAAAAAAGAACGAAGTCTCGCCATTTGCAAGAGTCTGGATGGACCTAGATGGCCTTTTGCTAAGTAAATTAAATCACATAGAAAAAGATAAATATTAATACCATCTGATTTCACTTGTATATGGAATCTAAAGAAGAAAACAAAATATAACAGGAGTAGACTTACAGAGCACAAACCAGTGATTGCTATGGTTGAGGGGGTGTGAAGATGAGTAAAACAGGTGAAAGAGATTAAGAGGTATGGACTTCCAGTTATAAAATAAATAAGTCACAGGGATGTAATGTACTGCATGGGGAATATATTCAATAATATTAAAATAACTTTGTATGGTGACAGGTGGTAACTAGACTGATCATGGTGATCATTTTATAATTATGAAAATATTGAATCTCTGCTTTTAACCTAAAACTAATGTAATAAGACCATTATCCTTCAATTAAATTTAAAAAATGAAACGAAAAAGCTGCAAAGTGCAGCAAGACCTGAAAACACCAGTGCCAGGGCCAATGTAGGTACAATCAGAGAAGAGGGGGTTGGAGGCACAGGGAAGCAGAGGTTACATGCACCTGCTTCATCCCCCGAAATTTCCATCTTCCATGGTACACACCCTGCCAATGATGCTGACAGCAGGCATATCTTCAGACAAGGCAGACAATGATAATCCCACTGTTCTAATTCTGGAACTGCTATGCCACCTCATTAATATGTGAAAATGTGTTAAAAAGCTGCTGATAAACAGCTGCACAGAGGCAGAAATAGTGGCTCCCATCACATTTGCAAGCTTTACTGGCTCTCGAACATGGCACGAGAAACGAAGCTTCGTCTGCATGTATAAACTGGGTAATTTGCTGTAATCCTCCACTTTATTGGTAGACATTTTGCCATATCATGTCTCCCCAACCACAGTTTAAGGGCACTTCTGATTTACACAGCTCTGTAAACTGCCGCTTCCTTAGAAAGAACCGTCATGTCATTATGGCAGCATTGTCTCAACATTCTGATTTATCAATAAAATGGAAGATTGCCTTGCTTGCATGCACTGCAGTTTCTAATAACTGCATTTCCATTCACTCAGAGAGCATTTGATTAAGGAATTAGATACAAGTTATATATAAATCAGTGCAAGCCCTGAGTTGACTGAAATGTTAGAAAGTGCACTTCTCAGGCGAGGGGAGTAAAATTCTCCCCCAACCCAGGAGCAGATTAGGAGTAAGGAAAGAGGCTTGTCTGAAATGTGATGGCAGAGATTTTCATCTCTCCCAGGCACTGTTCCCCAAGGCCAAGGGCAAAAGCCCCGTGTTTACCTTACCTTGGGGATGGCCCTGCTCCATATTTCTCTAGCGACACTTCCCGCTGGAGGAAAAGTCCCCAGCGATCCTCATTTCCAATTGTCTCCTTTCTCTCCTCTCCAATTCCTTTCCGGTGACAGATTGATGGCCTCCCTGGGTGCCGCCTGAATGCACCTTTTGACAGGGACAGCAACACTGAGCTTAATGACCGGATTCCCAGCATGTCCCTACTTAGACCCAGACCTTGGAGGTGATTCCCATCCCTGACTTCCCCTCATCTGCCCCCACCTCACAGAGGAATTACGGCCGGTTGGGGGACCTTCTCTTCTGTATAAATATTAAGCTGTTTTCTGTTTGGACCAGGTGGCAGCTGCTCCTTCCCTTCTGGGTTGGGGATTATGTATTTGTGTAATTTTTATATTGTGTTTGTTTTCTTGGCAGATGGCTTCCTTCTCATTATTGGGGTGGCGTGGAGGGGAGAGGAAGGGTGTAACTCTAGGGGTGTGTTCTGCTTGATGAAAGGCAGATAATAAAAAGGTGGCTTTTTGTAAAACCCACAGAGAGCAAGACTATATAATTTAACTAAACACGAACAGCCTCGGATCCTGCAATTATCCAACCAATCTCCATCGAGGCAGCACTTGGAGCAGGGCAACTTAGAAATGGGCTTTCCTTTCTAGAAGCATTTAGATGATTCTCCTGACACACACATCTCCTTTCGCCTGGCTCCCGTCCCCACCTCCCTCCACCCTGCCCCCGCTCTCAACTCCATGCTGCATTTGCATGCAAGAATACAAAAACAAGCTCCCGGGTCAGGATGTTGCCACATCTAGAAAATGTGAGTGTTTCCTGGCAGTGCCAAGAGTAGGGGTGGGGTCTTAGAATTGCAAATGTAGCGTTAAGGTAAAGCCCTTGGTATAAAATTTGACCTAATTAAGACACTAGCAGGGCAAAGCATTCCAATAGCAATTACACAGGTTGTAAAGGGGGTGAAGTGCCTTCTAAAACCAAAAAATGCTTCTGCCAGAAATAAGCACCCCTGAGGGTCAAATGAGGAGCTGTCAGTGCAGAATACCACTCGCCTTGAGGTCAAGCAGGTACCTCCCTTCCATCAGCTGCCATGAAGGCTGCCTGCCGGGAATCTCTGCAAGGAGCCCGGGCTCCCCCGCCCAGCGATCTCTATCACCTCTTCTGCGGACAGTTTCCCAAAAGTTGTGATAATTCTGATTTGCACCCCTTGCCTGCCTTACTAAACTATCATTTATTTATGGATTTTTTTTTTTTTGAGTGTTTCCTATGTACTGAGACCCATTTCAACTCCTAATGCAGTGAGTGTTAGTCGCTCAGTTGTGTCCAACTCTTTGGACCCCACGGACTGTAGCCTGCCAGGCTCCTCTGTTCGTGGGATTCACCAGGAAAGAACACTGGTCTGGGTAGCCTTTCTCTTCTCCAGGGATCTTCCCAGAGATGGATCAAATGCTAACAACAGGATGATTCTTCATGGCAACCTCTAGGCCAGAAATAATTTGTAAATATTTTCTTACAGTTTTCAAGTACTCATAATGAGGAAATATTCATTCAGGTCTACTTTGAATACTGAGCCCTTATTAGACACAGGCACTGTGAAAGTTTCTGGAAATATAAAGGTAAGTTGTATCAGCCCTGTCCCTGTGAAGTCACAAGTCTAAGGGAAAAAACAGACATACGCCTAAACAGTTAAGATCATGAGTAGTGTTCCTCAGTTACAGATGGAAAACAGAGAAGCAGAGATTCACCCTAGATGAGACAGAAGTGTCAGACTGGGGATAACGTTCAGTTGTCCTGCTCAAGTTTGCAGGACAGAGTCAACCACTTTAAGTGAACAGAAGGTAAGGGTCTAAGCTCTGGGGCCAGACTGTATAGGTTCAAATCCCAGCCCCCTACCCCAAAATACTGTGTGATCTTGGGAAAGTTACCTAAACTCTCTGTGCCTGCATTTTCTCAACTGTGAAGTGAGGCTAAATAAAGCCACCTGCTTTGAGTCATCTTAATGATTAAATAAGACAACATACACGAAGCACCCAGCACCTAGCTTTCCGAACTCCATCGTTAGCTGTGCTGTCCAAGTTATTTGAACTCCATGTTTAATTTCTTCCAAATACCTGCTTCATTTATGTTAAGAGAATTTAATGAATGTAAACATGTGAACTCAAGTAACAACACCTAGCACAAAATCTTAGTGATTATTATTGACATTTTTATTACTACAGACACACTCTCGACGTCCTAATAAAACAGCTTTATATTTTAAATTATGTTCTTATAGTCAAAGGAAAAGACCATCAGCCTGGAAATCAGAACTTTAATTAAGGGCTTCCCAGGTGGCACTAACGGTAAAGTATCCGCCTGAAATGCAGGTGATGCAATAGTTGCAAGTTCAATCACTGGAGGAGAAAGTGGCAACCCACTCCAGTATTCTTGCCTGGAAAATCCCATGGACAGAGGAGCCTGATGGGCTATAGTCCATGGGGTCGCAAAGAGTCAAGCATGACCGAGTGACTGAACACTACACACAGGAAAATGGACTAACCTCTCCAATCCATGGTCTTTTCATCAGTAGTTACCTCCTCAAGAACCTTCCAGTCACCTCCTTCCCTGGCAGGCAGTATCAGGGCCCTCTGCAGCACATTGCTAGCTCCTGGAGCAATCGCTGTCTTGAAATATACTTGTTCTCTTGGTTTCCCATCCCGTCCATGAGCTCTTTGAACTAGTCCTTTTCACCTATCCATTCCATAAGTGAAAGTAAGTGTTAGTCACTCAGGCGTGCCTGACTCTTTGCAACCCGATGGACTGCAGCCCACCAGGCTCTTCTGTCCGTGAGATTTTCCAGGCAACGATACTGGAGTGGGTTGCCATTTCCTTCTCCAGGGGACCTTCCCAACCCAGGGAACAAGCCCGGGTCTCCTGTACTGCAGGCTGAGACTGAGCTACAAGGGAAGCCCATCCATTCCACGAGAGGTCCTAATTTATTTGGAGCAAATCCAAGTTTTTAGCTGAGAAGTTTGGGGACACTGAGAGATTCAATTAATTTACTTAAAATCGCCAGTTTAGCTAGTGGGAGATGTGAGCCTAGAACTGGAAGTCTTCTCTTACTGTGGTATCTTCCCCCAAGACCACAAAGTCAGCCTCTATAAACAGTGATTCATTTGAAGTGAACACTTTCTTTGCAAACCACTTTTTTTATTTTAGGGTTTTAACATCAATTACTTTCAAATAGCAAGCCACTCCAGTACATTTAAAAACTTAATTTGATTTAGCAAACATCAATGTATCTACAGCTTGTTGTTCAAGTACCTGGTGCACAAAGCAAATAAGTGTAGCTGGATCCCGACTTGAGATATTAACTGAGGTGCATTATCAGGATGACTAACACCATCTGTGAGGTTGGGCTGGTATGTTGTTGTCTTCAAGGAGAAGCAGCTGAAAAATTACATAAAGAAGTCACGAGTGTAAGGCTCTGATTTGTTCTCAATTCATGAGTATTCATCCAAATATTCAGAGAAGTATTGGAAATAAATTGTTATAGCCCCCAACTCAGGTTATGTCTACTCCAGGACAATGAGATCTCCTTGTGATCTCAAACATGATTGTAGAACACAAGGACAGTGAAAAAGAAACAGTGATCATCATCCTCTATGTTCCAAAATGGACTTTTAGAACTCAGAGACAAGTTTTTTAAAAGTCCAGATTTCTAAGAAGCCAGACTGGGGAAACATTACATCCTAGCTACAGTTTTCTAGCCCTAAGTCTGGATTTACTGACCTAGGATCTGTCATATCCTTTTCTTATAAATAGGACTCCATGAATACCTACATACTATCACCCACTTGGAAGATGCTTAAAGGAGGGGCTGTCTTCCAGATAGGCAGCACCTGTGACAAGGAAATAAAAATCTAGGGAAAAAAAAAAAGGTAAAAAGAGACACACACACACACACACACACACACACACAAATCACATGCACTCCTCACCTTGGACCCTTCCCTAAGAGAGTGCCACTGCAATAGTCAGTCTGTTCAGCCTCAGGATCCTGGAAAAGGCAGGAAGAAGCAAGCAGGTATTCTGTGATGGCAGTCTGGCACATCTAAATCAGACCATCCTCCTTTCCGATGCCACTGTTCCCTGTCCTTGTCGTCACAGTGCACCACGACCCTTGTTCCTTCAAGCTTCATGCTCACCCCCTGCAGCTTAATGCCGCTTTACACTTGAGCCCAAAATTTTGAATTTACTATTCTTCCTACTAGCAATAAACTTCACCCTGATCTTAACCAACAATAGATGGTACCATTTGAACATGTTGCATATTAGCTCTTAAATTATATAAATAGCTGAAACTCCTTATTATTAAAGATAAAGGTAATTAAGTTCTTTGAATATATTTTTAAGTACAACTGTTCTGACATTAAGCAGTAATTTCTGTGTTCATGTGTCTGTCTCCCTCACTAGACTATGAGTATTTTTAGAGAGAAGATCCTCTTGATGGAAAAGCAGTGCAATGTCTGACACATCATTCAATTAATATTTGATGAATAAGTGAACAAATAAATGTACATATGTCCAGGGACAATGTAGCTTAAAGCCAAGATTCTGAGGCCAGACTGCTGCTGCTAAGTCGCTTCAGTCGTGTCTGACTCTGTGTGACCCCATAGACAGCAGCCCACCAGGCTCCCCCGTCACTGGGATTCTCCAGGCAAGAACACTGGAGTGGGTTGCCATTTCCTTCTCCAGTGCATGAAAGTGAAAAGTGAAAGGGAAGTCGCTCAGTCGTGTCTGATTCCTAGCGACCCCATGGACTGCAACTTACCAGGCTCCTCCGTCCATGGGATTTTCCAGGCAGGAGTACTGGAGTGGGTTGCCATTGCCTTCTCCGCTGAGGCCAGACTATCTGGAGTCTAATCCCGGCTCCATCCCTACGAGCCAAGTGACCTTGGACAAATTGCTTAAACTCTCTCTTGAGTTTTCAGATTCCCCGTTAATAAAGTGTTGCAATACTATTATACAGGACATGACTAAGCACATACTTACACACACACAGAATGTATGGCATAGTGTCTGACACAAAGTGTTATCAAATGCAAGTAACTGTGCCCAAACCACAGTGAGGCCAAACAATATCAAAATGTCAGGGTTTGAGGTCCAGGCCCTAGCTACAAGGAGGGGTCCCTGCATGGGCTGATTATCCACCCAGCAGAATTCGTCCAGCACCAGTCTTGGTTCTCTCACCAGTGCCCAGGCCTGGCTGAAGAAGGGCGGTGAACTGGCAGCACCTTCAGGGCCAGGTCCCCGGACCCTGCCCAGCCACCATCACTGCAGGGGCCAGATGCCCAGGGCCCACCTCAGGCTTTTCATCTGAACTGGAGAGAATCTTTTGTATAGAACCAATAGGAATACAATACACGTTGTAGCAAATACCACTCAGGTTAATCCCCAGCTCACAACAATGGCCCCTCTTTGAGAACAGCCCCAACCACAGAGATACTCTGAAATACAATGTCCTTGCAACTTAACCCTGACCTCTGGCCACTTCCTAGGTGACAACTGATCTAAGATGGACCAGCTTTGGAAACCTGGAGAGAAACCGGTTAAAGCGGTTACCTTTAAGGCCGTGTCCGTACACTCCGGTCGCTGAGGCCTCCATGGACTGGGGGTTTGTGGGAAAGGTTCGCTGCTGCTTCCAGGCCATGGTGAGGACTCTGGAGCTCTTCAGGACCCAGCCCTCAGCCTGTCCCCAGGCCGCCCAGCTCATCCCCCGGCCCAGAGGCTGGAAGGCCTAGAGGGCCCCGGGGAGAAGGCCTTAATCTGCACTCTCTGCCACAAGGACCACTGGGAGGCTGACTGTTGGCCACGCTCAAGGTCTCCTGATAACAATTACAGACTAACGGCTGCATGTTCGCTCCACTTCTATTACATAAGTACTCAGTAAATGCATATCTATTGTTATTGCATTACAGAATGTCTGGTCATCATAGCTACCAAAAGATTCCAAACATTTAGCTGATTTAATCCCCAACTCTGGTCAAGAAAACCCCTTTTGGTAAGCCTTCATTTCACAAGCTGAGACATGATTTAATGGGCTTCCAAAGCGTGGAAGAGTTCCAAGCACAGGTGGTGGTGAGCAGCTGTTTTCCATCTCCGCTGAGGACCAGCTGAGAGTCTTAAAGAGCCACATGAGCAATTTGGGTATAAAGTACTAGGAATACCTTCCTAATGTTTGAGAGTGTGAAACTCTACACTGAAACCTCAAGAGAAGCCATGGAATCCACCTCTGTAGAGATTCTTTAAAAATGGGACACTGAATCGGCACTAAGTTGGATAAAGACCAGAAAAGCATCTCACATTAAAATAACAAGCAGTTTGCATGGGTCAGTCAAGTTTGAGTTACACTGCTATTGACCTAGTTCCCTTGAAGTACCATTACCTAGAGATACATATAAAAAGAAGAGTATGGGGAGCAGATTCCTCTACTAAGTGAGATTGCAATGAAAACTGCTGAACATGCTCTAAATCCTCATTCAAAATAACTTTAAATCTCATTAAGAAATCATTTCTGGAGGATCTGAATGAACGGTACCTGGTATAAGTACTTCATGAGAGAAGGCAGTGTTGGGGGTCTTGTTTGAGGCAAACTCAGGAAAGTACCTAACATCCTATTATATTCAGACCACACCATAAGCAATTTCCAGCTTAAGATGGCAAAAACATGAGGGGAAAATGCACTTCCATTTCACTCTCTTGGCTGAGAAAGTGACAGAAAAACCCCTGTGAGTGGAGAGACCCAAATTACACACCTATTATTCTTTACAAGATCAGGAGTGTTTTACATATTTCCTCTTGGGAAGAAAATATTCTGATTTTAGTGAAGAGGTGGAGGCAGTCTCTTGCTATTCTTGGTGGCTCAGAGGAAGAAACCAAAAAGAAAGGTGATTTCTAGGGTAAAAAAAAAAAAGCTAGCAGAGGCTTTGATCGTGAGCAACCTGAAGCTTGAGTTAGGGCCGAAAGAGGAGGCTGTATAGGTGACTGAGGAAGCAAGGCTTGTTTGCAGTTTTATAGCCACATAAGTGGATTAGACAGAAGGCAGGAATGGTGATATGTGATAAAGACACTTAAATGGAATTTAACGGTTTATTCTCTTCCAAATTACTGAACATTAGGTTTAAATGTTTCCATATAAATATTAAATTATATGTACATAGCAGGATTGCAAATTTGCACATTACCACTCTGTTTTTTAAGGAAAATGTAGCTTCTTTATTTCCTATAACTATTCTTCCTCCAAGTTCACACCCCATTGAGGAGTGTGGGGCAAAAACAAACTTGCCAATGAATAATATCTCAGTCTCTTCCCTTTTAAAGGATGTCTTTGGGTAAGTCTTTTTTTTAAAGAGAGAAAGATCTGTTTATTTCTTCTCTCCAAAATGAGAAAGAAGGTCTGTGGCTGACACAACCAGCCCCTCTCCTTGCAGGTGGCTGGTCTGATCCAGTCCTGACTTGGCATCTGCTGGGGCACAACGGATCCCTTGTCACCTTTGGTGCACAATCACTGCCTGCAAGAGACCCATGTGCACCAGCTTGCAGGGACCCAGCGGCTCTGCCTCAGACTATGGTCATCCCCAAGGCCAGGATGCCACAGCTTCCAAGCCAAAGCCAGCTTCTCCTTGGCCTGCAGAGGCCTGCAGCCTCCCAGGTGCTGTAGATGAGGAAACAGGCCACAAACCCCAGTGTTCTCAGGCTCCCTGTTCCTGGCAGCATATTTCTAGCACAGCCTGTTCTATATCCCCAAACTTTTACCTATATAGGAGGGAAAAAATATCTTGTTCTTACAGCTGCATTTGCTTTGTTTCACCACAACTGGTTTTAACTGCTAGAGCTCTAAAACAATCATGACCTTTAGCAACCTCACCACCATCACCACCACTAATAAAAGCTGATAAACTACTAAGACCTCTGAGTGACCCCAGTTCATGAGACCCTTACTGCACTCAACTGAGGGTTCCTTCCTGACCAATGAACAGCAGGACTTGTTTTAACTAACCACACACCAATGAATGGATGCATTCTGACTTCACTGGAGTACAAGCTTCCAAACATGAAATAGCATAAGTGCCACGGCCCTTCCACTGCATAAAACCATCTGATCTTCCCCTCAGAAAATGTGTCCGATGCTGCACGCACTAATTCCTTTGCCTGGAAAGTAACTAAGCTCAAGGCCTGTTGACACTGTAGTCACTGGTTTTCCATGAATAATACCAACAAGAGGAGGAAATGAAAAAACACAGGCATCTTTGCCTTCCTCTCAGGTACTCACTCTCTTCTCTAAAGTGCTTCTTTTTATGAGATAGGACTTCCCCTGTGTCATTGTTCCTGGGGGCACTAAGCCACATGGCCTAACACCAGTGGCAGCTGGGATGCATGGAGGGAAACCAGCTTAGTCATAAGATCACCTATTGAAAAGTAATTTTAATTTATTCTTTCTATTACATACCTGCATCAAGAAGGAAAAATCTCATACAGATGGCCTACAGGCACATAAAAAGATTCTCAACATCACTAATTATCAAAGAAATACAAATCAAAACTACAATGAGGTATCACCCTCATATAGGTCACCCATTACACATCACCATACAGGTCACGGCCACCATTAAAAATCCTATAAACAACCAAAACTAGAGAGGGTGTGGAGAAAAGGGAACCCACCTATACTGTTGATGGGAATGTAAGTTGATGCAACCACTGCGGAAAACAGTATAGAGGTTCCTCAAAAAACTAAAAACAGAGTTGCCATATGATCCTGCAATCCTGGGCATATATCCAAAGAAAACTATAATTCAAAAAGATTCCTGCACCCCAGTGTTCACTATGTACAATAGCCAAGACATAGAAACAACGTAAATGAATGAATAAGGAAGACATGGTACATATATACAATGGAATAGGATTCAGCCATAAAAAAGAACAAAATAATGCCACTTGGAACAACATGGATGGACCTAGAGATTATCACACTAAGTGAAGTAAATCAGAAAAAGAAATATTGTAGGATATCACTTATATGTGGAATTTAAAACATAATACAAATGAACTGATCTATGAGACAGAAACAGACTCAGAAACATAGAGAACAGACTCGTGATTGCCAAGGGGGAAGTGGGTAGGGGAGAAACGGATTTGAAGTTTGGGATTAGCAGATGCAAGCTGTTATACAGAGAATGGATAAACAACAAGGCCTGCTGTACAGCACAGGGAATTCAATATCCTGTGATAAACTATACAGAAAAGAATATGGAAAAGAATGAGTGTGTGTAAACACACACACATATATATAACTGAATCACTCTGCTGCACACTAGAAATTAACACAATATTGTAAATCAACTATACTTCAATAAAATTTTTAAGTGAATAAAAATCCAGTTTAGTCTGGTAGGCAACAAGATTAAGGTGATTTTACTTATTAGATTGTACACTAATAATTGTTTAGAAACACACACATAAAATGTGTAGCATGTACTAGGTACTTCTTTAAGAGAATGACTCAATCCTTGCACTGCTGTATGTGATGCCGCGTGTGCCTAGTCATGGCCAGCTCTTTGCGACCCCATGGACTGCAGCCTCTCAGGCTCCTCTCCTGGAGCTTGGAGTCTGTGGAGATTCTCCAAGCAAGAATACTGGAGTGGGTTGCCATGCCCTCCTCCAGGGTCCTATGTGGTAGTACTATTATAATTACTATTGTAATTATAATAACTGCAATAGTTATTATTATCCTCATTTTATAGAAGAGGGAATTGAAGACAAGAACAATTAGATAACCCTATCCAAGATTACAAGGTGAACCGTGGATGAGCCAGGATTCAAGTCTAAACAATTTGGTGCCTCTGAAACTCACAAACTACCGACACTGTGCCGCCACTGGGTGTCAACACACCAAACTGAAGGGGCTTCAGTCTTCAGGAAGACGAGGAACAGCACTCACTGAGGGCCTTCTAGATGCAAAATACTTACATGTACATTTCCTAATTTAATCTGAGAGATGAATAAACTTCTTAGAGGACAGAATGTGCAACATTTAGTTAATGGAGTAACTAATTTTCATGAGAGGCAGGTTTGTTCATTTTTTTTTAATTGTAAAAATAACGGTAGACANACTTACATGTACATTTCCTAATTTAATCTGAGAGATGAATAAACTTCTTAGAGGACAGAATGTGCAACATTTAGTTAATGGAGTAACTAATTTTCATGAGAGGCAGGTTTGTTCATTTTTTTTAATTGTAAAAATAACGGTAGACAAGTTAAGAGGATCAGTCCCTAGATTCTTCATTAATTAAGGGCTTTTTCCAGCTGTCTGCACCTTATCACCCAATGAAACCGTTATTAGAAAGACCTCAGGGAAGAGACCACGCAGTGTGTACTCTCTCTCTGCAAAAATCAGCCAGAGACGAGCATCTGCTATAAAATTATTTCCTTTAATCACTATCAACATCAGAACTGTAGTACATTAAAGTACAAAACCTGTATGTACAATTACACATACAAAGAAATGTTCTTTGTAAGGAGCAATTTTCAACAAATCTGACAAACAGCAAGAGTCATTCCTATTGGGGGTTTGAAAAGAGATATGGAAATTTCCGAGATGGCCCCCTCCTCCCTTGGGCTCCTCTGACCCTCTGAACATCAATTTGCAAAGGCCTGAGGGAGGAAGGGAAGTATTAACAATCTCAGACACTCAATCCTCCTCTTATGGAAGGGGTGAATTTTTAGGGAACATTTTCCGTCCTTTATTACACTGATGTTTCATCCATTTGCATCATTAGGTTCAGTAGTTACCATGACAATATGATGCCTACAGCAATCTAACTTGATAGCCAGATGCCAGAATGTGAAAAAATAGGACCAGCTAAGAAAGTGAGAGAAATATAATTAATCTGAACCACATTTNGGGATTGGGGGCAGGAGGAGAAGGGGACGACAGAGAATGAGATGGCTGGATGGCATCACCGACTCTATGCACATGAGTTTGAGTAGACTCCGGGAGTTGGTGATGGACAGGAGGCCTGGCATGCTGCAATTAATGGGGTCACAAAGAGTCAGACACGACTGATCGACTGAACTGAACTGAACTGAATTGCGATGGGATTACTACATTTTAAATGTATTTACAATCTAACGTCTACTTAGTTGCCAAAGTGTAAGCAAAATTGGTCTTATCAGTCTCAGTTTTTTGGGGAAATTGTCTGTATGCTGGAGAGTGTGCTTTTTAATCATTCAACATTGAACTTGATTTTAAAAGAAGAAGTAATCAAGTCACCAGCAATTATAACCTGGAAGAACTATTGCTGTGCTGCAGGCTTGCGAGGGGAATGATGGGAAAAGAGGAGGGAAAGCAAATCTGAATTGAGGGGTGTGTAGCCAGAACACGAGCTAAGAAAACCATACTGGAGGGGTTAGAGCTTGACCCAGGGGCTGAAGAACGTGTGTAATCTGGGCAGAACAAATCAAATATAAGAAGAAACTTGTGTCCATACCCCAAAATTGGTGCAAAATANGTCCTTCTCATCATGACTGGGTTGGATAGCGGCGCTGAGCTAGGCGATTTGGCCGGTTCAGGCTGGTAGCCGTGGAGAGCTGGAAAAGGACAAGAACAACACGAGGTTATAACCCCAAGCATGACTCTGCCGAGGGCTGCCTGGCTGTATTGAGCTTATACATCCTGAAAGTCTAGAATGCTTCAGGAGCATTTGGCTTCCCATGTGGTATTCTCATTATTCTCTTTCACACAATACCTTTACCTCTTAAATAAGAAGAAAGAAATTTGATTTTTTAAAGAAGAGAAGTCAATAACACAGCCAAGCAAGCAGTCTGCCTCAGATCATGCAGAAGCAGGGAGTTTAGTTTCAACCAAAGTTTGCAATGATCCCCGCACCCTCAGGACACTGCTCTGGTGCAGCCACACAATTAACACCGACACAAGTTGTCTCTCTTGAGTCCTGAGACTTATGAAAGGTCAAGAGCAACAGGAGTAATAGTGACACTGACTGAGCATTTTCAGGCTGCCTGATTTAATCCTCACAACTAACCAGTGAGGTAGGTACTACTAACCCCATTTTACAGATGCAGAAACTGAGGCTTACAGAGGTTAGTCATTGCTGAAGAACTCAGGTATAGTAAGTTGTGATCAGTAAGTCATAAACTAGGGTCTCCTTCACTCAGAACCCATGCTCGGAACCCCTCTCCCTCAGGACCTCCTTACCTGGGGAACCTCAGATGGGTTGTAGAGAGGAACACTCCCTTTCACAGGGGGTGGGGGAAGCAGAACACCAGCGTTGGAGTAGAACTCAGTGGAAACACCCTGTGATGGAAAATAATAGAAAATCCTCTTAGTCACCACTTCCTGGATTCTAGACTGTCAGGGGCTTCCCTGAGAGTCAACTTTGGTCAAGAGATGCAGTCCCCGGTGATGCGGTGGATGGGAACCCGCCAATGAAGGGGACGCAGGTTCCATCCCTGCTCCAGGGAGATTTCACACGCAACTAAGCCTGGGCGCTGCGTTGACTGAGCCTACAGGCCTAGAGCATGTGCCCTGCGAGAAGAGAAGCCACTGCTGAGAAACCCACGCACTGCGGCCAGAGAGGAGCCCCCATGCACTGCAATCAGAGAAAGCCCACACAGTAGCAAAGACCCAGCACAGTCAAAATAAACAAATAATAAATAAAGTTTAAAATTTTTTAAAAGAAAGATGCAAATGTGATAGAGCTCAGGGAATCCTGAGCAAACAAACAGTTCCAGTGGGCACAGCCACCCTGGGGGCCTGGGGGAGATTTGCAGAGGCTCAGGTGCTGCTATGTGAGAAGAAAAGGCCACAAAAAATGTACTAATAGCATCATAAAAAGTAACCTCATATTCCTTGAAAAGCCTAAAATACTACAAGAGTGCCATAACCAGGCCCCAAGAAATAAAATTGTTTTCCTAGCAATTCGCATGAAATCCATACTGGACAATTTGTCAAGGCTTTATCACAGTCCTTGCAAGGGATACTGGTGAACTCTAGCTCCTACTGGGGACAGGGAAAGAGGGCATTCTCTTTTGTCATTTCTTTTTTTTTGGCTGTGCCTTGTGACATGTGGGATCTGGGTTCCTCAACCAGGGATTGAACCTGTGCCCCCTCCACTGGAAGCACAAAGTCTTAACCACTGGACTCCCAGGGAAGTCCCAAGACCACTCTCTAGACATCATGTAAGGAAGCAGTGGTGGGCTAACTCATGTTCCTGCCCCAGACTTCTTGTCTTGAAGTCCTAACCCAGAGACCTCAGAATGTATTCAGAGACAGGGTCTTTAAAGAGGTGATAAACTACTGCACAGCTCAGGGAACTGTATTCGGTGCTCCACGGTGACCTAAATGGGAAGGATATACAAAAAAGAGCAGATACATGTATACTTATGGCTGATTCACACTGCTGTACCACAGAAACCAGCACAACACTGTAAAGCGATCCAGGCAAGAATAATGGAATGGCTGGCCATTCCCTTCTCCAGGGGATCTTCCTGACCCAGGGACCAAACCCTCGTTTCCTGCATTGCAGGCAGATTCTTTACAATCTGAGGCACCTGGGAAGCCCCATACACAATAGAAATTAATATTTTTTAAAAAAGATGATTAGAGTGGGCCCTAACCCATTATGACCGGTGTTCTTATAAGCAGGGGAAACTTGGACACAGACACACACCAGGGAAAGACCACATAAAGACGCAGGGAGAACATGGCTATCTACAAGCCAAGGAGAAAGCTCCTCTGCAGACACCTCCATCTCAGCTCTCCAGCCTCCAGAACTGTGAGGAGATACTCGTCTGGTGTTTAAACGGCACAGTCTATGACACCTTGTTCTGGCAGCCCTAGCAAACTACTACAGAGGCTTTCTCCATTCTCTCCACAAGTCAGGCCCTCATGAGGCAGTACCTCCAGCCCCCATGAAAGTCCAGTTCACACACAGGTGGGCTGCTCACCTCAGGTCCCGACAAGCCTCCACTCCCCAGGCCCTCAGCTATCCCCGCACCAGACGCTGACCCTCGGCCTTCATCTCCACCTAGGAAGCAATGCATCAGGGGTGTTCCAGCTTCCCAGGACAGAAGAGTCCCCACTCCCAGAAGGCTCCCCCATCCCCCCTGGAAACTGCAGAGAGGACCACAGTGGGCCCAGAGGACAGGGGGCTGGCATACCTGTGTCCCTGGAGAAGGCATTGGCACCCAGCAGAGACTGGGGGTCTGGGGGAGGTGTCAGTGAGAGGCTTGGGCTAGGCTGAGGTGGAGACGCTGCCCTGGGCATCTCCTGCTTAGTGGAGAAAGGATGGCGCTGATGGTCCACACGTCCGTGCCACCTGCTTGCATTCCTGCAGCACCCACATGGCGGCCTCCACCCTCAGCCAGGGCTGGCCTCCTCTCCACCACACTCCATTCTCTTCATACCACTGCTCTGCTCAATAAGTCACTGCCGGCTCTCAAAAGTTAAAATTCTACATCCTAACTTTTAAGGCCTTTCGTCATCTGCCTCTCCCCTCCCTGGACCAATCTGTCTCCCACAGCCTCCCATCACAAAACCAGTTTCATCCAGACCAGGGTGGAGAGGCCAGTTCCAGGTCCTCCTGGAGCTGAGGACACTTCCTCAGAAGGGGCCACAGAGAAGGAAGCTTCCCGCCCAGCGCCCCGCAACCCTCCACCCGAGGTCACCTCAGAATCCGGGCTGCCGGGCGCGTCTTCGTCTCCAGACGAGGATGCGTTGTGGGCGGGCTTCGAGCGGAACCAGCTGAACCAGCCAAACCTTGAGCTCTGGAAGGATGGGGGGGTTCTGTGGTCTGTAGGGTGGAGATTAACCCCCCCTCACTGTGACGGTGGTGAGACAGGAGGGGAGGAGACCCCACAAGAGCCCAGCTCCCCAGCTCTGCATCACCATCGGGAAACAAAAACATCCCTCCACCTTTGCGTTCTCCTTCACGTTTCCGAGCTCTTCTCTCTGGACGGTATTTTGGGAAGATTTTTTATCTGCCCCCTCGGAGGACTCCTCCTCATCCTCCTTGACTGATACGGTGGAACTCTCGGAAATACTTCGAGCTCTGGGAATCAGTGGCACCTGGAATTAGAGAAAAGAGAAGTAACATCTTTATAGCACTTGACAGGTTACAAAGGCATATTTACATGTATTCCCTCACCTGACCTGCTCAATAAATCAGCGGGGATAGCCTTACAGGATCTAATATGACTGATGGGGAACCACGATTTAGCCCCGAGGAATAACTTGCTAAAGGTCTCAGGACAAGGGCAGAGCCCAGTCTCAATCTTCAGATCATCCTTAACCCTACAGGGTTTTGGCCACTGTGGTACTAGTCCCCAGGAGCATCAGGTTTCCAGAACTATGCCAAGGCCTGGAGCAGGGGTATGGAATGCTTCCACTGGAGACGAAGAGAGCCAGGAAACACCCTTCAGGGAACCCCTAAATGCAAAGATCAGGGAAGGTTGACAACCACCGAATCTAACTCATCCCAGACCTTACTTCCTAGCTGACTTGCTCAAGATAAACTGTGAGCAACTGTACTGGGGGAAGTAAAATACACCCACATCCCTGTGTGTTAATTTTGTGTGTGTGTGGTAGAATATATCGGGTTGCCCAAAAAGTTTGCTCAGGTTTGTCTGTAACACCTTATAGAAAACTCCAAATAAATTTTTTGGCCAACCCAATACATTTCATACAGTTTACCCATTTAACCACTTAAACTGGACAGTTCAGTGTATTAGAATATTCATGATGTTGCACAACCATCACCGCTTTCCATTTTCAGAAATTTTCATTAACCTCAACAGAAACTCTGTTCCCATTAAAACTAACTCCCCATTTTTCCTTCTTCCCTCTGGCCCCTGAGAACCTCTATGCTTTCTGTCTCTATGAGTTTGCCTATTCTAGATGGCTTGTATAAGTGGATTCATACAGTATTTGCCCTTTTATGTTGTATTTACAATTTGCACTCTCAGAAAAAGATAATTGGTATAACCTTTAGAAAAAACACTTTGGCAAATACAGAAAAAGTTTCATTTTTTATTGTAATGAGTATAGAACTTACTGTGTACCANTCATACAGTATTTGCCCTTTTATGTTGTATTTACAATTTGCACTCTCAGAAAAAGATAATTGGTATAACCTTTAGAAAAAACACTTTGGCAAATACAGAAAAAGTTTCATTTTTTATTGTAATGAGTATAGAACTTACTGTGTACCAAGTAGTATTCTGAGCATTTTATATATAGCGAGTCATCTATCCTTACAACCATCCTGTTAGGTAGGTACTGTTATTATCATCCCATTTAACATATGAGAAAACTAACACACAGAAAAGCAACCTGTATAAGGTCACACAGCTAGTTAAGGGCAGAGCAAGGATTCAAACCCAAGCTGTCTGACTTTCCTTCTAGGAATTTCTCTCCTAACTGAGTAATTCAAGAAATACACAAGGGCTTATATATTAGAATGTCCATCACTGTGTTTTACACATGAAGGGAAGGGAAGGGAGGAGTAAGGAGAAAGAGTAGAAAAGAAAAGGAAGAGAGAGACACTTGAAGTGCTTAACAAAGTAGTAAAGACGGATTAAAATCTGAGCTCCTTCCAGGGCCTACCAGGCCCTCTATGATCCAGGGCCTACCAGAACCTCTCTAATCCTGCCTTTCTCTGTCTCTCTGGTCTGGCTTCTTAGCCCTCTCCTCAACATTTTTTTTTTTTTTTGACCACACTGAACAGCTTGCAGGATCTTAGTTGCCCAACCAGGGACTGACCCCAAGCCCTCAGTAATGAAAGTGCAAGCAAAGTCCTAACCACTGGACCATCACAGAGTTTCCCNTTAGCCCTCTCCTCAACATTTTTTTTTTTTTTTTGACCACACTGAACAGCTTGCAGGATCTTAGTTGCCCAACCAGGGACTGACCCCAAGCCCTCAGTAATGAAAGTGCAAGCAAAGTCCTAACCACTGGACCATCACAGAGTTTCCCTGGTCCCTCTCTCTAGATACAGCCCATACTCTCCCTCAGTTGTGCCAGGTCATGTTATTACAGGGTCTTTGCTCTTGCTATGCCCTCTGCCTTGAACATTTGTTCCATGAATTCACCTGGCTCATGTCCACCCTCCATGCTGACCTCAGAGATGCACTCCCTCCCACACCATCTAAAGGAACATCCCTCGAGCGTACAGTGGTTTATTTGCAGTCGCCTCTACTGAACAGAAGCCCCATGAAGGTAGGCTTTGTCTGGTTCCTTATGTATCCCCAGCCTCGATAAGAGGACCAGGGACACTGCAGGATCTCCCTATTTGTGAATGAATAAACGCATGAGCAATGGTGTTTCCATACAGTGAATTTATCACACCAATACTCAAAATCATATTTAAGAATGACATGGAAAATCTCATTTTATGGTGTTAAAAATAGAAAATAGAGCTTCATCTACATATGTTTTCAACCATTTAAAAACACATGTATGTGCATATTTACACACATTTATGCATGTGGGCTAAGTCGCTTCAGTCATGTCTGAATTTTTGCAACCCTATGGACTGTAGCCTGCCAGGCTCCTTTGTCCATTGAATTTTCCAGGCAAGAATACTGGAGTGGGTTGCCATGCTCTCCTCCAGGCATCTTCCCAACCCAGGAATCTTCCCAAGCCAGTGATCAAACACGCATTTCTTCCGTCTCCTGCATTGGCAGGCGCGTTCTTTAGCACTAGCACCACTGGGAAGCCCATATACACATCTATATATATATACACCCATATAGACAGNTTTCCAGGCAAGAATACTGGAGTGTGTTGCCATGCTCTCCTCCAGGCATCTTCCCAACCCGGGAATCTTCCCAAGCCAGTGATCAAACACGCATTTCTTCCGTCTCCTGCATTGGCAGGTGCGTTCTTTAGCACTAGCACCACTGGGAAGCCCATATACACATCTATATATATATACACCCATATAGACGGTCTCCTTCACTTTTTGAAAGTTTGTATCATACCACTTTGCTTTTACCAAAGACTGACATTAGTACCTATTTTCACTAACAAACAAAAAAATCCAAAGAGGACTTTCACTTTCACCAAAAAAGTCAGAAAGCAAAAAAGCATTCAGTGTTTGTTTTGTAGGAGCCATTTTAGAGGCAGCTCGTATCCCAGTCAGTAAGACGGCCCCACTAAGCTTCTTTACCGGAAAGTACACTCAGCATCTCACAGGGCTTTGGACCGTATCCGTGAGCATCTATGCTTCATCTCGATTCATTTTGTGCATTCTTAGCAAGATGTGTACTGAGGTAATTGCTTCTTCCCTTCACTTCATTTAGACTTACAAATGGTTTCATAGGAAGGCTCTGNGGGGAGGGGGCTTCAGGGAGTGGGGGCTGTTCCTGCCATCTTTCCTGAGGGTCACTTAAGGCAAGATGCTCTCGTGCCCAGCTCAGAGGGGCACCGCATCCCACCTGTAAGCATGCTGAGCGCCAGCCTGAGTGCCCTGAGAACCCAGAGTGGGTGTCTGGGAGAGGTCACCCCAGCCTGAGCAGAAGAGCAGGAAAGAGGGAGCCATGTGACGTTCCGGGAGCACTGAAGACAGGGGCCCTGCAGAGAGAGGGCAGCACCACAGAGCCAAAAGTCAAATGACGGTCCCTACATTGCACGCTCGTTCCAGCGAGAAAGCAGATTGAGTGAACGCGATCTGGGGGGCCCTCAGAGCCCCCACGGGCCCCAAAACAGCTGCTGTGGGGGCTGAAACCATAATCACTGGGGCTTCCCCTGGGGTCAGGGCTGGATCTCCAGAAACATCCTCACACAGTACATAGGAGGGGGACACCTTAACCCATGGGTCTCCAACCTCCAGGATCTAACGCCTGGAGATCTGAGGTGGAGCTGATGCACAAAAATAAAGTGCACAGTAAATATACTGCACTTAAGTCATACCGAAACCATACGAGGATTTTTTTCCCCCCACCAATCCACATTCGGGGAAAAACTGTCTTCCACGAAACCAATCCCTGGTGCCAAAAGGGTTGGGGCCACTGCACAATCCATTTCACTTATTTGTCACATCTGGCTGAGACAGGCTTCTTTGACAAATTTACTATGTGCTATCAGAGACCATGACCTTGACAGACAGGTCATGAGACGATGCATTTCTACGAAGAAAAGCCTGACAGTCTGGATTCCAAGTCCAAACTGACTGCACTTTAGCTGCAATCTTAGACCTGTTACTCCACCTCTCTGTGCCTGTTTCCCTCCTCCATAAAGCGAAGCTTAAAAATACACTTTCTTCACAGGGTCCATGTGTAATGATTAAAGGAAACGGTGCAAATAAAACACGTGGTACAATGTAAGAGCTTAGGAAATCGTAACTATCAGACAGAGAGAGAGAAAGAAAGATCCAGAATGTGGAGGGTGGCTTGGGAGCAATCTGGTCTTTTCATCCATTTATCCACTGTCTAGGGGCTTATGAAGGTCCTCCTCTGTGAGAAGTCTCATGTCATGGCCAGCAGGGAATAAGTGGCAGGCCTGACTTTTGAGTAGCCTATGTGTCAAGTCAGTGTAAGCTGTGGGGGCGAAACACAAACTTCTTCCACTTGCAGATTTGGCCCAAGGCCGGTTCTGAGAATAGGTCCAGGGCTGCCTAACGCAGAACCCTCAAGCCACCGTGCTCCGATTAGCATTTTCCAAGAGCCAATCTCTGGTCATGGAGCCAGGGCGCCACCGAGTGGCCAGAGGGGCACACTGCAACCCGCGGGCGCCAGCTCGCAGCTTCCGAGCAAGGGCTGGGCCTGAGGACCCCTGGCGGTGTGATGCTGCACTCTTCCCGGCATCTCAGCCCAGAGCCTACCTGTGCTGAAAAACCATCAGCAGCAACTGAACATTCACAAACGACAGTGGAAAAGTGAAGCCACGAAACCCAGCTAGGGCTGCCCCAATCCCTTGGAAGACGTCCTCCCCACTCTCTGTCCCCCAAAAGACTGGCATACCTGTGGCTGCTGCCCAGCAAGGCCAAGTAGTCTGTCTTCACGGTGTAGTAGCCGAAGGGCACGTGAGCCATGAGGTAGCAGAAGTGAGCAGCCTCCACCTGCCCCTTCCCAGCTGGAGGCGGAGAACAAGCCTGGGTCAGGGAACACGCCCACCAGGGGAAGGACCCACCGTCCGGGTGGGAGGGGAGAGGGCTAGAGAGCGGCTCTGAGGTCAGAGCAGATAGTTTTGCGGGAATAAAAGAACAAGCGCTCCGTGACACGAGCCACAAACCCCACACCCCAAACCCCACTCCCTCTGCCACCCCATTTTTGCCCTCCAACATTACATATCACTTCTCTTCAGCCAGAAGAAGCCACTATTTCACATTCCCCCTAATGGACTTTTGATGAGGACGTTTCTAAGCATTTTAGTCCTTCTGGAAGGGGAGAAATAGGTAAGAAATGCCTACACCTGAGCAGAGAAGCAGACCGTTGGAAGCAGCGGTTTTTAAACTAGGCTTCTTGGGGCATTAATGCCTCCCCCGCTAAAATCAAACGATAGAAGACTTTTCCCAGTGCTCATAAAAATCACATTCATTACCAAATTGTTCCCAGTTTTTAAATGTTCTCCCATACCTTTTTCATTACTTCAACACTGAGTTAATTCAAGTAGGCAAAGTAATTAGCTTGGCACCCAAGAAGGTTCAACAAAAGTTAGTTCTTTCTACTCTGGTGCTGAATAACTTGTCATTTGACTGGGCAGAACTTTACCTGTAGCTATTTTAAGGTTGGCAGAGCAGTATTTCACGAAGTGCCACAAAGCAATGATTTTCTAAATATTCTGTCCCTTGACCCAATCTGAGAACCACTGATCTGCAACATCCAACAGCCCCTAAGTGTTTAAAAGGCCACATTCACAAAGAGATGATAGAAACAAAGACTACACAGTTACCCAGGGTAGCTCAGGCAAAAATAGAATTCCCTATCTGGTTGAGCTGGGTCACTGGGGCACTAACAACAACAGCAGGGGAGATGCTCCAGGTGTTAACTCCATCCGCCAGGGACTCTGACCCGGGCACAGGAATAAACCACTCAGGGCAGCCTCCTGCAGCGGTGGGACCCCGGAGTCTCAAGGGCCTGGCCTGCACTTGCTCGCAGCAGAAATCTGGGAAACGGAAAGGCAAGAAGGACACTCCTCTCCCTGGATTTTCTGTCCCCAAAACACTGAGGCTCCTGGGTCAAAGGGATGCCTGAGGCATAGACTCAGGCCCAACACGGAACCTAAGTCTAAGCGCAGGGTGTTTAAAGCCAGCCTGGAGACAGAGGCGAGGAGGGGACGGAGCTGGTCTCTGCTTACCCAGGGTGTCCCCCATGGTGACAATCGTGCGCTGGTACAGCTCCGGGTCCCCACCCTGATTCGACAGAATCACTGCCAAGTGTGGCCTCCAGTCTCCCCACTGCTTGTCCCCACAACACTGAAAAGCAGCAGAAAAATGGACAGTGGCTGAGTGATACAGCCCCACAAGAACATAGGCTGAGGAAGGCTGCTGTCTATTTTCTGATTTGCCAGAATGCCTATTTAGCTGCCTGCAGTGCAGCCACTCGCTGATTCTGTTTTCTTTTTTTAAAAAAGCAAAACTCTTAGAAGGATGGGTGGGCAGACACATCACATACACACACACACAGGAATATTGGGAGGTGGTCGTTGGTGGTTTAGTCACTAAGTCATGTCTGACTCTTGCGACCCCACGGACTGTAGCCTACCAGGCTCCTCCATCCATGGGATTCTCCTGGCAAGAATGCTGGAGTGGGTTGCCATTTCCTTCTCCAATATTGGGAGGTAGATAAAAATAAAATCACACTGATTGTTCAAATTTCATCCTGGTGCCCCTAATCTCAATAGCTGGGGACAAAATTTTTTTAAAAATTGGTATTTCCATGGAAGAAGGAGGATCACAAAACCTTGGTTCATGAGAAGAGTCCATATTAACCTGTAAGAAAACAGGGGAACACCGGGCTCCTTAATATTTTACCAAATGGCTAATGTCTTCTGTTTTTACAGAGTCCTCTTCTACACATGACCTTCTTTAATCTTCGCACAGCTCTAATTCCTATCGCCTCTTAGGAGTGAGAAAACAGGCCAAGGCGCCCAGGCAGCACTAGTCGCTAGTGACGACGCAGGGGCAGCAGAGCTCCACGAGGGGGCGGTAGAGGGTAGTCAGAGAAGTGGACGCGGGTGGAAGCCCCATGGGAACGGATGGGCCCTCCTTCTCATGAATGACGGGGAATTTCAGGGCAGAGGAGATAGCCATAAACAAACCAATGTCACAGGCTCTGGATTCAACAGGGGCCCTGCCTCTGGAGGAAGTTTCTTAATGCCTTTGAAGCTTTGTTTCTTCACTTCTTAAATCGAGATCATAATGTCTACCTGACTGGATTACTGTTGACGATAAAATAAGATTGGTAAAGCCCATAGCAGAGTGGCTTGCACTTGGTTTGCACTTTATAAATTACATGTAGGTGTAAATACACACAGAGAAGCACAGCAGAGGAAATGAGGTGATTTGCAGACCAGTGTGTCCTCCAATTTGTTACACAGAATGGACAGATCAGGAGTTTGACAGTAATAGCTAAGATCTGGAGGTCAAAACAATTCACGATTATTTGGTATTGTATTTGTAATTATCCCACAGAACAAAAGATGCTTTATCCAGCTCCATTTTAAAGACACTCTTTGTTTATCTGGGCAAAGCAGTGTGAATGAGAAGAATAATGATAATAAATCACAAAAATAATAGCAGTTCTCACTTATTGCACTCTGACCCTGGGCCACAGCCTGTGCTAAGCATTTCGCCTATGAACAATCACATGCATTAAGTACTATTATTATCCCCATTTTAACGTGTGAGCCAGGCTCTTTCTGGCTGGAACTAAGGGAACCAGCAACAGAAAAGCTCTTGCTAAAAGAACAAAAACTTAGAAGCAATTCTTCTGTCTCCTCCCCAGGCTGATTTGGGGTGGGAGGTGGAAGTCTCTGTAAAGCAGGTCTATGGAGGTGGGGAGAGAGAGAGAACGCTTATTAACTAACTTCAATGGGCCAAGTATGGTCATTAATACATTCAGATATTCTCTCTCCTTTAATTTTTACAATAATTCTGTTAGGCATCAAATGCCCACAAAGATGAAAAGCTGAGACTCTGAGATTAAGTAACAAGACCCAGTTCACACAGCTAGACTCTGAGGAGCAGAGACTAGATTAAGCCTGAGACAGAAGCCCACATCTCTGTTTTCCAGTCACCATGCTTCGTCCACTACACCTCTTATTCTGAGTACCAAAGTCTAGCCTTTTACTGGCTGCTATGATGCTAGGAAACTCTCCAACATGGGTGTCAAATACCACATTGTCATATCACTTCTGGCTCCTTGGTTTTCTCACCCAGAAGCAGGGATCATTTAGCAAACTCCACCAGTGCACTGAGACCCACTGGACCGTATGTTGATTACATCACTCCCTGCATTTAGCGTTTTCGTGACATGGTAGGGTTTCACTGCAGGGCACAGGCATTCGGCAGAACTGTGAGGTGCATCCCATGTCCTAATATAGCCAGTTCCTTTGACAAAGGGGCATGAAAGTCAGCATTTCTCTTTTCTTTTCTTTTCTTGAAATTAAGCAAAAGTGTGAGTGTGTTTTCATTAAAACTAAATGTCAGCAAAAACCCAAGCCTCTAAATACAAGAAAAGGCTTCCAAAAGAGATTGAGCAGAGGTGGGTTCGGGAGGCAGAGAGAGAGAACACTAGAGAGAGGGGATCCCACAGCCATCTCCACTGGCTGGGGAGAAGCAAAGACGCTCACAGAAAATACCAGGTTGTGTGGATATGCCAGCTGGCCTGGAAAATGGCCCTGGCATCTCCCCAGCTCAAACCTCCTGTAAATAACTGGTCCAAGGAAGGCTTGAAGCCTGTGAAGGAACAAATACAGAATTTGTACAAATATGCCATCAAGATAAAAGGAGGGAAGAAGGTAGAGAGAACATTCACCACACACACACAAAACAATGATACCACAAAACAAAGAATGGTCACCAAATATTTCATCATGAATGTAAGTAAAATAATGAAACAATTTCTTTTATGAAGCAAGGGCCTAAAGCTAAGTTATAGGAGCAGAGGAAAGAGATAGTGGAGAACAGGAAGAGGCAAACGTGACCTGAAAAACTCAGGAGACAAGTGGCAGGAAAATCAAAGAAATAAAGACAAAAATGGAGGGGACTCCCCTGGTGGTCCAGTGGTTGAGAATCTGCATTCCAATGCAGGGAATGTGGGTTCTATACCTGGTCAGGGAACCAAGATCCCACACGCCGTGGGGCAAATAAGCCTGGACACCGCAATTACTGAGCCTACGTGCTCTGGAGCCCACACCCCATAACCAGAGAGCCGCCCACACTCCCACAGCAAAGAACCCAAGCACCACAACTAAGACCGGAAATCATCGAATAAATAAATTATATATATATATATATTTTTTTTTAATGACAAAATTTCAAAGAGGACAGCAAGCAAGAGACACTGATGAAAACATAATAAGGGACACACAGGAGGGGCACCGCAAAAAAGAAGAAAAGAAAGAATTAATCAGGGATTTTCCAGGCAAGAGTACTGGAGTGGGGTGCCATTGCCTTCTCCGATATATATATATATATATATACTATTATATTTTGTATATAGAGGGAGTTCCTGAAAAGAAAACCAATATAAGAGAACAAAACAAATGCTGAAGGATATAATTCAAGAAATTTTTCCTGAACTGTAAGAGATGGATGCACCTATTAAAAGAGCGTGCTCTATCCCCCCAAAATCAACACAGACGGTCAGCAACAAGATATATCTTACTAAAATTATTGGACTTCGAGGATAAGGAAGGAATACCTTGGGACAGAAAGATCAAGTCTCTTATAATGGGAAAACTATCAAGGTGGCCTCAGGGTTCTCTTGAACCACGTCTCACACTGATGACCTGTAGGATCTACAGTGTCCCTCTTTGAAGGGTCGTGTGCAGTGGTGGGGAAGAAAGGAAGCCTGGGGCGGTAAGCGGGGAGGGCAGCCTCAGCTTCACTCACTAGTCTTCACTCAGTGGGTAGCTGTGGATTTGCAGAAAGACCAAGATTTTTGGAATCAGACAGACCTGGACCGATCTTGACTCCTCTGCCCCTAGCTCTGTGATCTTGGGTCATTTTACACTTTTGCATCTCAGATTTCATGACTGAAAAACCAGGATAATAATTCCCACCTTCACGCACTAAATGAAATAATATTCATCACAGTACTTAGCACAGGGCCAGGCACATGGGAGGTGATTAAGGGGCAGTTGTTATTTCATTTGTCATCTCTAAAGCCATCACTTCATCCCTGAGCAGTCCCCACCCACTAAACCCTTCGGATGCTGGGCTCCTGTTACGAAGGGTACCGTGGCTGCCTGTGGGGTCCTCCCCGACATGAGCTGGAAGAGAGTCTGCAGTGGATCGTTGAGCGCCAGTGTGCTGGTGAAGCTGCAGAGAGAGGGACCGACCATCAGTGGGGGCCCAGTCAAGAGCACCTTCAACCCATTGCCTTGCGGTGGCTTCTGTTGAAACTTGAGTTTCTCTCTGCTTTTCAGTTATGGCTCAGCTCCATTCCACTTTCGGACACCCATCCCACCACACACCCCAAAGAGACCTTACCACCCGGGGAGACCTGCACTTCAGCACTGACACCCTAACTCTTGAGCAAACCATTTTTATAGACCTTCGTCCATCACGGAGATGAGCCACACATAAGTCGATGAACCCTGAGAGCCCAGTGGTAAACCTGAACCTCTTCTTTCCAGAACCCTCCTCCCCAGCCACCCTCGAGACCCACTCCCCCGAGGCAGTCCTCCTCCAGGCCAGGCCTACAGTTCTCAGTGCTGTTTTTGGGGGGGTTTCTCGCTAACCTGGGTCTCTTGTGCCTTTGCTCACAGTACTAAATAGTCATTTTCAGTAACTGAAGAGGCGTAGAGCAGGGACCAGAAATGATCCTGCTGATGACAAACCGTGGGATCTGCTTAACAAGGATATAATAAGCTCGACGGCTGATTTGAGATTCAAGCATACTCAGTAAGAGATATTTCACGATTCACTGGGCCCCATCAAACATCAATGGCCCAAGGCAGAAATCCGTAGCAGAGATGTATGCTACAGCTCAGAGTTGTGGGATGCTTGCTTCCAAAACCTAAAGGAAATTTATCCCTCAGAATGCTGTCTTTAAAAGCATCCTTCCTCCAGAGCTGGGAGTGCTTCTCCTCACAGAAGTTCAGTGCTCCTCACTATTATGGCCCCTGAACATAATGAAGAACATGGTGGTCACTATTTACTGGGAAGACTGGGAGTCAGGGTAATAAAGAGACTCAGTAGGGGCCATGGTGAAGAACAGACTCCCAGACAGTGGGATAGATGTGAGCCCCACAGACCCAGCTTAAAGTGGGGGTGTCCATCTTCTTATCCAACTCTGCCCAGCAGGATTTATAGCCAATTTAAATATAAGTTGGCTTCCCTGGTGGCTCAGATGGTAAAGAGTCTACCTGCAGTGCAGGAGACCCAGGTTCAATCCCTGAGTCAGGAAGATCCCCAGGTGAAGGAAATGGCAACCCACTGCTGTATTCTCGCCTGAAAAATCCCATGGATAGAGGAGCCTGGTAGGTTACGGTCCGTGGGGTCACAAAGAGTTGGACACGACTGAGGAACTTCACTTCACTTAAATATAAGATAAAGCTTCCCTGGTGGCTCAGCAGTAAAGAATCTGCCTGCCAAATGCAAGAGACTCAGGTTCAAACCCTGTGTTGGAAGACTTCCTGGAGAAGGAAATGGCAACCCACTCCAGTATTCTTGCCTGAGAAATACCAGGGACGGAGGAGTCTGGCGGGCTACAGGCCACAGGGCTGCAAAGAGTCAGACATGACTGAGCGACTAAACAACAAGCTGAGAAGGTAGCTTCAAGGCTTTAACCAACACGAGAAGATAAATTTTGAGTTAACAAACATCCTTCTCACTGTCTGATCCCAGCCTGCTCCTTATGCGAGGCCACCCCACCCCACCCCAATCCTGCCACACATCTGTCCCCAACCACCCGAGGATGCTAACTGCAGCCTGAAGGGCTGACCCCAGCACCCACTACACCCACCACCTGCTACACCCACCACCTGCTACACCCACCACCTCAGTTTGAACCTGAGTCTCCTTAACTGTTTCATCGCCCCTGTTCTAAACTCCTGGCTAGGTACTCACACCTCTATTCCTATCCCGTTCTGGTTTGAGCCTTCTTCCCAGTGCCCCGTGGCACCCAGGTCCTGGTATGCCAGTGCAAACTATGACCGAGGGCATCCCTTCAGTCTTGACATCTCCCATTAGATGAAGGCTTCCGTATCTAATCTCCAGCCCGATAAACCCCTTTCTACCACAGCTCACAGTCCTGCTACTCTGTATCCCTCCCTACTTCTCAGCACCCACAGCCCACCGCAGGACTAAGCAGTGAGTTACTACCTCTCAGTCCTAAGGCTCTGTCAGTCACCCTTAAGTGATCCACCTCCTCACTGATAGAACTCTCTGGAGTTCTAGGAACTTCTCTCTTCCAATGAGAGAAGGCTACTGCAATGCAGAATCCTGTTTAATCTTTGGAAGCTCTGACCCTGAGAAAATGTCACTAAAATGTTTTGTTCAACTCAGCAGCTAAAAAGAATGTATCCGCGCCTAGGTTATAAGGCTCTGGAGAAGAGAAATACTACGCCCGACTTAGAACCGGAAAGACGCTTGGAGGGTGGGGCTCTTCAGTGCGTCTTGTATTTCTCCCTACCCTCATCCCCACGTTTGGAGGGGAGCTCTCTCCACTCCATTGGGCTCTCCCTTGGTAAGTCCCCGACTCACCCACTCATGACCCAGCTGTGGGTCCTTGGGTCCATCTTGCTGGAGAGGAACAAAGCATGGCCCCACAAATGGTTCTTCATGGCCCACTCCAAGGCTTCCTGAAACACAGACATCACCTTCAGTACCTCTGCCCACCTTCCTCCAACACAACCAGCAACTGTGCTTGGGCGGCACTGCCCCCTGAGCAGGTACAGGCCAGGCTTCCAGGAAGACTCGCAGAGCCTCCCACACGAACCTGAGAAAGAAAGAGCAGGGAACCAGCTTCAGCTGGCAGGTATTTCTCTCTCCACTGTCCCTGTCTCCAACCTTCATGTTATCAGAACCTATTACAAGATTTCATTAGGTCCCCACAAACATGGTTACCAGTTATCTTCATCTCTGGAGAAAATGTCATGAGCCTAAGCACCAATAATGAGAGAGGCGTTTCACACCGAAGACTGAGTCTCTAAAGATGAGTTGTGAGATGGTGTTCCCAGGGCATAGTAGAGGAACTGTTTATTGACAACTGTGGCAAAGACACCTAGTTCCTCACCCAAATCCATGCTCTCCTTCCTGGGCCAAGAGTTGACTGTATTTCCCACCTCCCTGGCACTGAGGTCTGGCTGAGTTCTAGGTTATCAGATGGGAATGGAAGCAATGCGTGCAGCCTCTGGGTCCGGCCCATAGAACTCCCCACGCTCAGTCCTCCATGGCCTTTTCCCCATCTGGCTGGGACGCAGATGACACCCAGGAGCCTTAGAGACTCTGTGTCAAAGATGGTAGAGCCTCACGCAGCTGAGTCCTTGGGTTGCTTATGGAGGAGGGCTGCACCATCTGCTCTTCACCTGCCCAGTACTGTCACATGAAGAGAAAAAGGCTGCTATTATGTTTAAGCCAGTATACATAGCCATTATCCTACCCCACCTAACACTATAACTAACTGCTTACTAAATATTAAGTGCTTATTAGTTAAGTAGTCAACTTCATATGTCAAAGTAATCACACCATCAATTTGGTGACATGAGTCAAAAGCTGCAAATTTTAAAACACACACATACATATATTTATCTCTTCATTTAATTTTCAAAACTATTCAGTAAGAGTTTAATTTATATGTGAGGCTGAGTAGTAAAAAAGCCACCTGCCAATGCAGGGGACCCAAGAGACGTAGGTTTGATCCCTGAGTCAGGAAGATCCCCTGGAGGATGAAATGGCAACCCACTCTAGTATTCTTGCCTGGAAAAATCCCATGGACAGGGGAGCCTGGTGGGCTACTATAGTCCATGGAGTCACAAAAGAGTCAGACACAACTTTGTAACTGACCACACAATTTCCTTACTGTCCCCAAAATAATTTGATTTTTGGACAGGAGATTACTAATGAGGTATTTCCACCTGCAAACGAAAATGTATTTGATTATCCCAACATCTCCCACATTATCATATTTGAAGAGAGAATAAATTTAAACAATCACAGGAAATTCAGCCTCATAGTCAGTAGAAGTAAAAATGACATTAAGATTGCTCTTTCTGAAACAAGTTCCTACTGTATAGCACCAGAAACTATATTCAAAATCCTGTAATAAAATATAATAGAAAACAATATTTAGAAAAAGTGTATATATAACTGCATCACTCTGCTGTACAACAAAAATTAACACAACATTATATATCAACTATACTTCCATTTTTTAAAAAAAAAGAAAGAAACCCAGATGAAACCTTAAAAAAAAAGAAATGTTCTTTTTGGAGAAAAGAAGATTGATATTTTTGTACGTTAAACTATTTCATAGTAGTATTTTTTAGAAGGATTTACTAAAGACTGGTAAGCTTTCTTATCTCTCCGTGCTATTCTTTGGAAGTCTGTATTCAGTTGGGTGTATCTTTCCCTTTCTCCTTTGCCTTTCGCTTCTCTTCTTTTCTAAGCTCTTTGTAAGGCCTCCTCAGACAACCACTTTGATTGGTGGGGAATTACTACTTTAGCCAAAAATATGCATCCCCAAAAATATAAGTTAAGAATAAGTGATGAATTGAAAACTTATATGGAGGATATCAATCTTGCACAATGCCGGAATTAAGACCCTAGTCAAGTGTTAATATAAGATTTTAAAAATAGTGTGGAGTCCAGCTCCTCACAGATCACCCTGAACTCCCACAGGGCTCTATCTACCCTTGCTACCTTTTGGTCATAGTATGACAGATGATATGGTAGGTGGTTACAAGCCCAAGCTCAGGTACCAGGCTTCCTAAATCTAACTCTTGCTTTATTACTAACTTTCCTCATTTATAAGTACATAGAATAAGAATAGAATCTAAAACTAGAGGGTTTTTATGAAGATAAATGAGATAATGCACACAAGCTGATAGGTGAGTATCTGGCACATAGAAAGTATTTTTCAAATATTTTCTTTCATTTATTGTTGTTGTTGTGGCCATTACTTATTCTTAAGAAAGAGATTATCACTGATTTATCTCTGTATCCCCCTACTGGGTTTGATGCCTTAGAAGTGGCTGCTACATAAATGTTTATTGAGTAAGTGAATCACTGGTGAAATAGCACTCCCTACTATATAGTGAATATATATATTAAATATATAATGACTATATACACACACATATATGCTACAAGTTGATCCCATTTTCACTGAGTATCATGTCTATCTCATTTAAAAGATAACATCACATACAAAGACACACACAATTAAAGATTTAAAGGTAAAGGTGAAGTCGCAAAAGTATTTCAACTTTATTTTCATGAATTAATTTTGAAGCAGGAAAAGCCCTTCTATATATCATCCCAAAAAAGTGATTTCAGACAGAAAATCCTAAAACAGTAAAGAGCTCCTACAAATCAATATGTGGGATTCAAAACTCCACAGAAAAATGTGGAAAACCCATGATAAAAACATTCACAGATTAATGGATATCCAGCTTCATTTATAATAAGAAAAGTGCAAATAACTACTATACATTTTTTTCACCTCTCACACTGGCATATATCAAAAAGAAACACACTGGGTTGGTGAGAGTGGGGGGAAGCAAGCCCTCTCGTACATTGTTAAAGTAATCAGTACAACCTCTAAAAAGTCAGTTTGTAAATATCTATCAAAATCACAAACCATATACCCTTTGATCCAAAGCTTCCGCTTCTACAAACTTTCCTTATGTATATTCTCTCCAGAGGGCAAAATGACAATGTTATTCATTGCAGCATTATTTGTAATTGCGAAAGACTAGAAATGACCTAAGTATCAATCTACAGAAGTTCAATTGAATTGATTATAATTAACCTATAGAAACCTATATAGCTGTAAATAATAATGAGGAAGGTATTTGTATATAATAAGAAACAAGAGTCACCAAAATGTGGCCCGAAGACCCAGTTCAACCCACTGCCTGTTTTGGTACAGCCTACAAGCTACGAAAAGTTTTTACACTTTTATATGATTGAAAAAAGATCAAAAAAAGAATAAGTTCATTACACATAATTACACATAAAAGTGATATATTCATATTTCTATGTCCATAAATAAAGTTTTATTGAAATACAGCCACACCCATTTATTTACAGATTATCCATGGCTGTTTTCACACAATAACAGCATAACTAAGTAGAGCAAAGCCTGCAAAGCCTGAAATATTTACTATCTGTTCCTTTATGGAAAACAAATTTACCAATGCTAATATTGAGTGTTTCCTATAAGATTTTGTTAAATGACAAAAGGAAGGTGAAGACATGATATGTAATATGCTATAAGGGCCAACAGGGAGGAAATAATTATATATGGAGGAAATACCTCCATATATTTCAGAGAGGAAAAATCTTGTGGCTGGGAGGGAGCAGGGAACAGCATTATTTCTCCTGTTATATCCCTTTTATCTTTTGATTTTTAAATGATTCAAATTGATTTCAACCATTTATGCAAATATTTAAGTTTACTGAAGTGCAACTCAATCCAGTATTCTTGCCTGGGAAATCCCATGGATAGAGAAGTCTGGTGGGCTACAGTCCACAGAGGGTAGCAAAGAGTCAGACGCAACTGAGTGACTTTCACTTTACTTCACTTCAGACTTTTGTGAAATGTGAGCTCAACTTATAAAATAATAAGGACATATGTGAGGTGATGTATATGTTAATAACTCAGTGAGCGGAATCCTTTCACACCATATATCAAATCACATTGTATACTTTATCTTGCCATTTCATTTGTCAAATATACTTCTATTTAAAATTGAATAAATAATATAAAAATGTCAAAATCTAACTTACATATCAAAAAATACAGAAGACTTCACTTCATCAGTGGAATTAAAGTATTCAGTATTGACATGTATATTTTAGATATAGTTGATGGAAGTATTCATTTGTAAACAAACTTCCTGGAAATTAATTTAGTGTATATGTGAAGCGCCTTTTAAAAGTACATACTCTTTAACGCAGTAGTTCCACTTCTAGGAATCTATCTTAAAAAATAATAAAAAGACCATCCAAAGATTTATATAACAAGATTTTTGAATTGTATAATTATGGTGGTGGTGGTTTAGTGGATAAGTCATGTCTGGCTCTTGCAGTCCCATGGACTGTAGCCCACCAGTTTCCTCTGTCCATGGGATTTTCCAGGCAAGAATACTAGAGTGGGTTGCCATTTCCTTCTTCAGAGGATCTTCCCCACCCAGGGGTAAAACCCTCATCTCCTGTATTTCAGGTGGATTCTTTACCCACTGAGTTACCAGAGAATGGCAAAAGTGTACATGGCCTATACAGTCAACAACAGTGAATTGTGCATAAAATATAATATATTCATATAATGGAATATAATCTAGTTTTTAGTGGCACAGTTTAATGACATGAGAGGGTTTCACCATATAGTCTTAAGGGGAAAAAAGAAAAAAAAATTGTACATGTAATTTAATTTAACTTTTAATATTGATACATATGCATAGAAAATACTAGAAGTAAATATATCAAAATGTTAACAGGTATTATCTTTTAGTGGTAGGACTTTGGGTTGTTTTTTTTTTTCCTTTGTACCTCTCTGAACTTACTGTTATAAAATGAGTAGATGTCACTCATATCATTGGGGGAGGGGTGAGCTATAGGGCTGCCCGGACTGTTTTAGGCAGAGGTGGGCGCGGCACTTGCCTTCTTCCTTCCGTGGTAGAGCAGCTTGGTGAATTTCTCCACGATCTGCGCAGGCGTCTCCACTCTGGGAGGAATCTCCCCGGTGAGCAGGTCCCGGGTCCCCGAGCTCAGCACTGGCCAGTCCTCGTCCGTCAGGTTGATGAGGTTGGCGACAGGCGGCTGCCGCTTGTACTTCTCTAGCTTCTTGCAGTCCTGCATCAGCAGCTCGGCGATGTCAGACCCCACCATGGACTGCAAGGCAAAGAGAATCCCATTCGTCGCCATGCTGGTACCTCAGGCTGCAGAAGGGTCCCCGCCTGCTTCAGGAGGAGACCCACAGGTAAACACAAGACATTTTTTGCATTGTGGTAGTTGAAACTCCACCTTCATTCTCATGGCTATTTTCTGCCTGTCAGGAGCCACAAAGATGACCAGAAATATGCACACCCTCATAGGTGTATTATCTGCTTGGTGCGGTAACCCAAGAACTGAGCAATAACCAGAGGCTAGTGGAGAAGGGCAGGGAAAAGTTAGCGTTTGCACTCTGGCATTGACCTCAGCGGTTTCTTTTCTTGAGGCCATTTGTTGATTCTTTAATGTTACCTTTTATAATTATGCCCCAAGACGAATCTTCTCTCTCCCAGGAAAATTTAAATTTCAGTCCAGCCTGCACCTTCCCATCCTCCGGCCGCGGTGATACTGACCCCGTTCTGCCGACAAAGGAGAACCAACAGCTGCCAGAGAAGAGCCGAGTCTCTGCTCCCCGGAGTCTCAGATTTGCGGCTCTGTGCTGCCTTCTGCTGGCAAAACGTCATGATGTCCACCTTGTGCACATCTTCCCTGGGAGAGATTTCAAGGAGCGAAGATTTCAGTCGGAGATGACTGAAGCGACTTAGCAGCAGCAGTAGCAGCAACCCAGGATGGGGACAGTGAGTCCGTAGTTACAGAACAGTTGTTTCCATATAGAACAGGAAGGGGCCTCAGAGATTCTCTCATGCACTGTCTCCATTTTACAGAGGAAGAAAGCGGGGCCCAGAGACCCGAAATGACTATTTGGGTGGCAGTTAGAGCACAGACTTTGAAATCAGACAACCCTGGATTTAAATCTAGCCTAAACTGCTCAGTCTACACAAGCTGCTTATCGCCTCTGAGCCTCTGCTCTTTTTGATAAAACAGGGGTGATTAAAATGTCTACCTCCAGGGCTTCCCTGGTGGTATAGTGGATAAGAATCTACCTGCCGATACAAGGGACACAGGTTCAAGCCCTGGTCTGGTAAGATTCCACATGCTGTGGAGCAACTAACTCATGTGCCGTAACTACTGACCTTGGCGCTGCAACTACTGAGCCTGTGTGCCACAGCTACTGAAGCCTGCATGCCTAGAGCCTGTGCTCCACAGCAAGAGAGGCCACCACAGTGAGAAGCCAGTGCACTGCAGTGCAGATTAGCCCCCACTCGCCCCAGCTAGAGAAAGCCCGCGTGGAGTGACGAAGACCTGGTGCAGCTAAAGTAAATAAAATAAAATCTCTTTAAAAGTCTACCTCCAACTCAGTGTCTTATAATAACCTATAATGGAAAAGAATCTGAAAAGGAACAGATTTATATTTAACTGAATCACTTTGTTGTACACATGAAACTAACACAGCATTATAAATCAACTATACTTCTATTAAAACATTGTTTTAAAGTCCACCTCATACAAAAAGGAATCAGCCAATTGTGTAGCATATATAAAGTGCTCAATAAACAGGAATTATTATTTGCTTGAGATTATTTAATGAAGTCAATCAAATGGGGTTCAGTACCCTAGGTGTCCAAATACACAACTCGGTACTCTAGGCCACATTGCTGCACCTGTGTGTAAAAATGGAGACAATTCACTTTTACTTGAAGGAACTGTCAAAATACCCTGGGGATTTTCTTGGAGGGGCAAGCTTCAGGATAAGGACACATCTGTATAGTTGTGATGATATTTAAAGGGCTTCAGAATGCATTATCTCACCTCTGACACCAGCCTGAACTCTTCTCTCCACAACAAAGAACATCCTCAGTATTTATCAGAAACATGACTAGGAATGTAAGAGCAGTTCTAGCTCAATCCTGCAGAGGGCAGACTTGCACACTGTCTAGTAACTCATGCTGACTGGGTTATACATCTCTCCAGAAAAATGTTTTCCATATGAGCAACTTGCCTATGATTTCCCAGGCTGTGCTCCACTTTTCTACCAGTTTAAGTATTATTAAGTACCCAGAACATTAAAACCTCCTACCACATAGCCTTTGTAAAATAGAACTGATTTCAGATTTTTAAACCTTTTTCTGTCTTTCAACACTCAAATTGCTTGTCAAAATGGCTCAGGCCACATCTGGCTCCAACTTATAGCACAAAGATTCCATTCCAATGGGGACAGATATTTTCTCTCAAGGAAGCCAAGCCCAAATCCCCAAATGCTGACTTGGGCAGGAAGATTTTATAGGTTTCAAAAGCCCTTATTTGGCAACTTTTATGGTGATTTACCTGATCAGCGGTCCTGAGAAAGTCCTCATCTCTTCTTGTTCCTCAGAATCATTAAGAATAACCTGGAACAAAAAACTCAAGTTTGGTCTTCAAGACTATGTCCCCCCAGTGCCCCATTCCTCGGTTAAGTCCAGAATCAGAACCCAGAGCTGTGGTCCTAGGATGTGGCTCAGTGCCTCACGGAGAAAGCAGAAAGACAAAAATGAGCTCTCTAGTTGCTGGATATGAGCCAACAGCATCACAGGTAAAACATCAGGCTAGCATTACTTCTTTCAGACAAGAGCCCCACACGTTCCTTCACACACACACGCACACACACGCACACACACACACACACGCACACACCAATCCACGGGGTACATGGCTCAGGCCCCTCCAAGAGCACTCTATTCCTGAAGATGCCAGGGCTCAGGCAAAGGGAAGCAGAGAGTAACGTGCTGACATCCAGGGGACACAGAATCTTGTTTACCTCCATGCTGTGCAGTTCAACAAGGGCTGTCTGTCCATCACTGGGAGAGCTGGGACTCACACACACCAGCTGACCTCCTGGCCCAAAACTCACAGGCATGTGAGGGACATAGAACTTCATGGGTTCCTTGGGACCAGCTGCTGAGATGTCCTCTGACCAACCAATACAGGTGGACACTGTTAGCATTACTACCACTGCTTTGCTTTATGTAAGAAACATTCCACAGACATATTTCTTTCCAAATTTCACCTGGGACCAGGATAAGATTCTGGGCGGGTTACATAATTAGAAGAAATACATGCTGTAAGTCAAATTTAGGCCCTTAAGAATATGTCAGACTATAATGCCAAATCCAACAACATATTACAAGGATTATACACCATGATCAAGTGGGATTAATCCCAGGGATGCAAGGATTTTTCAGTATATGCAAATCAATCAATGTGATGTACCATATTAACAAATTAAAGGATAAAAACCATACAATCATCTCAATAGATGTAGAAAAAACTTTTGACAAAATTCAACACCCATTTATGATTTTTTTAAAAATTCTCAAGAAAGTGGGCATAGAGGGAACCTACTTCAACATAATAAAGGCCATACATGACAAACCCACAGCAAACATATTCTCAATGATGAAAAACTGAAACCATTTCCTCTAAGCTCAGGAACAAGACTACAATGCCTGCGCTCATCACTATCATTCAACATAGTTTTAGAAATCCTAGCCATGGCAAAAAGAGAAGAAAAAGAAATAAAGGAATCCAAATTGGAAAAGAAGTAAAAATATCCTGTTTGCAAATGACATGATACTAAACATAGACAATCCTAAAGAGGCCACCAGAAAACTGCTGATGCTAATCAATGAATTTGGTAAAGTTGCAGTGTACAAAATTAATGCACAGAAATCTCTTGCATTGCTGTACAATAACAATGGAAGATCAGAAAGAAGTTAAGGGAACAATTCTATTTACCATTGCAACAAAAAGAATAAATACTTAGGAATAAACCTTCCTAAAGAGGCGAAAGACCTGTACTCAGAAAACTATAAGATATTGACGAAAGATTTCAAAGACAACACAAACAGATGGAGAGATATACCATGTTCTTGGGCTGAAAGAATCAATACTGTGAAAATGACTGTATTACCCAAAGCAATCTACAGATTCAATGCAATCCCTATCAAATAACCAAGGGCATTTTTCACAGAATTAGAACAGAAGATTTTATAATTTGCGTGGAAGCACAAAAGACCCTGAATAGCCAAAATAGTCTTGAGAAAGAAAAGCAGAGCTGGAAGAATCAGGCTTCCTAACTTTAGACTATGCTACAAAGCTACAGTAATAAGACAGCATGGTACTGGCACAAGAACAGAAATACAGATCAATGGGACAGGATAAAAAGCCCAGCGATAAACCCACATACCTGTGGTTACCAATATTTGATAATGGAGAAAAGATAATCTCTTCAATAGTGATGCTGGGAAAACTGAACAACCCCATGTAAAAGAATGAAATTAGAACACTCCCTAACACTACGTATGCAAAAATAAACAGAAAATGGGTTAAAGACCTAAATGTAAGGCAGATACTATAAAACTCTTAGATGAAAACAGGCAGAACACTCTGATATAAATCGCAGCAAGATCTTCTTTTGACCCATCTCCTAGAGTAATGANACTCCCTAACACTACGTATGCAAAAATAAACAGAAAATGGGTTAAAGACCTAAATGTAAGGCAGATACTATAAAACTCTTAGATGAAAACAGGCAGAACACTCTGATATAAATCGCAGCAAGATCTTCTTTTGACCCATCTCCTAGAGTAATGAAAATAAAAACAAAAGTAAACAAGTAGGATCTAATTAAACTTAAAAGTTTTTGCACAGCAAAGGAAACCATAAACAAGACAAAAATAATAATAATAACACTTAGAATGGGAGAAAATATTTGCAAACAAAGCAACACACAAGAGACTAATCTCCAAAATATATAAACAGCTCATGTAGCTCAATATCAAAATGACAAACAATCCAATCAAAAAATGAACAAAAGACCTAAATAGACATTTCTCCAAACAAAACATACAGACAGCCAAGAGGCACATGAAAAATGCTCAACATCACTAATTACTAGAAAAATGCAAATCAAAGCTACAATGAGATATCACCTCACACTAGTCTGAATGGCCATCATAAAAAAAATCTACAAACAAAAAGTGCTGGAGAGAGTGTGGAGAAATGGGAACCCTCTTATAATGTTTGTAGGCAAGTGGATTGGTTCAGTCACTATGGAGAACAGTGTAGAGGTTCCTTAAAAAACTAAAAATAGAACTACCGTATGACCCAGCAATCCCACTCATGGGCATATACCTGGAGAAAACCATAATTCAAAAAGATACATGCACGCTGATGTTTACTGCAGCACTATTTACAATAGGCCAGACATGGAAGCAACCTAATTGTTCATTGACAGAGGAATGGATAAAGAAGACATGACACATATACACAATGGAATATTACTCAGCCATAAAAAGGAACAAAATTGTGCCATTTGCAGAGATGTGGATGGACCTAGAGACTTTCGTGCAGAGTGAAACAAGTCAGAAAGAGAAAACCAAACATCATATATGAAGGCATATATGTAGAATCTAGGAAAATGGTACAGATGAACCTATTTGCAAAGCAGAAAGAGAGAGACAGATATGGTATGGATACCAAGGGGGGAAAGGAGCATGGGATAAATCAATAGATTGGGATTTACATATATACACTATCAGGTATAAAATAGAAAACTACGAGAAACTACTGTATAGCACAGGAAACTCAACTCAGTGCTCTATGGTGACCTAAATGGGAAGGAAATCCAAAAAAGAGGGGATATATGTATTTATATGGCTGATTCACTTTGCTGTACAACGGAAAACAACAACATTGTAAAGCAACTATACTCCAATAAAAAATTAATTTTAAAAAGAAAAAAAAGAAGAATATAGTACAAGGAATTGATGGTTTAGTCCAAATGATAATGTACCAGGCCTGGACTCTCATGAGGGTGACAGGTTGGGGATTGGCTCTCATAGCCCCAATACTCAGGGCAAATCTCCTACATCCAGACTTTTGTGACCTGCCTTGATTTTCCCAAACTGACTCGTCTTTACTTTCTTCCCTTGTTACCTACAGTACCTCTGAGGGCCTCCTCTCCCAACCTGATGATGGCCATGCGTCATGTTCCTTTCCAAGAATCAGCTATGATGCATTCTTCAGTACAAAAGGAAAGACGGGGAATGGAGCCAAAGCTGGCCACTCTGCCCAGGGGACCTACATATGCAAATGAGGCAGACAAGGGATCTACTCTTGGAAATACCAGGTAAAGTTGACCTTCCAAGAGCTGTGCCACCCAGCCCTCTTCTCATCAGACTCAGCCAACTCCTTTAATCATGTCAGTACCCACCAGCCTGAACTGGGCTCCAGACTGCTGAAGTCCTGGGGTCATAGAGCTCGGAAGCATCTGCCATGTACTGACTGAGCTCGTAGCTGCTGGAGGTGAGACCAGACTCATGCTGCCAGAGAAGGTTGGACTCCTCCATCAGTGATGGCTGGAAGTTAAAAACGACAAGAACACTTGGGAAGAATCAGAGGCACTTTCAGAGACAGTCCTCTGAAGTGTTTCTTCAAAGCAACAAAATTCAAACTTTCAAATAAATCTAATGAATATGGACATATTGAAAGGAAAAGAAGGGATCATTCAACTGACAGGTCTTGCTAAAGGAATCATTTTGGCCCCATGGGTAGAGTGCAGGTCCCGGGGTCAGGGGGTTTTAATTCAAATCCCAGCTTTGTTAGTACCAGGCTCTGTAACCTTGAACAAGTGACATAGACGCTCTAAGCTCAGTACCTTCATCTGTAATGTAGATAATCATACCTACCCTATATAGTTCAAGTACTTACCTTTTGCATTCATTCACAACTGTTTAATGAGCACTTACTATGCTCCAGGTGCAATGCTTTCCCTAAGGATACGGGTACAAAAGGACTTCCCTGGTGGTTCAGGGGCTAAGACTCTGTGCTCCCAACAGGTTTGATCCCTGGTCAGGGAACTACATCCCACATGATGCAGCTAAAAATTTGCACACCACAGCTAAAAGATTCCACATGTTGCAACTAAAAAAAATGCTGCATGTTGCAATGAAGATGCATGCCGCAACCAAGACCCAGTACAGCCAAATAAATAAATATTTTTTAAGAAAGAAATTCACAGAGCTTATATTCTGGGAGGATTGTAAAACAGATGCAAACAATGGATACAAAAGCTCTTTGTCCACACTGTAAAGTTCTGTACTCATAAATGACTGCTGTTATTGTGTTGTTGTTACTGTTAGTCCTAATAGGGGCCCGGCCCTGTTAAGTATTAGGTATACAGAAGNTTTTTTAAGAAAGAAATTCACAGAGCTTATATTCTGGGAGGATTGTAAAACAGATGCAAACAATGGATACAAAAGCTCTTTGTCCACACTGTAAAGTTCTGTACTCATATATGACTGCTGTTATTGTGTTGTTGTTACTGTTAGTCCTAATAGGGGCCCGGCCCTGTTAAGTATTAGGTATACAGAAGAAAGTGTTCCCCCAAATTATGCAAATCTAATCAGGGATAGAAGATTAATACAAGAGTGTCAAAAATTAAGACGTTGTTTCTTGTAACTTTTCCATAAATCTAAAGTTATTCCAAAATTGAAAGTTTAAAAAATTCAAGAGCTCCATTTCATAGCCCAACTGGTACACACAGTAAGATTTCAGAAGAGATAAATGGAAGAGTCAAGAAAGGTTTCAAATTCTGCTTTTCATACCCAAATTAAAAGATGCTAGCACCTTCCCATTTCCTAAGTAAACCAAATTGCTAGTCCACCGGGGTACCAGTAACACTTCTTTTCTTTCCCACCTTGGAGTGACTTGGGTGATACTTCCCGACAGCTAACTCGGCAAAAAAAAAAAAAAAGGCAAAAGGGCTCAATAAGGGCCCCAGACCCAGAAGATTGAAACAGAAATCAGGGAAAAGAGGACATAGGCATGGAGGCTCTGCCAAGAGGGGAGGAATGGTACGCCTTAGACTGCTGGAACTTGGGACGCCCACCCCCAGGGCCCTGCCCTGCCACTGCTGATGATATCAGCTCTGATGCCCTGTCACAGACCACCAGCCCTGTGTCACTTCAGGTTACCTTGTTTTTCTGTGCCCCAGTTAGCGGACTCTCCAGGAACAGGTCCCCGGGCCTCTCCTGTCCAGAGTTGGAAGCAGGACTGTCTTTATAGGGATTCCGACTCTTAGATCTGCAGCGAAATGACAGGAGGCTGTGAGAGGGGATCCGGGGCAGACCAGCAGGGCTGAGCTGCTCTGTACCGGGGGCTGCTCTGCCGCAAAGTGTGGGCAGGTGTCGGGTTGGCACATGAGCCACAGGGAAAAGCCTTGTCCTCCCTGTGCTGCCACAGTCTATTAAACCAGAAAAACAGGAACTCCCGGGGTTCATAGTACAGTTACTAGAAGTGGCCCCAAACTCTACAGAGAAGGTTGGATCCCTGACATCCCAGAATGACTTAAATCAGAGCAGGCAGGTTGGTGAGTTTCAGGCAGGGGAAAGGCCTAAGGGTACCAGACAGGTACATGTACAAAATGCTCCTCCCTGCTCTTCTCATCCCAGGGGAGAGACCATTCTTAGGGCACAGGACCGGGCAGAGGAGAAGCACCCATCCCCAGGCAGGATGGAATCATGAGAACTTCTGCAAGGCCTCATCTGTTCCAAGGCCAACATAGAATTAAGGCCCTCCTTCAACATGGACCTCAAGTAACCTCACAGGTTTGGGGACTTAGGCAGGTTTGGGGAACTGCTGCTCAGAATTAAGAACCCCTCCTTCCAGCATCCATGCGAACAGCTGGCTCAGACCAGCCTGAGCTCCATCCTTGTGGCCAGAACAAAAGCAGACGGGCTTCTGAAGATGAAGGACCAGTACCAGATGACATCAATTTTGCCAAATAGACGTAGTCTGAGTTTGGCTGAATCATGTTGAACCAGCCTCTCCTTCCGCACTTACTGGAACTGGGTCTCCTTATTTGTTCCAAATGGACTATTCTGGTTTTCATGTTGATGATCATTGAGGTACTTTTGATCTCGATGATCTTCCTGCCAGATATAAGGACTCCCTTGCCTTGGCACTGCACCCTCAGAGAAACCAAAACAGACAGGTCACTTCCTATTCTTCAGAGATTATAGCAAGTTGTGAAGCTGGGTTACTGGAGCAAGGCAGGTATAAAGACATACAGTCATCCTTCTGTATGCTTTAGGGGATTGGTTTCAGGACCTGAGAAAGTTAAAGTCCCTTATATGTTAATAAAATGGTGTAATATTTGCATATAATCTATGCACACCCTCCACAAACTTCAAATCATCTCTAGATGACTTCTAAAACTAATAATACCATATAATTGCTATGCAAATAGCTGTAAATACAACATAGGTGCTATGTAAATAGTTGCCGACAAGCAACAAATTCAAGTTTTAAGTTTTGGAATTTTCTTTTTTTCAAATATTTTCAATCACCAGTTGGAGGCAGAACTGCAGATTCGGAAGGCTGACTGTATCTGCCAAACTGGATAAAGTTGGTAAGTGAAAGCCAACAGTGAAAGTCTGTAAGATGACTCTCAGTCTTCTCTGAACCAATCAGCATGACTGTATAGGATAGTACAATAGTGGGGATCCTGTGTGTGTGTGTGTGTGTGTGTGTGTGTGTGTGTGTGTGTGTGTGTGTTTTCAGCACTGAAACAGATTTTTCTCTTCACTAGCAGGTCAGAAGCTGCCATTAACACATACCTAAATCCTCATTATTGGTATAGGGTATAAATTCCTTTTTGTGCAAATCTGCCACTCTGTGATGGTCAGACTCATTACAGCCCAGCCACACACTTGATGACTTCACTGTTAAGAACTGACCTCACTGTTACTTAATCAGGGAGAGACTATAATCTTGGTTATAATGAGGAGTAGAAAAAAAAATGGATGAAGTACAAACTAACACTCATAACATAATAATAGTTTCAGTACCATCAACTACACCTACATGTACAAAGAAAAATGACTCTTTTCTATCTCTTCTCAAGATGTCTAGCAGCAATGTGTTTGCTGTGGCCTCATCTGACCAAGCGGAGAAGAACACTCCAGTGTTCTTGCCTGGAGAATCCCAGAGACGGGGAAGCCTGGTGGGCTGCCGTCTATGGGGTTGCACAGAGTCGGAGACGACTGAAGCGACTTAGCAGCAGCAGCATCTGACCAAGAAAGAAGCAGGTGGGGGTGGAGGCCTAGGATGAGGCTCTGAGCATGGGCCTTTTGGCCTCTGCCCTGTCAAACCAGTGGTACCATTCCAAAGGCTTCTTGGAGATTATTCCATACCTCTTTCTTCCTGAAGCTGCTGTGGGTGTCCATGGTAGTAATAACTTCCATAAGCATATTCTTCCCTTAGGGCTGGAGAGTAATAGCTCTGATAGAGATCCTCAATGCTCCACCTAAAGAATCACAAAAAAGGCCACTCATTCAAGGATGAGCAGAGCAGAGAGAAAAACCAATGGAGAGCAACTTTCCTGGTGGGCCAGTGGCTAAGACTTCGTGATCCTAATGCAGGGAACCTGGGTTGATCCAGGTCAGTGAACTAGATCCCACATGCACCAACTAAAGATTCCACATGCTGCAACAAAGATCAAATATCCTAAGTGCCACAACTAAGACCCGGCACAACCAAATAAATAAATGATCCTTTTTTTTTTTTTTTTTAAAGAAAAACTGTGAAGGACTTGACAAACAAAACAACTTCAGAGGACAAAACTGTGATACCCATCTAGAATCTGCTCTAAAGCTATGGTTCATCCTACAACCAAAAATCTAGAATTGGAGCAGGAATAGGATCATTGTGTCAGAACAAGGCTGCAATTTTTACAGTAAAACCACAGCCAAGTGTCTCTTCTCCTTCCTCATGATCCCTCTTACTCCTCAAATACACACATCCAACAACACGAAATATTATCTAAGAAAACCCTGCCCTGATATCACCTTAGGAAACCCCTTCCCCAGATAATTGTGTAAAGTACCCAATACACCACTGTAATTTCCCATGCATATTATAGATGGAAATGAGATGGAAAAGTCAAATTCAGTTCAGTTCAGTTCAGTTGCTCAGTCGTGTCCGACTCTTTGCGACCCCATGAATTGCAGCACGCCAGGCCTCCCTGTTCATTACCATCTCTCAGAGTTCACTCAGTCTCACGTCCATCGAGTCCATGATGCCATCCAGCCATCTCATCCTCTGTCGTCCCCTTCTCCTCCTGCCCCCAATCCCTCCCAGCATCAGAGTCTTTTCCAATGAGTCAACTCTTCGCATGAGGTGGCCAAAATACTGGAGTTTCAGCTTTAGCATCATTCCTTCCAAAGAAATCCCAGGACCATCTTAAATCTGCTTGCTGTTATTGCCTCTACCCTTAACAGACCTTACTTCAAGAATTAAACACTATTTTTATCAATTAATAATTCTTTACTGTTTCATAGGGGCAGAATTCTTTACAATAGCTGTCATAATTTCAATCTTAAACTTAGAAGCAGGAAAATATCTCACCTGAAAAAGCTAAAGTAAAAAAAAAATAGATAGCTTGTAACATTCCATAAAATATGAAGGCCAGAAGTAGAAACTCCAGATTCTCCCAGCATTACCTCACAGAGGTTCATTCTGAGCTTGGAGACTCCAAGCTTCTATCTGCTCTCTGATTTTTTTAAGTTCCCAATCATTCCCTCAATGTATATATTTTCTGTGTAGGCATCACACTGTAGGTGCTGATCTAGGCACTAGGACTCATGTTGCTGGTGGATTTGGTGCTAACCCTGGGTTAGAGTCATCAAAGAGGATAAGGAACTTTTTATAGACATCCATAGGAAAAGCTTTGCACAGTCCACAAATCCTGCCTTTTGTGATCCCAGAGTAAGAGGGTCTCATCTGTCATCCTGAATTTCACCATTCTTTCTACCCTCTCCTCTGCCCCCAACACCCAACTGCGTTGTGATATCTTCTTAAGAAGCTCCCCTAGGGACCAACAAAGGGAAATAAACTATATTTTCAGTCACCAAAATCCAGCCTGGGAAAGGAAAGGGTTTCGCTAAGTCAATGGAGGAGGAGGAGGAAAAGGAAGAAGAGAAATAAAAGGAAAAGGAAGACGGAAAAGAACGATCTGTTCGTAAGCATTTAGGAGAGCTGGGTCAAGTCCAAGCTCTAAACTCATACCTTGAATACAACTGACTGGGATAACCGCCTTCGTAATAGTCAACCCCGGACACAGGTGGCTGCCGTTCCCCAGATCTGGCTGCATAGTGAGGCTCCTGGTGGTCTGCCCTGGGGTCCTGCTGTGGCTGGGGGCTCCTGCCCATGTCTTGCCTTTGATGGACCCTCTCTCCATTGTGCCAAGAGCGAGGACTAGGCCGATAGTATCTATCTCTCCGAAGCCCTCGGTCTGGATCCTTTGATGGTGCTGGGGGCCTCCCCGATGGCTGAGGCAGCCACTGGGGAATCCTAGGTTCCATCCTAGATCTTCTGAATTTCTCTAGTGATTTGAGTCGGCTGTGCAGTTATTTTATCTTCCTGCCAGACAAAAAATATATATATATCATTTTAGGCCTATATCCAAGCATGATGCTTAATTGGGTTTTATGAAAGAAGCGCCCACGGTCCTCAAAAATCTTTTTAAGAAAAATGTTTTTAATTTATTTATTTTAATTGGAGGCTAATAACTTTACAATATTGTATTGGTTTTGCCATATATCAACATGAATCTGCCATGTACACGTGTTCCCCATCCTGAACCCCACTCCCACCTCCCTCCCCATACCATCCCTCTGGGTCATCCCAGTGCACCAGCCCCAAACAACCTGTATCCTGCATCAAACCTGGACTGGCAATTCTATCTAAAACAAACCACACAGGCACTGAGACAGAGATATCTGAANATCCTGAACCCCACTCCCACCTCCCTCCCCATACCATCCCTCTGGGTCATCCCAGTGCACCAGCCCCAAACAACCTGTATCCTGCATCAAACCTGGACTGGCAATTCTATCTAAAACAAACCACACAGGCACTGAGACAGAGATATCTGAAAAAATTGCAAGCAGATACTTGAAATAAATAACAGGCTAGACAATTATATTGAGGTTGTTACAAAAATTTTTAAGTATATCAATAGATGGAGGAGGCCTGGGAAAGAGAACAACCATATATGAAGCTCCAAAACACAATCAAAGTATTCCAATTAAAGACATGTGTGCTCACCTATTCCACCAACAAACAGTCATTCAGGAGGCCCTGTGCTGTCATAGAAATAAAGTGAGCTTTAGACAGAGCTAGACTGAGTTCAGATCCTAGCTCTAAACTTCCCTGGTGGCAAAATGGATAAGAATGTGCCTGCCAGTGCTGGAAACAAAAGAGACACCGGTTCAATCCCTGGGTCGGGAAGATCCCCTGGAGAAGGGCATGGCAATCCATGCCAATATTCTTGCCTGGGAAATCCTAGGAACAGAGGAACCTGGCGGGCTACAGCCCATTGGGTCACAAAGAGTTGGACACAACTGAAGTTACTAGGCACACCAGGAAGATCTCGCATGCCAAGGAGTAGCTAAAGCCTGTGAGCCACAGCCACGGAGCCTCGTACTCTAGGGCCCAAGAGCCACAGCTCCTGAAGCCCCCATGCCTTAGAGCCCACATGTTGGAGCTACTGAAGCCTGTACACCTACAGCCTGTGCTCCACAACAGGGGAAGCCACCGCAATGAGGAGCCCATGGATGATAAATGCTCCAAAACTAGAGAAGGCCAGCATGCAGCAACAAAGACCCAGCACAACCAAAAACAAACAAACAAACAAACAAAACATTATTTTCTAATTAAAAAATAAAAATCTTGACTTTGCCACTTATTAGCGAGTTAAATTTTTCTAGCCTTAATTTCCTTACCCATAAAATAAGGACTGTAACCATTAGCTGACAGAGTCACTCTCAGCATTAGGGATATTTATGTAAAGTGCTAAACACTATGCCTGGTATATNTTAAATTTTTCTAGCCTTAATTTCCTTACCCATAAAATAAGGACTGTAACCATTAGCTGACAGAGTCACTCTCAGCATTAGGGATATTTATGTAAAGTGCTAAACACTATGCCTGGTATATAGTAGTGGTTCAATAAATAACAGTGTTATCAGAGATAGAGATTAGCATAGGGTGAGTAGCTGAAAAGACTTCCTAGATAAAAAGAAGCTTAGGGACTTCGCTGGTGGTCCAGTGGTGAAGAAACCTCCTGCCAATGCAGGGGGCACAGGTTTGATCCCTGGTCCAGAAAGAACCCACATGCCTTGGGGCAACTAAGCCTACATGCCATACTGAAGCCTGCTTGTTCTGGAGCCCGCGCCTGCAACAAAGATCCCACTGCCACAGCTAAGACCCAACATGGCCAAATCAATAGATGTTTAAAAAGAAGAAGAAGCTTAAAGTGACTTCAAGAGACATCTTTTCTAAATCCTTAAAATCTTAGAGAACTATGCTCTATAACTTGCCCATGCTTGCCCCTCCTCCAGAGGAGGTGAGGAGACACAGGGTTTGGGATTGCTTCTGTGAAAAACTACAGAGCCGTGTCTCAGTAATCTTCCTGCCTGGAGATTTTAAAACCTGGAAGTCTCCCCAGGATCAAACTGGTTTTCCTCACTTATTCTTCAAACTGGGATATAGCTCCCGATGACGAGTTACCTTCCAAGCTTCTCTGCTTGTATCACAGAGCAGCACCGGCACCCAGCTGCCTTCAAAGAAAAGCACCCATCATCCCTTACAGCTGCTCAGGAGTCTCATGTGTCAGGAGGATACATGGCTCCATTAGACCCCATGTTCCTTTTCCCTTGGGAACTACGTTAGGTTGAAAAGTTCTGATCGGATCCACAACTTGCTCCTACTCCTGAAACTCCCAGCCCAATATAATAATAAATATCAGAAGCAAAGCTCAAAGGATGTGTGTGTTGAAATCAAGATGTCACTCTGCTCCAATGCCGCAGAGCCAGGGTCCATAGCTATGAGCAGAGAGCTGTAAGCAGAACGCTCCAAAAGAACAAGGAGCAGAAATGCCTTCTACCTCCAGAACAATCACAGCTCAGGAAAACTTGCATCTTCCTTCCCATGTCAGCTTACTTCCTTGAAAAAGTCAGGTGTAACGAGACCTTTTTCCAGCAAAGACCAAATGCCCCAGACACAGTGAAAGGCTACCTGAGTCCTTCCTGAAGGCCTGTGGGATTTGAAAGCATTTGGACACAAGGAAGCTCAACAAGAAGAAAGCCTCAGGATTTCCCTGGTGGCCCAGTGGTTAAGACTTAGTCTTCCAATGCAGGGGGTGTGGGTTCAACCCCTGGTCAGGAAGCTAAGACCCCTCATGCCTTATGGCCAAAAAAACAAAACATAAAACAGGAACAACACTGAAACAAATTTACAAATAAAAACTTTAAAAATGGTCCACAGCAAAAAAAAGAGAAAAAATCTATTTAAAAAAAGACGAAAGCCTCTTCCACCTCATCCCCAGATATTTCCACTAGACAGCCCTTCTCTGACTGCAAAGACACATTACCCACTCCCTTCGACAAAGTCAACTCCAGTTGATTTCTGTTGCCAAGATATCAATACCAGCTTGTTAGGGCTCAGGTTACAATTAAGGACTCCAAACGAAAAGCACTTAAGATACTCCAAATGAAGGCATTGCATGCACAGGGACAAGTCATACTCACACATCTGCATAAATGACCTTCCCTGGCCCCACTACAGTCAATATTGCCTTTCCTACTTTGACAGCACAGCAAGCACAGCCAAGACAAAGCCCACAAGGGCGCTGGAGTCCCCACACACCTGCTCCGACAGCCGCCACCTTCCTTTCGCACGCTCCAGGAGTGTCTTCTCCCCTCCTAGACACTGTCAAAGTCCAGGTGCCACATCTACCAAGACTTACCTGGCTCTCAGATCTACAGCCTGTCAGCTACCTTTGCAACTGCCCAGCCTCCATGGGCTGATTCACGAGGGCAAAGTACAGGCCAGCTCCCTCCTTCGTCCAGACCTGGCTTGGTGTGTTTGCCCAGAGCCCAGTCAGAGGCTGCTGCTTCTGTTTGCCTGGTAGTGGGCTGAGCCAGGTTCCTGCACACGTGAAAGAATCCAAACCTGCACAGCAAACAAAGAACAGAGACCCGAAGGAGAGGAAGTGCAGGAAGCCCGGAGGCAGCCTGGCCTGGGCAGAAGAGTGCCACCTATGGGTAGTTAACTCCTGTCTGGGCCTCGGGAGGCCCTATTGCTCAACCTGTTTCTTCTCTGAATAACTAGGGGAATAACAAGGTGGGTTTTCCCAGGTGGTGTAGTGGTAAGGAATCCACCTGCCAATGCAAGAGACTCAGGAGATATGCCTTTGAACCCTGGGTCAGGAAGATCCCCTGAAAGAGAAATAACTTAACTTAGAAGGGTCATCATGAGGACCACAGGCTGACTTCAGAGATATTGCAAGTTCAATTGCAGACCACTGAAATACAGTGAGTCATACGAATCTGTTGGTTTCCCGGTGCATATAAAAGTTATGTTGTACATGATACTGTAGTCTATTGTGTGCAATAGCTTTTTGTCTGAAAACATATAAAAAATGTAGGACTTCCCTGGTGGTCCACTGGTTGGGAATCCACCTGCCAATGCAGGGGACACAGGTTTGATCCCTGGTCTGGAAGATTCTACAGGCCATGGGACAACTAAGCCCATGCCCCACAACCACTGACCGTGCACTAGAGCCCATGCTCTGCAGCAAGAAGCCACTGCCACGAGAAGCCTGCTCGCTGCAACCAGAGAAAGCCCACGTGCAGCAAAAAAGACCCAGTGCAGCCAAACATAAATAGCAAATTTTTTTTAATGTATATACCTTAATTTAAAAATCCTTGGGGACTTCTCTGGTGACCCAGTAGTTAAGAATCTGCCTTCCAATGCAGGGGACACGGGTTTGATCCCTGGTTGGGGAAAAGATCCCACATGCCACTGGGCAATTAAACCCACAGCTACTGAGCCCTCAAGCCACAACCAGGTGCTGACAAAGCCAAACACAAACAAGTAAATAAATATAAAATACTCTACTGCTAAAAATTGCCAAAGCAATTACAATAGTAATATCAAACATCACTGATCACAGACCCCCATGACAAATATGATCACAATGGAAAAATCTAAACTACTGCCAGCATACAAAATGAAAAAGAAAACAAGAGAAATATTGCCAGAATTACCAAAATGTGACATGGAGACACAAAGTGAGCAAGTGCTCTNATCACAGACCCCCATGACAAATATGATCACAATGGAAAAATCTAAACTACTGCCAGCATACAAAATGAAAAAGAAAACAAGAGAAATATTGCCAGAATTACCAAAATGTGACATGGAGACACAAAGTGAGCAAGTGCTCTTGGGAAGGTGATGCCGTGAGACTTGCTCAATGCAGCTTTGCCCCAAGACTTCAAGATGTAAAACAACACGATAAAGTGAAGCGATATAAAATGATGTATGCCTTTAAATGTTGGTGACGATATATAATTATGTATACTTTATAAATAGTATTATCTTTTCGTTTCAAAGGAGATGAGCTAATTCTACTGGCTGAGGTAGGCAGAGTACACACTGTGTGTGTTATTTTCTCACTCGTGTGTGACTCTTTGTGACTCCATGGACTGTAGCCCACCCAGCCCCTCTGTCCATGGGATTTCCCAGGCAAGAATACTGGAGTGGGTTGCCATTTCCTTCTCCATGGGATCTTCCCAACCTAGGGATCAAACCCAGGTCTCTTGCATTGCAGGCAAATTCTTTATCATCTGAGCCACTGGAGAAGTCNCCATGGGATTTCCCAGGCAAGAATACTGGAGTGGGTTGCCATTTCCTTCTCCATGGGATCTTCCCAACCTAGGGATCAAACCCAGGTCTCTTGCATTGCAGGCAAATTCTTTATCATCTGAGCCACTGGAGAAGTCCAGAGTATTCACTGGTGGGTAGTAAATGGCTGGTTTATGTTTTTCTCATTCGAATTTCTTGCCATTGGATTCTGACTGTGCATCAGTCGTATTATCCAGATGGAAGGCAAATTTAAATACTCAATACTGAATTGAAGGCACTGAGAAGTTTCTATTACAACAAGAAAATAATTTCTCTTGTTTGAAAAATAAATTTCTTCAGGTGAACACAAAGAAGCTCATGTCTACTTTTGAATTAATATTTTAAAATTTAGCAAACCATCATGCTGTCTACCTTAAATGTGTACAATGTTATACATCAATTACATCTCAATAGAGCTGGGAGAAAATACAAAACAAACTCAGAATTTGCTCTAAAAAGGCTCAGATGTTTATCCTTTCTTTCAACAAACACTTACTGAGCCTTTATTACATGTCAGGATTTGACACACATAAATATGAAGGACACAGTCCTTGTCATCAAAAATCTTTGAGCAAATTAACCTGTCATGCTATTTATTAGTCCAGGGAAGGCCTGGACTAATGGTCCATGGTTAATCTCATGATCAGATAGGCTAAGGTATTTAAGCTATAAGATTATGACACAGAGAACTTCCATGGTGGTCCAATGGTTAAGAAGCCATCTTGCAAGGCAGGGAACAAGGGTTCAATTCCTGGTTAGGGAACTAAGATCCCACAGGTCACGGAGCAACTGAGCCCACACAATCTGCACCTGAGTGCCATACCTAGGGAGGCCATGCACCACAAGGAAGATCCTACATGCTGAAACTAAGACCTGACAGATTAATTAATTATTTTTTTAAGAAAAAGCTTTTGCCACAGCCCTTCAACTGATTCCGAAGTCACGACAGCTGAATGCAGAAACCATGGGTCATGGTTTCTTACCCCGCTGGTGGGCTTTGAGGTTTGGCTCACTAATAACCTGTCATTTTTAATCCTCCAGGCAAGAGGTACTGGAAAAGGACACACACAGTGACCACAGGAATCAGAACATGGTTGATTACAACACAGTCTCAGATGTCAAATTATGTGTCCCAATATCTCACGCATGAAAACCTGATATAATTCTTTTGGCTTATAACATGATGTTAGGCCTGCCCCTAGGGCTCCCCTGGTAGCTCAGCTGGTAAAGCATCTACCTGCAATGCAGGAGACCCCAGTTCAATTCCTAGGTCAAGAAGATCCTCTGGAGAAGGGCCAGGCTACCCACTCCAGTATTCTTGGGCTTCCCTAGTGGGTCAGACTGTAAAGAATCCTCCTGCAACGCGGGAGACCTGGGTTAGGTCCCTGGGTTGGGAAGATTCCCTGGAGGAGGGCATGGCAACCCATTCCAGTATTCTTGTCTAGAGAATCCCCAAGGACAGAGGTGGCCTGGAGGGCTACATCCATGGGGTCGCAAAGAGTCAGACATGACTGAGGGACCAAGCACAGCACAGCACAGCCCTGCCCTATAACACAGCTCAGTCCCTGAAACGTTAGCTTTGGAAGACCTTACAGGTTATTTTACCAACTTCATTTGGTTGGTGATAAAACCAGATCCAGAGAGATAAAGTGATTTACTCAACATCACAAAGCTAGCTAGAAGCTCAGTTAAGATGATATAGATGCACTGGTCTTGTCTTGCATTGGGCTTACCAAAGTGTGATTATGAATTATTCGAGAATGATGTGAGCCAACAGTAAAACTGTTCATAATTTGAAGTCCACCACAGTGGGGGTATTTACAGCACAGAAACTGGCAAGTTTTGCAAAACCAGGTGGTTGTTGTTTTCAGAGAATCACTTTCCTGGCGCAGTGGTTACAACTCCTAACTCCTGTTCCAGTGTTCTTTCAACCACAGAACTGTCATTCTGTATCTAGCTTTCGTCTCACACGTCTGGGTTAAACATGTAGTCCCATTATTGCAAATGCTCCTTTTGTGACGTCCCCAAGCATCTCCAGTAACCTCAAGAGTTATTATGAAACTCTTCATATACTCACCAACCAAAATTAATTTTAATTAGCTTTAATTATTTTATATAGACATATGGCATCCCACAGTTATATAGGTCATGAAATGAAACAGATTGTATGGGGTTTCAGCACTCCAAAAGGTTTGGGATTTATCAGTCCCTGCCTTCCCTAGCCCCATAAATCAACAGTTACTAAGTCTTTCAACCTGGCAGCTCAAGTCTTCCTGGTTTCTAACAAAATTCACTCAGTTTGACAGTACATTAGCAGCTCATCCCCGACAGGAGTTGGGCTAAAATTGGTCTTGTCACCGAAGTCCTGACTGCAGGGCCCTCACATGATCCCATGGGCTCTCATACGCTGAAACAGTTATAGTCTTAACATTTTTTTTCTTCCCCAAGTGTCCTGTCCTCTTGCCCAATTTCTATTCTGTATGCCAACTGTCCCCTGGAACTGGAAAGAAAAGTGAAAGTGAATTCGCTTAGTCATGTCCAACTCTTTGTGACCCCATGAACTGTAGCCTATCAGGCTCCTCTGTCCATGGGATTTTCCAGGCAAGAGTACTGGAGTGGGTTGCCAGTTCCTTCTTCAAAGGATATTCCTGACCCAGGGATCAAACCCGGGTCTCCCGCATTGTAGGCAGACGATTTACCATCTGAGTCACCAGGGNTGAACTGTAGCCTATCAGGCTCCTCTGTCCATGGGATTTTCCAGGCAAGAGTACTGGAGTGGGTTGCCAGTTCCTTCTTCAAAGGATATTCCTGACCCAGGGATCAAACCCGGGTCTCCCGCATTGTAGGCAGACGATTTACCATCTGAGTCACCAGGGAAGTTGAACCCTGGAACTGGAGCTCTGGTCAATTACTAATTGTTGTGAATTTCCTTTCTCTGCCTTCCTCTCCAGATACCAGACCACTAAGAGGATCTTGCTTCAACCAGGTGCAAATATCCTAGTTTGACATCTATCTAACAAATGCATCATCACTGCTAATACTGCAGCTAATCTCTTCCCACAATAATAGTGCTGGTAGATGTAAACACCCACCTAGACCCAGGTCAGGTTTGCCATGAATCCCTGAGCACTAGGATTTAATGACTGGTGAGCCTTGCAAAGTCCAGCTCAGTAGCTGAGATACTCTCCAGGCTTGACCCCATTTCTTTACTGAAAGTAAAAATTCAGGAAACAAACTGAGAGGCCTTATGTCAACACATGACCGGTAATTATTTGTCTGGGTAATGGGTCTATGGATGATTTTATTTTTTTCTTCTAGCTGTTCATGTTTTCTAACTTTTCTACAATAAACTTATTTTCAAAGACAAAGTCAACTAACATGGTTTTTAATCAATACTATATCCCAATGTGGTCCTGTCATAGCAGTAATTAATTATTTACCCAAGTCGCTAAAATGGAGCAGTGAGCTTCCAAGATTGGTTGGCTGCACTCAGTCTGCTCTTCTGGAAAGATGATTCTGGAAGTCATACATTCACGAAACAAATCTTTGTTGAACACCCACTCCATGCCCAGCATTGTCACTTGCACTGGGGACACTGAGATTAATAACATAATCCTTTCCCTAAAGAAGCTTTCAGTTCACTGAAGCAGTAGATATTGAAAAGCTGGACACAGAAAGAGGAGCCTGTGAAAGACAATAAAGAAGGTGGGCCGAAAGCCAGGAGAGAATGGTGTCCCAGAAGCCAGGGAAGGTGATGGCTTCAGAAATGGGAGAGTCATCGACAATCCCAGATGTAGGAGAGACATTGAAAGAGGCAATAGTGAAAAAGTATTCTCCCTACACTGGTTTTGCCAATAAGAAGATTTGATGATCACGACACAAACAATTTCCTTGGAAGTATAGTCAATGGTGTGAGGAATTAGACACAGAAATCGTGCTTCAAATGGAAAGTAAGTAAAAGGAGACAGTAAGAATTATTCTTTTGAGAAGCCTAGGTATGAAGAAGAGGGGACAATAGCCAGGACTACTATGAAGCACTCAGGACTGAAGAACTGGCTTAGTGTGGGCAAGATGAAAAAGGTTATATGCTGATTCATATGGAGATTGGAGATACAGAAATGAAATACAATTACTGAGGGACTAAATCTCAAAAGAGGCTGATCATATGGAAGTATAGAAGTAAAAGTTAAGCCTAGCTTAAAGAAAGGGCATTTCTTCCTCCAAGAAAGAGATAAAGGCAGTGAAGATAGGCTTGGATGGAGACAAGTCTGTTCAAAAAGGGACTGTACTTACTGAGACTTCTCTGCAGAGTAGACTGCTAGAGATCAAAGTGAGCTTATGTTGATAAACTTGAGAAATGTGGTGATGGTTTGGATTGGCCAGTGTGGAAAACAGGAGTGGGCTTTAACCAGGAACATGTCCTCAGAGGAACCAGTAGGCAGGAAAGGCAGCTGTTACTAGACCCGTGGATGGATTTGAAGCTCCATGAGGATATTGAGCATCTGTGGTTTGTCCGTGCTGTGACCACCGGGCCTAGCGCAGCATCTGGTGTGTGACAAAAGCACAATAAAGACTTTATCCATAGATGAATGGGCCTCTGAAATGTACAGCAGCAACAGTGTTGGCTGGAGACTGTATCCAGTAGTTTTCCCAGCCTGGGTATAGAATTAAACTCTGACAGAGAGTTCCTAGGGAAAGTAAAAGGGAATGTTAAGGCAGTGAGTTAAGGGGACTGACTGAAGACCGGTGGAAGGGGCGCCACATAGGGCATAAATGAGACAGAAACCCAAATTCTCTGCATACCTTGTTTAAGGGAGGTGCCTAGAAATACATAAGAGGCCTCTCCAATAAGACAGCAAAAGAAAAACATTCAATCATGATTCAAAACGTAAAACTTCAGTTAAAGGGGAATGACTGGATAATGCCAACCCCAGACTTTCCAAAAACATCTGATACAATGAAGTACTTTTTAGTCAGCTAGCATCTCATAGCTCTGGCTCCAGGAAGCAGTCAGGGGCGGGATGGGGAGGGGAAGGTTTAGCACAGAGCAGCCTGTAGACTCCAGCAACGCTAGCCCCTGGAGCCTGCCTTGGAGATGCAGAGTTCATGGCCTCAGCCAGCGATTGGCAACCAAGGGTTTAACCTCCTTCTTCAGGAGGGTTGGGTGGCAGGTGAGAGGCATAGCAGCACATGCCTGTCAGCAGTTCCATTATCAGCAAGGACCCGTGCCAGGAAAACCCAGTAAAAGGGCCAGAGACAATTAACCTGGCACAGGCAGCATGAGCTACCCATGCCAATCCTGGGACTGTTGCTCTTACCCTAGAAGTGAAGGAGACGGGGCCTCACTCTCTGCTCTCCTCACCCTTCCCTTTTTATCGATGCCCCCTGAACCTGGATGAGTGGGATGGCAGATGGATACTGCTCTGACTTTTAACCCCACATCAAGCTTCCATCAGGCAAAGATGACTCACGCACCTGCTAAATGAAATAAAAGGCAATAAATATTGGGACAGTCCTCCAAGCCCCCAAAGCCAACTGGAAACAGGCAGAATAAAGCTGAGTGTGAATTTCAGCTCCACTATCTGTTGGCTGTGCGAACTTGGGCAAGTTATTCTCTATCTCCTTTTCTTGCTCTATGAGATGGGAACAATAATAACAGAACCTTTCTCAGAGAGCCATAATTTAAGGGTACATTTTTAGATTAAAAAACTACAAATGTGACGTGTACTAAATGCTCAATAAATGTTAACTGTTACCATTTCCCTGAAAATGCTATAAAGTGCTCAGGAAGCATTCAGTATAAGTCATCAGTCAGGGATTAATTGGTTATCCATTACTGCTCTGAAATCCACAGCTCCTCCTCTAAATTTAACCCAGTGTCCCCACTGAACCATGAGATCAGGGAAAAATTGAGAGACTATGTTACACAACTACGTATGACATAAAACAATGGGTTAAGGTAAGAACATCAGAATTAGAAACTTCACGACAATGCAGTCCTATGCTTCTCACACTGGACAACTTGTAGCCACTGTCAGGATGCCACAGGATCAGCACTAATTTTATTTTATAAGCAAATTAAAATATTACCTTAATTTTTAACAAAGAAAAATATTATAGAATAGAATGGAATAAAACTCAGATCTGTATTACTTTTTACAACAAACTTGAAAAACGTCCAAAAAAATTTCATATTTGCACCGAGACAGATACACACACATCCCACACAGACACAGGTTCACATACACATACCTTGCATCCCCAGGAGTCACTCCCTGCCATTTGATGGAAAGGTTTGAGAGACACATTTGAACAAGAGCAGACATTTGGACACATAATTGATGAGCTGGGAAGAATCTCTGGAAGGAATCCATCCATGCAGGTGATGCAGTGTCTAAGCCAGAGAGACTCAGGCCAAGGCATACAGCTCTTTGAGTTCCAGACCTGTAGCACTCCAAGCTTTCCATTGCTGGATAAAAATTCTCTCTCACATAAGACTCTATAGAGTACCTAGGCGGCCAATGACTCTCTTGCTTTACCTGGGGCAGGAAGTGTTTGTTCTCTAGTTTGTAAGTCCTTAGACTCCTTATAGAAACACACCTCAATATTTTAGAGTTAAATCATTCTCCCTTTGGGCTTCTTGGTGGTCCAGTGGTTAAAAATCTGCCTTCCAATGCAGGGGACATGGGTTCAATCTCTGGTTAGGGAACTAAGATCCCACATGCCACAGGTCAACTAAGGCCACAATCTGCAACTACTGAACCTGTGCAACTAAGAGCTGATGCAGCCAAATAAATAAATATTTTCAAAAATGAAGATACTCTTCCTTGATGGTAACACACATACATGACTCAAACTCAAACTCCTCAAATAGGGGGAAATGGCATGCCACTTAGCCTTCTTCTCTCTATGTTTCACAGCCCCAACCCATTTATGTTTCCTTGTTTCCTTATGTTTCCAATTTCCTTCTCTCAATCACTTTGGGAAGTAGCAAAGGCACAGGAGAAGGAAATAGGAATTGAAATCTGGATTTAGTTTTAACATTGCCACTTCTCAGCCATGTGCCTTTGGAAAACCATCATTCCAACTTTATCAGTCCCAGTCTCCTCATTTTTAAAACAAAGTCTAAAAAGTACCAAAGAAAGGCAATGTCAAAGAATGCTCAAACTACCACACAATTGCACTTATCTCACATGCTAGTAAAATAATGCTCAAATTCTCCAAGCCAGGCNAAAACCATCATTCCAACTTTATCAGTCCCAGTCTCCTCATTTTTAAAACAAAGTCTAAAAAGTACCAAAGAAAGGCAATGTCAAAGAATGCTCAAACTACCACACAATTGCACTTATCTCACATGCTAGTAAAATAATGCTCAAATTCTCCAAGCCAGGCTTCAGCAGTACGTGAACCATGAACTTCCAGATGTTCAAGCTGGTTTTAGAAAAGGCAGAGCAATCAGAGATCAAATTGCCAACACCCGCTAGATCATCAAAAGAGCAAGAAATTTCCAGAAAAACATCTATTTCTGCTTTATTGACTATGCCAAAGCCTTTGACTTTGTGTGGATCACAATAAACTCTGGAAAATTCTGAAAGAAATGAGAATACCAGACCACCTGACCTGCCTTTTGAGAAATCTGTATTCAGGTCAGGAAGCAACAGTTAGAACTGGACGTGGAACAACAGACTGGTTCCAAATAGGGAAAGGAGTACGTCAAAGCTGAATATTGTCACCCTGCTTATTTAACTTATATGCAGAGTACATCATGAGAAACACTGGACTGGATGAAGAACAAGCTGGAATCAATCAAGCTGGAATTGCCAGGAGAAATATCAATCACCTCGGATATGCAGTAAATACCACCCTTATGACAGAAAGCAAAGAACTAAAGAGCTTCTTGATGAAAGTGAAAGAGGAGAGTGAAAAAGCTAGCTCAAAACTCAGCATTCAGCAAACTAAGATCATGGCATATGGTCGCATCACTTCATGGCAAATGGATGGGGAAACAGTGGAAACAGTGACAGACTTTATTTTGGGGGGCTCCAAAATCACTGCAGATGGTGACTGCAGCCATGAAATTAAAAGACGCTTGCTCCTTGGAAGAAAAGCTATGACAAACCTAGACAGCATAATAAAAAGCAGAGACATTACTTTGCCAAAAAATGTCCATCTAGTCAAGGCTATGGTTTTTCCAGTAGTCATGTCTGGATGTGAGAGTTGGACTATAAAGAAAGCTGAGCACCGAAGAATTGATGCTTTTGAACTATGGTGTTGGAGAAGACTCTTGAGCGTCCTTGGACTGCAAGGAGATCCAACCAGTCCATCCTAAAGGAAATCAGTTCAGTTCAGNTTCACATATTACTGAAGCCTGGCTTTGAGAATTTTGAGCATTACTTTACTAGAGTGTGAGATGAGTGCAATTGTGCTATAGTTTGAGCATTCTTTGGCATTGCCTTTCTTTAGGATTGGAATGAAAACTGAGCTTTTCCAGTTCTGTGGCCACTGCTGAGTTTTCCAAATTTGCTGGCATATTGAGTGTGGCACTTTCACAGCATCATCTTCCAGGTTCCTTACCTGCTGTTAAAGGTGTGACAATCTAAACTGTAGGCAAAGCTCATGAGTATGATACAATACGATGGTTAAGGGCTCAGGCTTTGCAATGTGAATTGGATTGGAGTCCAGAGCCTCCCCTGATGAACTGTAAGACTTCAAATACGTTACTTAACCTGAGTGTTCTTATTTGTTAAGTGATTGTATAATAATAGATATCTTCACAAGGTTGTTGTAGGATAAGTAATACAATGTACTGTTCACGGCATATAGGAGGTGCTCAATGAATATTTGATGCCAGATGAATGCATGAGCTAGGAAAAGCACTTGGCACAGTGCCCGCACATAGGAAGTGTTCACCAGTGCTTGTTGCCAGTGTCGTTGTGTAAAAGATCATAGCAGGAGCGTTCCCTTCTGAGCTGTTCAGGGTGTAAGTTCTTAGGTTCTCTTATCATAGTAGTTCATAGCTTTTATCTTAGCTGGCCTTTATCATTGGCTTCAAATCTATCTTGGGTTATTGCTTTTAATTTTTCTCCTGATCTCTCTCTCTCATCATCATAATCCACTGCATTCATAGCTTGTCTCCAGGCATCCTTGGTTCTTTATTTATATCACCCAGTGGTATTGGCAGAGTTTGTCCATTTAGGGGCAATGACAGTGAGTCCAGAAAAGGTAAGAGATTTCACCAAACTCATACAGTGTCAATATCAGTCATCAAGTGGCAAAAAATCAATTACAGGACTTCTAGTCATGGCTTTGTTCAGAAAAGCGTACTGGTTAGTAAAAACCATGTGATATATTTAATACCGGGCTTCCCAGGTGGTGTCAGTGGTAACGAATCCACCTGCCAACGCAGGAGATATGAGACACAGGTGTGATCCCTGCGTCGGGAAGATCTCTGGAGGAGAACATGGCAATCTACTCTAGTGTTCTTGCCTGGAGAATCCCATGGACAGAGGAGTCTGGCGGGCTACAGTCTGTGGGGTGGCAAAGAGTCAGACACGACTGAAGCAATTTAGCACGCATGCAAGCATATTTAATACAAAATTGCAGTTATTTAAATACCCATTCCATAAACTTCAAAGTTATCAGTCACTGTAAACAGGCTCATTGAACTTGACATACATATAGGAATATATATTCATAAAAATAGAAACTCAAAGATTAGCTTCTGTGTTTCCTCCTTGTCTCATTTGTCAGTCAGTAAAGGTGCATACCATTTTGCTCGTTCTACTCCTCTGCCCACTGTTGCACATACAGAAATAGCCCATGTGTGCACAGCATGAGTGCATATACGCGTTTTAGCGGCACTCACATTCTTGTTCTCTCGGCCTGGAATAAGTGACTGCAGATAAAGCCAAGATCCCCAGGAGTGCTGTTCTAATGCTGAATTTAGCACATCAGGACAATTTCCATAGGAGCCGCTTATGATGCCAAAAAACAAAGCTCAGATTTCAGTTTCTGGAGGACACTGAAGGACACGACAAGCTGATGGAGAAGTTTCTTTTCTAACAATAAATGTCTATAGTCATAGAAAGGGAGATGGCCAAATTGTTTTCTGGGAGCTGTCCATGTATGGATGTTATAGATTCTCTGCATGCTGAGAAAATACTTACTGCCTTGCTCAACATTGCTTCTGCGACATATTTTCTGTACAAACCTCCGAAGAATACTTCCTTTTTCACTAAGGATGAATATTCTCTATGATCCATGACATCGTGACACTGCAACACCATGTCCTAGTGCTGGTCCAAATGACATTCATTAGAGGGATGACGTCACTGAATGAACCTGACTGGGGTATATAGCCCCACCCTGGGAGAATTTTTAAAAATTATTTCCTTCATTCAGTAAATAATATTTTAAACACATATGATTCATTATTCACTGTAATAAGAATATTTTCTCCTGTACGAGCTGACTCTCCACAGTTTCTCTAATAAAGCTGCTAAGTGCCAGGACTATGTAGAAGAAACCCCAAAAAAATCCCAGTTCCTCTTTAACAACCAAGAAATGGGTGAGAACCTGAGTACTTCGTTTACCATGTATTTACTGAGTGCCTACTATGTGCCACGCACCATCTTAGGTGTTAAGTGCAGGCCACAGGAAGTCACCAAGGTGAGTTTGTTTCTTATCCTCCTGGAGTTGACTACAGACAAGGTAACAGGCAACTCCAGCGATCAGTGCTAGGAGAGGATGGCAGTAAGAAACAGATGAAGCACAACCAGAGGTGCCAAACCTAGTCAGAGAAGTCTTTCCAGTAAAGAAAGATGTCTCAGTGAAGACCATATGAAGGAAGACTCACACCCAGGAAGGATGTGAGTCTGTTAGCCTGAAAGAAGAGAAGGGATAGCAAGAGAGCAGGTGTTCCCAGTAAGAGGATGGACATGACAAGGGCTCAGAGGTGAAGGAGGACATGTGCATTAGCACATCATCAGTAGGTTTTATGTTCGTGTGGTTAGAGCCTAGAATGCAAAAAAGCATTGCTAAGACTGAATTTTTGTATCCCTCCAAAATTCGTATGTTGAAACCTAATCCCCAGACTGATGTATTTGTGGAGACTTTGGAGGAGGGGTGATTAGGTCAGGAGGGCAGAGTCCTCATAAATGGAATTAGTGTCCTTATGAAAAAGACTCCAGAGAGATCCCATGCCCCTTGTGAAGACACAGGTGAGAAGATGTGAGAAGTGAGAAGATGGCTATCTATGAACCAGGAAGCAGGCCCTCCCCATACACTGAACCTGCCAGCACCTTGGCCTTCAGCTTGACAGCCTCCAAAACCATGAGAAATAAATAGCTGTAGTCTATAAGCTAGCCAGTCTATGGTATCACATCATAGCAGCTTGAGTGGATAAAGACAGCAGTGATGAGGGCTGAGAATGAAGAGACTGTCCTAGCTGTCTCCGCCAGCGTGCAGAGCGTAGCCCCAGCTGTCCCTAGCATCCAGATTGTTTGCACACAATGTGGCAGACATGTGCTACTACTGCCTGCCTGCCTCCTTTCCTCCAGCTTCTGGTAATAAATCATTAGTTTTTCTATGATGAGCTTCCCTGCCCCCTCTCAGTTTATATAGCATGGATAGGACTGATCCCATTCTAAGAATGGACACAAAATTCATACATGACAGAGTCCTGCAGCTCCCTGCTTGAAGTGACTCATTTGGCAGTTAGAACATGTCCAGGGGAATGTCTACAAAGCATGCTCCCAAAGCTTATGCTTGAACTGCTGGGAAATAAGTCTTCCCACTGGATTGACTGAGATGATAGAATAGCAACCTGGAGCTGCAGGCAGCCATTGGTCCACCATTCATTCAATCTATAATAGTTTCTTGGATAACTAGTATGTGCCTCATGCTGTTGTAGACATTAGGGACACAGGAATAAGGATATAATTCTGCTTTTTCGGTTTTCACTATCAGCTGGAAAGGCAAAAAATAATCACCTTAGATAAAAGTGATAAATGTCACATAGCTTCTTATATGATCACAGAAGGGCAAGCAACTCAAGCAAATCTTCCTAGGAGGAAGGAAAAAACGCATTAAACCTTATTGGATAATTAGGACTTAATCGGGTGAATTGAGGCATGGGGATGGTTCCAGAAGAGGAATCAGTAAGTTCAAAGGCATGGAGGGGAGGCCAGCTGGACAGGCTCTGGTGACGCACCATATTCAATTAGACAGGAAGATAATGCCCTTTCAGGGGAGTGTATATACCAATATACTTGTCTCGGACAGTGAATATGAGTCACGAGCTCCTGAGAAAAGTCTGCAGGGACGCAAATGGGTGCTGAGTGGTATTTATTTGTTTATATGTTGCTTCTTTCCTGAAGATTTGTATATATTTTGATTTACGTGTTATCAGCACACAAGTCATAATGAAAATCATGCACATGAATGACATTGTCAAGGAACAGCACAGACTTTAAAATAAAAAATAAGATGAAGAATTAAAGGTAAAAGGCAAAGAAAGAGAAGTTCATGAAGATTAAGAAGGCGGAGTTGGAACAGCATCAAGGAAACCAAGGCATCAAGACATAGGAAGAGGTAAAGAATAAAAACAGTAAGAGATCAAGTTACATAGGAACCTGAAAGTATCCACGGGATTCCATAGGGTTCATGGAATGGTGAGAAAAGGGGTAGAACATTAAAGAGGGTTGTTTATTGGCTGGCTGCTTGGGTGGTACAAAATGGGAGACACTTGAATATGTTCTTCCCTATGGTGGAGTGGAGAGCCAGTGTAAAAGAGAAGCTAAAGAGATGGGGGACAAGGGAAATGAGTGATGGATGTGGTCCCTTAGGAGGCCATAGAGGGACGGAGCTCATAGCCCAGGAGAAGGGATTACCTGGGTCAGGAAGTACACTTCTGCCATTGAGAAGGGCTGGAGGCAACAAGGGGCATATAAATGCCCAGGTGGGTGCTAGGCAAGGCTGATGGGGGAAATATGCATACTAATTATGTTAAAGAAATTGATCTTATCCTTCAGATTCTATTAAAACATGTTAATGAGATGCTCACAATTTCCAAAGCTAAAAATGACTGAGCTGATGGTGCTGGGTTTCAGGAAGCTGAGGATGTAACACACATTCACTTGTGGTAGGTTTTTTTTTTTTTTCTATGCTATTGGAAGCACAGCCTGACTTATTCTTGATTCAATTTAATTTCTGTCAAGCTGTAGCCTGTGGGTCACACCTATTTTAAGAAATTTCATTTTCTTTAGTGCCAGGCTCTTGTGTCTTTGCTCCTCAAAAATCAGCAGCAGTTAGAAAAGTTCCAATCGATAACCATTTGGAAATAGATATTTAAGATGAGTCTGTGTGGAATCGCTACCTTTAAGACATCTTTTTCAGAAACAATCTTTCCTCCTACCAATATCATACTATATGTGCACCCATCCAAAAAGGATCCTTCAAGTTTAGGTCACAGAAAATCACATTTTGGGCTTCCCTAGTGGCTCAGTGGTAAATAATTCGCCTGCCAATGCAGGAAACACGGGTTTGATCCCCGATCCAGGAAGATGTCACGTGCTGCAGAACAACTAAGCCTGTGTGCCCCAGCTGTTGAGTCTCTGCTCTAGAGCCCAGGAGACACAATCTCTGAGCCGGCACACCAGTCTCTGCTCCGCACCGTGAGAAGCCAACACATCACAGCTGGAGAGTAGCCCCCGCTTGCTGCAGCTAGAGAAAGCCCACGCAGCAAAGAAGACCCAGTACACCCAAAAAATAAATAAATAAAATTATTTCAAAAAACAAAATCACGATTTGATAAAGCCTAGTTGATGACATGTGAAATCTATTTCATAAATAAAGTACTCATTCCCAAATAAGACATGGAGCAAATTCAATGCTGGGTAAAAAGCTGTTCCCTATCTACTGGGAAAACTCACAGTAGATAAGGAATCAATTACTGACAGTTACCCTCCCACCCGTTCATTTTATAGCACAGAAACTGCAGCCCAGAGTGCCATATGGTTTGCCCAGAATTCAGGTCTCCTGACTCCCCACCCACTGTTCATCCCTCTTCTCATAACATCTGCTTTCCCTGCTGGGCAGCAAACATTACTGGACCAGAGACCTCTTTCATCTTGTTCACTTAGGTGCCCCCAGCATAGAGGTAACCATCAGAAATACCTGTTAGTAAGTTAACCACACTTAGGGTGGACCACTGTTGATCCTTTGTGAGGTTTTATAAAGAGCTGAACATCAGAGTAAAAGATCGCAACACGGGAAAAAAAAAAATCACCAACACATAAACATATGGTTTAGAAACTCTGAAAATACCAGAAACTCCAGACATGATTTCCAGGGTGGCAGTCTCAGGAACAGCAGCTCAAGTAAGGATCCGTGCCAGGGCTTCATTTGTCATTGGGTTGGCAGGCCCCACGCCCCTGGTCATCTATATAGTTTAAGAACAGAAGTTTCCACCACTGCCTCTAAGTTAGCTTTCACCAGTTTGAATCCACCTTAAATATTTAGCAGGCTCTCTCCCTCCCTCAAACACTCTAAGTGCTAAGCCTCCTTTGATCTTCCCATAACCAAACCTGCCTAAAATTTTTATCTTTGCTGAAATCACATGTCCTTTTTGCACATTAGCAATGCACTCTATGCCACAGGGGACAGCCCCTGCCAGAGTATGCAGGTCCTTGGAGGAGTTAAGACTTGAAAGGGGCGTTCGTTAGCCACAGTTAAAGCTTGTTTTTTTTTTCAAACAAGACCCTGTGAGGTTCCCCTTCTGCTGAAGACCATGTGCCGGCTTGAAAACTTTCTACTCTGGTTAAGACCAAATGTTTCTCAAATGAATCTTCTAAAGGGTCTCTAGTGGGAACTGTATTCCCTCTTAGCCTTCTTCAGTTTGAGTTTGCTTTGTGTTAATTGGTTAATGGTCAAAGTAAGTACTTACATCTTTTGCCCCTAAATCAGGAGTTGCTGCTGCTGCTTCTGCTATATCCCAACATGACAGCCTGCTGTTCCTTACAACTGGCAGACGCTGTAAGCTGTGTTGCCACGTCAGCTGCCCAGAACCTTTCTGCTTCAGCAACAGTTTCCTGACGGAATGATTTGTATGTAGATCCTGAGGCTGGAAACATGATCTGACCACCATATTGAGAAGGTCTGGGTAAAAGAGGTTACTACATCTTTTATAACAGAATTACAGAAAGAAATCGCAGACCCTTTCATGTATCTAAATGAGAATTCCAAAAGAAACCTAAATATTATGATGACTTTCTAAACAATCATGACAGCAAGTTAATAACTGACTAAAAATATTCAAGTGAAAAAAGTAAAATTTAGACTTGTAGACAGCATCATAGATTTCAAAAGGTTAAAAAATTATGAGCCTGAGCTGAAAAAAATTCGGAGCTTGGAATGGCAGAAAACTGAGAAAGTAAATGCTCATAAATAGAGAGATTTTTTAATGGATTATGAGACATTTAAGTTGTGGAATATTCAGGTATCTAGTGACAAATAATGAATTAGAGATATAATTTGAAGGGGTTTGAAGGGGTTGATTTGAAGGGGTTTCTATGAAACAATGAGCCAAAATAAAAAAGGTATAATGTTATTCTGTTTGGGGTTTCTATAACATATAATTGAGTGAAAAGTATAATATTATCCCATATGCTATAATATATGCATATATATTATATATGTGGTTATATATAACTATGTATCTATATAGATAAAAGTATACAAAATATATATACCCAGCAGTTAATAATACTTGCTTTGTTTGAGGAGCAGGCAATACAAGGCTAACGACCAGGGATGGATGTGATTTTTTTTAAGGCTTCACAATAAACAGCATTTATTACATCCCATGTATATAAAAAGTATCTGTCTGTGAATGGCACGTATACTTGAGAAGTGTGTGGAAGTTAACAAAAGTGTCAATTAGATATCTTAGGGTGGTGGGCTTCCAGATGACTTTTATTGTCTATAATTTTACATGTATTTCAATCTTTCTCAAGAAAATGTTTCTTTATATAATCAGAGCAAGCAATAAAACTGCTTCTGTTATGTAAAGATTATTGACAAGTGGTAACTTGCCTGAGCTCCTCTGTTTCGGAGGCCCTCTGCTGAATCTTAAACAGATTTGGGTTTTTTCCTTCATGTTCCAAATACACTCAAGAATTCTGAAGATGTTCTTGCGCTTATCTGGAGCAGACAAGCCATGCCAAAGAGAAATGTAAAACACTATTGCAGCCCAGACCTCACATGGCCCTCCTCTCCTTTGAGACGGATAGCAGAGGGGGATCATATCTTCACACCTTCCCATGATGTGTGGTGCAGGGAGGGGGGCCCTCTATGGCATGTCCACACACAGAGCTGTGAGAGCTGTAACCCATACTGCCTCAGATCATTCCTCTAGGGGGGACTCAGGAATCATTTGGGAAAATGGCACCTGAGGAAAAGGGAGCTGGAATTGTTGGACCCGTCAATCCCTGCTTTCAGCAACAAAGCCAGAAATTGAGAAATAAGCTCTTATTGATCAGTGACCAAACAACCAACATATTTTACATAGTTCAACTACAGGCAAGGTCACTATGTATTCACTGGCCACATTTTCTGAATTAAAATGAAATGAGGTATATGAATGTACTTGGATGTAAAACTATTTGTATGGAAACACCACAGTGTTTTTTTTTTTTTAATTGGTACAATCATAGAAAATTCAAGATGTCCCATCACCATAAAGACTGTGTATTAAGTAGATGTGTGTATGAATCAGAAAGCATATATTGTGTGTATATATTCACTACTCTGGAATGGGTGAAGCTCTCAATTTTAAACTTAAATAAGAAAAAGACCTGATTTAGATAAAATAGTTTAATTATAGAAATATTTTGAAAATAACTTTTAAAAAATAAATGTTGTTCCTTACTTTCAGTTACAAAAATAATCCAAAGTAGAGGCCAAAAAACTTTAACCTAAAATGATCTTGAAGTCACCTCATCATTTTAGATAGAAATAATTAGAGATGAGAGAGGTTAAATAACTTGCTCAAGGTCACACAGTAGAATTTAGGGCTCTGGCTCTCAGAGATCATCTCACAACACTCTGCTGCAAATATTAAGAATAGATCATACATAACCTGACTTGTCATAACTAGAGAAGACACCCATAATTACCATTTTCTTGCTTTATATGCAAAGAACACCTCCTTAGATTTATGCAAAGAATACTTAAATATGACCTGCATTTGCCATCTTGTCTTATGATTAGTTTAGGCTCTGTTATCTTGTTAATATTCACTCACCTAGACAAATGAAGGATACGAACAGAAATCTGTAAAAAGCAGATGTAAATAAATGCCATATGTGTGATGTCAGCTACAAGAGAAGATGAGAAGGAGAGGAAAATAAACGTAAGGTAATTTCAAGGATGAGATGAAAAGGAATCGATGCAAAAAGAGATAGGAAAGAATATTGAAAATACGAGGTTTCTTGTTTGAGAACACATCTACTGCTCAGGCTATTATGGATGATACTGGGCCTTAGTTTACATGGGACTTGTGACCCTGATCCAAAGACAATCTAGCAGTCTCATTTTCCACACACTTCCCTCACTTAAAAAGAGACACATTAGGAAAAGATGCAAAAAGTATACCCATATTTTCACAAACTAGCATTTTCCTTGGCTCAGACATCTCCAATAAATTGAAAAGGTATAGAACTGTGTATATGTAACTGAACAACTGAATAAAAAGGAGAAAATGCAATGACTGCTATGTTCCCAAATACATGCTTTCTCACAGGCACCTACTTCACGGTTCAGTAGCAGATTCAAGGAATTAACTCAGATGTTGGTGAACTTCAACAGACAGCAGACCACAATATGCACAAATGTTTCCTCTTGAAAGGATTTTAAGCTCCATCCTTTAAATTAAATTACTTCTAACGACAGTCCAGTCTCAGCGTTTACCCACTGTAAGGCTAAGTTGCTGTTGCTCAGTCGCTAAGTCATGTCCGAGTCTTCGGAACCCCATGAACTACAGCCCACCAGGCTTCCCTGTCCCTCACTATCTCCTGGAGTTTGCTCAAACTCATGTCCAAGTCTAAGTTATGAGAAGGGAAAACATCTTAAACTTCCCAGGAGAGATTAAGCAAAGGGTTTTTGAGGAGAGGCAGTATACTACAAGGGTTATGTGTGTGGGCTCTAAAGCCATACTACCAAGCTGAGGCCCTGGCTCTGCCATTCTCTGAAAGTGAAAATGAAGTCACTCAGTCGTGTCCGACTCTTTGTGACCCCATGGACTGTAGCCTACCAGGCTCCTCCCTCCATGGGATTCTCCAGGCAAGAGTACTGGAGTGGGTTGCCATTTCCTTCTCCCTGCCACTCTCTAGCCCCATTGATATCAGGTAAGTCACTGAATAGCTCTGGGCCTCAGTTTTCTTATCTGTAAAACGGGGTTAATAGTAACTCCCTCAGGAGTTGTTGTGAATAGATACTAAATTATTACAGCTAAAAGCATTTAGATTAATTTTACACAATCCGTGCAGCTGCCTTAAGGAGTAGTTCCTATTATTGCTCTTCTTTCTTTCTTTTTTTTTTTTTTTTGCCCATTTTAAGCTTTATTTTTTTCTGTTTATTATTGATTCATAGGAGTTCTAATTCTGGATCTGAGTCTTTTGTTAGAGATATTTATTAGGAATATTTTCTCCCAGTCTATGGCTTGCCTTTTCATTTAACTGTCTTTTTTTTTTTTTAAGGTCTTTTTATATCGAAGTATAGTTGATTTACTATGTTGTGTTAGTTGAGATTTACTATGTTGTATATGTACTATGTATTTACTATGTTGTGATTTATTATGTTGATTTCTTACGTTGTGTTAGTTTCTGGTATACAGCTAAATGATTCAGATATATACAAGTATATATAATTCCAAGCTCCTAATTTATCCCTCCTCCCTCTTAACTGTCTTTTAATAAGCAGAAACTTTTAATTTTGGTAAAGTCCAATTTATCCATTTTTCTTTCTTTTAAAGTTAGTGTTTTGGGGATCTCATGAAAGAAATCTTTGCCTGCCCCAAAGTTATGAATATATTCTCCAATGTTTTCTTCTAGAAACTTCACAGTTTCAGCTTTCACAGTTAGGTCCATGATCCACCTTGATTTGGCGGGGGGAGGGGTGAACTTGGTAATAGCCAGATAGGAGAGACGCACAGAACGAGGTATGTAGGAAGGCACAGGGAGCTCCCACGCCTTCTCCCGGCTTGCCACTCTCCCCAGATACCCATGTCTCCATGTGTCACGGACGCAGAAATTCTGCTCCTTTCTTTACAAATGAAAAAACTAAAACTCACAGAGAATGAGCAGTTTGCTCAAAAGTCCCACAGCCAGCAAGGATAACCCAGATTTTGAATCCAGGCCTACAAATGTTTCATCATTGTTTATACTGCCTCCCAAGTCAGCAGTTCAAAACCACACAACACAGAGATGGAGAAAACAAACGGTTACCAGGCGATGGGGCCGGGGGGCCGGGAGGGTAAATTGGGAGATTAGGATTGACATGTATACACTAGTATGTATAAAATAGATAATAAGAATCTGTTGTATAACACAGGGAACTGTATTCAATATTCTGTAATGACCTATATGGGAAAAGAATCTAAAAAAGAGTGATATGTGTATATGCATAACTGATTCACTTTGCTGTACACCTGAAACCAACACAACATTGTAAACCAAATATACTCCAATAAATTTTTTTCAAAATAAACAGACAACATAGATCCTTTTGTTGCTATTGTTCGTTCACGCATTCATGTCTTCAGTCCCTGGAGAGCTTAGCGTGTGCCAGGCTCTGTCCCCGGTGTTGGGGATCTAGCCATGACCTAGGCAAACCAGAAGCCTACATGGTGATAAGGGAGGCAGACAGGCAAACAAAGATCAACCCATCATGTAATAGAACAGACAGCAGTCAGTGCCTAAAGAAAATAAGAACGTGACGGAGACTAGGGAGTGCCAGAGATGGGCTCCTTTAGGCAGAAGAGTCAGAGAGTACTTCCCTGAGGAGAGAGTTCAGTGAGGGGTGCTCCAGGCAAGATCTGGAGAAAGAATGGAAACAGCGTGAACTGTAATTAACACATCATGAGGCAGGAACAAGACTGACCTGTTGGAGGTGTGAAAAGGCTCCTGCCATGAGCTGGTCTGGAGAGGGAAGGTGTAAAAGAGCTTCTCAAAGAAAAGGGAAATGAATGAACTAAGGAAATGAGGTAGCACTGCCAAATCCACTTGAGTGCTGTGTTCATAAAATTAATACCAGTCAGGGGCTATGTGTTTTCACTCAGTCACTTTCTGAGATCTGGTGCTTGGATGCAGACATGAACAGCTGAGTAGAGGGTTATCAGATCCTGGGGTCTGCCAGGTGCAGGCAGCAGAAGGGTAGAGAGGCAGCGGAGTTGAGCTGGGCCGTGGACTCACATGGGTGAGGTGGAAGGCAAGGCCCAGGGGCATAACAGACAAGTGGAAAGAGGTAGAGATGCTGGACCTGGCGAGGTCAAAGAACGGTTGGAATTGGGTTTCTAAAGAGAACGAGCTGAAAGTGAAGAAGTGGCAGTCACAGAAATGCCAGAAACCAACATTTTTAAGTGGGGACAGGTACCAGTAATGAATGACAAACACCAGTGTTACTGAGTGAGTGTCTGAGAGGGGGAAAAGGATTGTTGAAAGTAAGGAAGTTTAAGGATCCAAGAAGCCAGAAAAATACTTGGATCACCTCTACTGATGGTCTCAAACCTTCACATACTAGAATGACTGGGAGCTCTTAAAAACTACACAGACCTCCAACCCCCAAAGATTCCAGTTCAATCGACTGGGAGAAGGGGGAGTGGTGCCTGTGCTTTTTTTTTTTTAAAGCTTCTTGAATAATTTTAGAGTGCAGCCAGCACTGGGACTGACTGATCTAAGCGGTCCATCCACCAAGAGTGAGGACAGATGAGGGTGGAAGTGAGCCGGCAGGGGTTGAAACATCACTGGATGTGGGGGTGACAGCAGGTTGGTGGAGGACTACAAGGCAGAGGTTTCTGGAGATTCAAGGGCCCATCTTTCAAATAGGTCTGGGAGTGTCCATGAGGAGTAAAGCAGACACCAATCCCATAATCAGGTNTTTTTTTTTTTGCCCATTTTAAGCTTTATTTTTTTCTGTTTATTATTGATTCATAGGAGTTCTAATTCTGGATCTGAGTCTTTTGTTAGAGATATTTATTAGGAATATTTTCTCCCAGTCTATGGCTTGCCTTTTCATTTAACTGTCTTTTTTTTTTTTTAAGGTCTTTTTATATCGAAGTATAGTTGATTTACTATGTTGTGTTAGTTGAGATTTACTATGTTGTATATGTACTATGTATTTACTATGTTGTGATTTATTATGTTGATTTCTTACGTTGTGTTAGTTTCTGGTATACAGCTAAATGATTCAGATATATACAAGTATATATAATTCCAAGCTCCTAATTTATCCCTCCTCCCTCTTAACTGTCTTTTAATAAGCAGAAACTTTTAATTTTGGTAAAGTCCAATTTATCCATTTTTCTTTCTTTTAAAGTTAGTGTTTTGGGGATCTCATGAAAGAAATCTTTGCCTGCCCCAAAGTTATGAATATATTCTCCAATGTTTTCTTCTAGAAACTTCACAGTTTCAGCTTTCACAGTTAGGTCCATGATCCACCTTGATTTGGCAGGGGGAGGGGTGAACTTGGTAATAGCCAGATAGGAGAGACGCACAGAACAAGGTATGTAGGAAGGCACAGGGAGCTCCCACGCCTTCTCCCGGCTTGCCACTCTCCCCAGATACCCATGTCTCCATGTGTCACGGACGCAGAAATTCTGCTCCTTTCTTTACAAATGAAAAAACTAAAACTCACAGAGAATGAGCAGTTTGCTCAAAAGTCCCACAGCCAGCAAGGATAACCCAGATTTTGAATCCAGGCCTACAAATGTTTCATCATTGTTTATACTGCCTCCCAAGTCAGCAGTTCAAAACCACACAACACAGAGATGGAGAAAACAAACGGTTACCAGGCGATGGGGCCGGGGGGCCGGGAGGGTAAATTGGGAGATTAGGATTGACATGTATACACTACTATGTATAAAATAGATAATAAGAATCTGTTGTATAACACAGGGAACTGTATTCAATATTCTGTAATGACCTATATGGGAAAAGAATCTAAAAAAGAGTGATATGTGTATATGCATAACTGATTCACTTTGCTGTACACCTGAAACCAACACAACATTGTAAACCAAATATACTCCAATAAATTTTTTTCAAAATAAACAGACAACATAGATCCTTTTGTTGCTATTGTTCGTTCACGCATTCATGTCTTCAGTCCCTGGAGAGCTTAGCGTGTGCCAGGCTCTGTCCCCCGTGTTGGGGATCTAGCCATGACCTAGGCAAACCAGAAGCCTACATGGTGATAAGGGAGGCAGACAGGCAAACAAAGATCAACCCATCATGTAATAGAACAGACAGCAGTCAGTGCCTAAAGAAAATAAGAACGTGACGGAGACTAGGGAGTGCCAGAGATGGGCTCCTTTAGGCAGAAGAGTCAGAGAGTACTTCCCTGAGGAGAGAGTTCAGTGAGGGGTGCTCCAGGCAAGATCTGGAGAAAGAATGGAAACAGCGTGAACTGTAATTAACACATCATGAGGCAGGAACAAGACTGACCTGTTGGAGGTGTGAAAAGGCTCCTGCCATGAGCTGGTCTGGAGAGGGAAGGTGTAAAAGAGCTTCTCAAAGAAAAGGGAAATGAATGAACTAAGGAAATGAGGTAGCACTGCCAAATCCACTTGAGTGCTGTGTTCATAAAATTAATACCAGTCAGGGGCTATGTGTTTTCACTCAGTCACTTTCTGAGATCTGGTGCTTGGATGCAGACATGAACAGCTGAGTAGAGGGTTATCAGATCCTGGGGTCTGCCAGGTGCAGGCAGCAGAAGGGTAGAGAGGCAGCGGAGTTGAGCTGGGCCGTGGACTCACATGGGTGAGGTGGAAGGCAAGGCCCAGGGGCATAACAGACAAGTGGAAAGAGGTAGAGATGCTGGACCTGGCGAGGTCAAAGAACGGTTGGAATTGGGTTTCTAAAGAGAACGAGCTGAAAGTGAAGAAGTGGCAGTCACAGAAATGCCAGAAACCAACATTTTTAAGTGGGGACAGGTACCAGTAATGAATGACAAACACCAGTGTTACTGAGTGAGTGTCTGAGAGGGGGAAAAGGATTGTTGAAAGTAAGGAAGTTTAAGGATCCAAGAAGCCAGAAAAATACTTGGATCACCTCTACTGATGGTCTCAAACCTTCACATACTAGAATGACTGGGAGCTCTTAAAAACTACACAGACCTCCAACCCCCAAAGATTCCAGTTCAATCGACTGGGAGAAGGGGGAGTGGTGCCTGTGCTTTTTTTTTTTTAAAGCTTCTTGAATAATTTTAGAGTGCAGCCAGCACTGGGACTGACTGATCTAAGCGGTCCATCCACCAAGAGTGAGGACAGATGAGGGTGGAAGTGAGCCGGCAGGGGTTGAAACATCACTGGATGTGGGGGTGACAGCAGGTTGGTGGAGGACTACAAGGCAGAGGTTTCTGGAAATTCAAGGGCCCATCTTTCAAATAGGTCTGGGAGTGTCCATGAGGAGTAAAGCAGACACCAATCCCATAATCAGGTCCTGGGACACCTGAGGGGTGTCCCTCATCCCCAAGAGTGAGTGAGGTATCCAAGCAAAAAGGTGATAAGACATTCAGAGAAGAGGCTGAGGACATAGGAGATGGTTTGGGAGTCAGGAGGATGGGTGTCAAATAAGGAGATGTACAAAGATGTGTAAGGAAGAGGGCCTGGGAGTCTTGCATTGAAGTAATGACAAGGGAAGGCATGATGGATTACTACTAACGCCTTTCAGGGAAGATGGGTAATCGATTCTAATTAGAACCTCTCTTTTGCATTTTCTTTAGACTCTCAAGCAGTGAATTCATTTCCTAGGGCTGCCATAACAAATTACCACAAATACCAGAACCTTATTCTCCCATAGTGGGGAAGGCAATGGCACCCCACTCCAGTACTCTTGCCTGGAAAATCCCCTGGACGGAGGAGCCCGACTTCCTTTTCACTTTTCACTTTCACGCATTGGAGAAGGAAATGACAACTCACTCCAGTGTTCTTGCCTGGAGAATCCCAGGGACGGGGGAGCCTGGTGGGCTACTGTCTATGGGGTCACACAGAGTCGGACACGACTGAAGTGACTTAGCAGCAGCAGCAGCAGCATTCTCCCTTAGGGAGCTGGAAGTGGAAAATCAGCAGAACCATGCTCCCTCTGAAGGCCCCACCAGGGGAATCCTTCCTGCCTCGTCCTTGCTTCTGATGACTCCAAGCGATCCTTGGCATCCCTTGGCTTACAGCTGCATCACCCCAATGTTTGACTCCATCTTTACATGACTGTCTTCCCTCTGTGTGTGTCCAAGTCCTTCCTACTTATAAAGACATCAGTCACTGGGGAATTTGCCAGTGGTTCTGTGGTTAGGTTAGGTGTTTTCACTGCCAAGAGCCCAGGTTCAATCCCCAGTTGGAAAACAAGCCACACAGCAGGGCCTAAAAAAAAGAAAAATTATTTCTAAATAAACAAATAAAAAGATACCAGTCACTGGATTAGAGTCCAATGTAATCAGTATGGGCTTCCCAGGTGGCGCTAGTGGTAAGAACCTGCCTACCAGTGCAGGATACATAAGAGATGAGGGTTCAATCCCTGGGTCAGGAATATCCCCTGGAGGAGGCATGGCAACCCACTCCAGCATTCTTGCCTGGAGAATTCCATGGACATGGGAGCCTGGCGGGCTATAGTCCATGGAGTCACAAAGAGTCAGACACGACTGAAGCAACTTAGCACACATGCACTAATCCAGTATGACCTCATCTTGATTATATCTATATCTAGAAGATTATATCTATGACAGACTTTATTTTCTTGGGCTTCAAATCACTGCAGATGGTGACTGCAGCCATGAAATTAAAAGATGCTTGATCCTTGAAAAAAAAGCCTTAACAAATCTAGACAGTATATTAAAAAAAACATTACTTTGCCAGCAAAGGCCCATCTAGTCAAAGCTATGGTTTTTCCAGTAGTCAGGTATGGATGTGAGAGCTGGACTATAAAGAAAGATGAGCAGCAAAGAATTGATGCTTTTGAACTGCGGTGCTGGAGAAGACACTTGAGAGTTCCTTGGACCGAAAGAGGATCAAACCAGTCAATCCTAAAGGAAATCAGTCCTGAATATTCATTGGAAGGACTGATGAAGCTGAAGCTGAAGCTCCAATACTTTGGCAAAAAACTGACTCATTGGAAAAGACTCTGATGTTGGGAAAGATTGAAGATGGGAGGAAAGGGGGAAGACAGAGGATGAGACGGTTGGATGGTATCACTGACTCGATGGACATGAGTTTGAGAAGCCTCCAGGAGTTGATGATGGACAGGGAAGCCTGGCGTGCTGCAGTCCACAGGGTCGCAAAGAGTCAGGCACAACTGAGCGACTGAACTGAACTGATGAAGACTCTATTTCCAATTAAGGTCTAGGGTTTCAACATGCCTTTTAGGGAGAGGAGAAGGACACAGTTCAACCCATAAGAGGCAATCCATGGAGGTGATGTTACAGCCAGAATAGTGTTCTTATGCAAAGAGCACAGGCTCTTGGGGCTTCTATTAAATTCACTGCTCACCTATCATCACCTAAGAGGGTCAGCTTCAGGCCTTCTTTATAAACCTCAGGGTCAGAACAGGGGAATGGGCTGCCTCACGAGGCACACACCCAGCTCGATGGACCGTCCTTAACCCTGCCTAAGTATGAAAACAAAGCTGATTCGGGGGAAATCCATCCTCCTAGTGGATAAACAATTCAATTTTGATTTCATGGCAGGTCAGCAGTATCTTTGAATATACATACGCATATATTTGATGAGAAGCTACAAAGTGACAAGATAATGAAAGCCTCAAAGACTTCCAGCTACCTCACTATTAGCAGCAAGCAGTGAAGGAGCGATAAAGGTGAGGAAAATAACCTGCGCTGTGCTAAGAACCCAAATTTAGTTGAAAAAGTAATGTACTCCATCAGTCAATGATCAAGGATTAAGTGCCTATTATTGTAACAATGACACAAGGGGAAAAAATGCACGGCACAGCTCTGCAAAGAACCTATCTGTCCACCAACTGGGAATGTGGAGAAACTAGGGCCACGTTTTAAAGTCAATGCTAGTTAACTGTTAACTTGTATGGTGCAGATAGACTCAATAACACAGAAACCCAAAAATAGGAGGGATTAATGATTCCAGGATTACTCAAATGGGGCTTTCTGGAGTTTGGAGAGTATTTCTTTGGAGGCTGTTCTGTGTACCCCAGTCACCAGGCCGGACCCTAAGCCCCCGATTCTCACTCCATGAGATGATCAATGTTTCTCTTTCACAGGCAAGAAAACCAAGGTTCCCAGACATGTCATGACTCACCCAAGGTCAGACAGTTTGTAACTTTCGAGTCAGGAGTTGACCAAATCTTTTATCCTCAAGTCCATGGCTTTTTCTACAACACACTGAAGAATGAATAGGTTGGATAGGTCCAGGGAAAAAAGAGAGGGTGTATGTGTCGGAAATAGGGTTAATATTTTATGATTACATTTAGCTAATTGGCTGTTTGAGAGCCAGCCCATATCCCCAGCTGAGATGCTGCACTCAGTCCTCCAGCACTGAAAACATCTGGGTCAGTGAGAAGAGGATCACAAGGTCTCCTTGTGCTTATTTTTAACTTACAACTATAACCTTTAAAGAAAAGAACAGGATGAAAATGGAAAAAAAATCAGAAATGTTACAAGCTCAAGTCAAAAGGGAACTATTTAACAGGTTATAGAATAGGTTATTGACGCTGACTTGCAGGGAGGGGTCCATGTGGGTCCCTGGCTCCATGAGAACTGAGAAGGGTGCCCTGGAATCTACATCAAAGAGTGGACTTGAGACTGGAGCAGAAACTAACGGAAGGAGACATCCAGGTGTGGGTGCCACTTCCCTCCTGCTCTTCCTTCAAAAAGACACTACCCTTGACCTTTCTTCAGAGAAGAAAGAGAGAGAGAAACTCAGTGGACCTGGATCCCAGCTTCTACCAGTGGCTTTTGCAGTTTCAGAACAAAAGGAAAAGAAGGGAAATGTTTTAAACTATCACCTTATGTTACAAAAGTGGCTCCAATTGATATGTGAATGCTGGTCTTATGAGAAAGATATTCTGAATGCTGTTTTGTGTTTTTTGAGACAAATCAGCAAAAATATAACATCTTTTGCACAGCTGTCCCTTCAACTCAAAGAAACCAGGAATGAGGAAGCTCTAAGTGCCACAGACTCTTTCCCAGGACCTCAGAGTGAGAGGTTTCTGCAAAGCATCCCACTGTGTCATGTGTCGAAAGGAGCACCTAAGAACAGTTTCCCTTAGGTCTGCGATACCATGATCACTTTCCACCCCTGGGTCCCATGCAGGGAAGAGTATCAGAGGCAGGTTCTGTGTCTAAGCAATTTACTCCCAGGCTGGGTCTCTAACCCCCTAAATGCTGAACATCACTGAAAGATAACACTATCATATACAATACAACAAGTGCATGCATGCTCAGTCATGTCCAGCTCTTTGCGATCCCTTGGACTATAGCCCACCAGGCTCCTCTGTCCATGGGATTTTCCAGGCAAGAATACCAGAGTGGGTTGTCATGCCCTCCTCTAGGGGATCTTCCCAACGTAAGGATGGAATCCACAACTCTTGTGCCTCTGGCATTGGCAGGTGGATTCTTTACCCTGAGCCACCTGGCAACAAGGCAACTGTGCAAATCCTTGGCTACCTGAAATCTGAATTGTGTGCCACGGGAGGTACCAGGGGGCAAGGTCAATATAAGCTGGTTTCACTGAGCAAACAAGATTTCAGTTGAGCTCAGAATGGGCACAACTTGCACTGAAGGGAATGACAGTTTCTTGGAGTGAAAAGATGTTTCTTCGGGCACTGTGTGTGCACCACAGACGCAACGATGAGCAAAGTGCATCCTGGCCCCTGCTTTCACACAGCTGCAGTCTCCAGCGATCGCTTTCCTCAACAGTCCAGGGTACTGGATAGCAACAAAAGTTGACATTGACTTAGGGACTATGATACGCCAGGCACTATGCTAAGTGCTCCACAAATATAATCTCACTTGCTCCTCACTGCAACTCAGAGATAAGTGGAGTTTCTATTATCACCATTTTATGAATTGGAGACTAAGGCACACTCAGGTAATTCGTGGTGAAGCCAAAACTCAAATCTAGGGCTGCCTGACTCATGGGCCATTCCCTTCCCACTATACCTCATGGGAAATGAGGTCAGGGGAGGGTGGATGGTGGAGTGCTTGGAAGCTCGGTGAAGCAGTCCATATTTGCTATGAAGGAGGTAAGTTATTTGTTATCAATGTATCTTCCTGCTGTTGCTTTACCTGCTCAAAGTCAGATTCCCAAGGGACACACCCAAAATTCAGATGACCCTCCAGACAAGACGATCTCTCTCCCTCCAGATGTCCATCAGCTTTCCGGCCATAGTGAACTGCAATGACCTTTGAATCCTAATTTTTCTCTCTCCGTTAAATCCTACACCTACAGGAAACCATGAGAAACCAGTCCCCGTGGTTTTTCTCATCTGGCCCCTATATTGGCCTTTTGTAGTTTTCCCAAGATTCAAAAGAACCCTCAAAGCTATCCAGAGACTGGCTTTTTAGGTGACATTTTATCACTCAAAACATATAAAGGAGAAGAGATGCTTGCAAATTTCTCCTTAGCTTTTACTTTCTCATCTTCCCAGGGAGGAAAGGGGGATGAGAGAAGATATATCTGCATTCTCTCCACCTCCCAAGAGGATAAGGGATTGTTCCCAGCCCTCAGTCCTTTCCTTTGCTCTGAACTGAGAAATACTGCTCCCCAAGGAGGCCAACCAGGATCAGGCAAGGCAAGATGAAGGTCAACTCACCCAGTCGACAGAAAACTAGAAATGCTACAATAAAAGCAGACGTTCTTAAGTTCGTATAGATAACATCCGCTTATCAATTATAAATCACTTCCACGGACCTCCCTAGTGGTCCAGTGGTTAAGAATCCACCTTGCAATGCAGGGGATGCAGGTTTGATCCTGGGTCAAGGAACTAAGATCCCACATGCTGCAGAGCAACTGAGCCCACGCACGCACAACTATTGAGCCTGCACACACTCGAACCAAGTTGCCCCAGAACCATCATGCCACAGGTAGAGAGCCCACATGTCGAAACTAGAGTCCATGGACCACAAAGAAGATTCTGCATAGTGTAGCTAAGACCTGAAACAGTCAAATAGATAAATATTTTAAAATAAATAAACACTTCCAGAAAAAGGCCTTCATTTGAATCTCTCACAATAGTTAGGTAGGTTTTAATGCTGACATTACCTTTTTTCCCCACTTGAGGAAACCGGCGTACGTTATAAAGAAGTAAGTCCCTAAGATCAAGGAGGTAAAACTTGCAGCCATGCCCTCTGAACTCAGTCTGTGCTCTGTCCTTTCTGGCATATTCACTCAGGAACGCTGATTAGGACAAAATGCCAGATAGGGACAGGGAAGCTTAATGGTCACTCTCTATGTTTTCATCCTCCAGGATTAGAAAGATTTACCCAATGGTTTTAATTTCATTTTATGATCTCCTATGACTCTACCCTCCAACAACATGTCTTTCTCTTATACTCGTTGGTTCGGTCCTGGCCAACCTTTAGAGTATGAAGTTCCATATACTCACTATTTCTGTGGAAGAAAGTGCTATTTTTACTTTGCCCTAAAATTATTTCTTTAAAATGATAAAGTTGCCCCTAGTTCTTGTGCTCTGGGATTTCATAAGGTCATATTTTTATCCTATGATTTTCATTATTTTATAAATTTCAATTATATTCCCCTCTCAGCCTGGGTCTTCCCAGAATGAAAAGCCCTAATTCTTTTATCATCCCTCACAAAGGACTCTCTTGACCCTCTGGATCAATTTAGGTGTCCTCTGGATCCTGTCTGGCTCTGTATGTCTTTGAGGTATATCAGATCATCGGGCCCTCATCACTTTGTCCATTGTTCTGTATAAAAGAGCACAATGGCTTCAGATAAAATCAAATGTTGAAATATTTGAGAGATACTCTTTAAAAATCAAGCAATTCTTCCAACTGTATAGCATGGGGAACTATATTCAATACCCTGTGATAAATCACAATGGAAAAGAATATGAAAAAGAATGTGTGTATATGTATATGTGTATGTATATACATATATGTATGTATGTATAACTGAGTCACTTTGCTGTACAGTAGTAATTAACACATTATAATTCAAAAATACCTCAAAAAAAATTTTTTAATCAAGCAATTCTTTTGCTTCAAGTTAGCCCAAGATGTGTGCTAAGTCATTTCAGTCATGTCCGACTCTGTGCAACCCTATGGACTGCAGCCTGCCAGGCTCCTCTATACATGGGATTTTCCAGCAAGAATACTGGAGTGGGTTGCCATGCCTTCCCCCAGGGGTTCTTCCAGACCCAGGGATCAAACCCAAGTCTCTTACTTCTCCTGCATTGGCAGGCAGGTTCTTTACTACTAGTGTCACCTGGGAAGCCCCAGCCCAGTACAGGCTGAAAAAACATAAATTTTGCTTCAAGGCTGAAATGAATTTGAACACATTGCTACTAGGCAACCTTGTAATCGATTATGGAAATGACAACTTGCAAAGCACTTTCATATACATTATCTCACTTGACCTTCACGTGAACTACACACCATGCACAGTAGGAAAAAAAAAAATCCTCATTTTTTTACATGAGAAAAGGAAAAGGATTAGTCTAGCCTCTGGTCAAACAGCTGGAACTGGAGTCCTAGACACAAGCCCTCCATCAAGAGAATGGCATTTTATCCACTGTGCAATACAGCCTTCCTTATAAACACTTGTGATTTACATTAAAGCACCAAACTACCTCTAAGTCTATGTTAGTGGTCAAAGCATAGTCACAAAATAGTCTATAATTCTACTGAAAGGAAGGATTTTTAAAGTCAATCTAAACTCTTCCCTTCTCTCTCTTTCCTGGTAGCTTCCCTGGTAGCTCAGTTGGAAAAGAATCAGCCAGCAATGCAGCAGATCCCTGTTCGATTCCTGGGTCAGGAAGACCTGTTGGAGAAGGGATAGGCTACCCACTCCAGTATTCTCGGGCTTCCCTGGTGGCTCAGCTGGTAAAGAATCCACCTGCAATGCAGGAAACCTGAGTTTAATCCCTGGGTTGGGAAGATCCCCTGGAGAAGGGAAAGGCTACCCACTCCAGTACTGTGGCCTGGAGAATTCCATGGACTGTATAGTCCATGGAGTCGCAAAGAGTCGGATACAACTGAACGACTTTCACAAACTCTATTCCCTTCTTTCTCTACATGCTCTACAGGCACAGCCTCAGCAACACTGCAGGCATCATGGTCACCTCCAGGCAAATGACTTCCAAATCTATATCTCTAGGCCACACCTCCCCTCTGAGCACCAGAAAAGTATAAAACTGCATACCTGACATCTTTTGGTTGTCTGAATATGCAGAAAAGTTTATCTCCTGTCCCAGTCACATTCCCCTCCAGTTCTCTTTTTTAAAATATATTTTTTATTGAAGGATAATTGTTTTACAGAATTTTCTTGCTTTCTGTCAAACCTCAACATGAATCAACCATAGGTATACATATATCCCCTCTCTTTTGAACATCCCTCCCATCTCCCTCCCCATTCCACCCCTCTGGGATGATCCAGAGCCCCTATTTGAGTTTCCTGAGCTATACAGCAAATTGTCTCTGGCTATATATTTTACATATGGTAATGTAAGTTTCCCTGTTACTCTTTCCATACATCTCACCCTCTGCTCCCCTCCCCCCATGTCCATAAGTCTGTTCTCTGTCTGTTTCTCCATTGCTGCCCTGTAAATAAATTCTTCAAGACCATCTTTCTCGAATCCGTATATATGCATCAGAATACGGTATTTATTTTTCTCTTTCTGACTCATTTCACTCTGTATAATAGGTTCTAGATTCATCCACCTCATTAGAACTGACTCAAATGCATTCCTTTTTTTGGCTGAGTAACATTCTATTGGGTATATGTACCACAACTTCTTTATCCATTCATCTGTCAATGGACGTCTAGGCTGCTTCCATGTTCTAGCTATTGTAAATAGTGCTGCAATAAACAATGGGATACATGTGCCTTTTTCAATTTTGATTTCCTCAGGGTATATGCATAGGAGTGGGATTGCTGGGTCATATGGTGGGTTTATTCCTAGTTTTTTAAGGGATCTCCAAACCATTTTCCATAGTGGCTGTATCAATTTACATTCCCACAAACAGTGCAAGAGCATTCCCTCTTCTCTGCACTCTCTCCAGCATTTATTGTTTGTAGACTTTTTGATAATGGCCATTCTGACCGGCATGAGGTGATATCTCTTTGTAGTTTTGATTTACATTTCTCTAATAATTAGTGGTATTGAGCATCTTTTCATGTGTTTGTTAGCCATCTGTATGTCTTCCTAGGAGAAATGTCTGTTTAGGTCCTTTTCCCAGTTTTTGATTGTGTTGTTTNATTGGCCAATACGCTCCAGTGTTCTTGCCTGGAGAGCGTCCCCTTCACCACCACCACCACCACCACCACCAACTCTCTGACAGAGAAGTCTGGCAGACCACAGTCTACAGGGTCGCAAAAAGTCCAGACATGACAGAAGCGACCCTGCGCACACAGACACGACATTTTTTGCCTGTGGCAGCTCTGCCCCAGTGAGAGTTGAGTGTGAATATGGCGCAGCTGCTTGGCTTTCGGGGACCCTGGCAGTGCCAAGTGTGAAGGGACACAGACTCCCTCTGCCGCATGAGTTATGGCCCTGTCAGAGTCTCTTTCTGAGACTTTTGTAGCTGGCAATCAGAAGGCCTCTTTGGTTAATCTTTCTCTGTAGCTCCACCTGTTCAGGCACTTAGAGGGCTCCCTTGCCTGGGGTCCTTCTCTGTTGTTCAGCACATCAGGCACATGGAGGGGCACCCCTGGCTGGGGCCCTACTCTGTAGTTCAGTGCATCGCCTTTGATGGGCCAGCCTCTCTATTGTTCAGCTGCAGGAAGCTGGTGTGTGGGGAGAGAGAGGCTATGGTGATACCTCCACCCCCTACATGTGACTCAGTAGTATCGCCTTGCTTCCATGGCTGCCTGGCTTTCCTCCACAGGCATTTCCCACCACAGTCTCCTCCTTCTCATCCTCTCGACCCACCTCTCTGCAGTCAACAGCAGCCCTCGACCTGGGATTGCTCCACAATCCCTAAACTCCAGCTCCCAGCTGCTGCACCTTCCAAGGAACTTGCATACCTATCCAGAGTATGCATGGCTGCAGCAAGGACTGTCTGATTCTCATTCCATTTAGGCTGCCACAAATCAGTTGTTTCACTCTCAGCCTTAAATGTTTCTCCTCTGACTCAGACAATTGCCCTGATGTGGGGATCGGACGCCTGCTTCAGTTCCCCACCCACCGAGGGCAGGTCCGGTTCTACTAACACTCCTGTTTCCCCCTCTAGTTCTTTCATCCTACCGAGTTTTGCGTGGTTCTATATATTCTTTTCTGCTGGTCAGGTACTGCTGCCTGTTCTCAGCTGGTGTTCTGCATGTACTTCTGTGTCTGAAGGCATATTCCTGATGTACCCTTGGAGAGAGATGTACTCCATGTCTGCCTACTCCTCTGCCATCTTGCTCTCCCCAATTCTCATTTGATGTCCCTCCTCTCAAAAAACCTATCAGGAAACTAGGAGTCCTCTCAACATTTCTCTCTGCCTCCTGCACAGCTCTTATCCTTTCCTTTCTCTCCTTCCCCATCATCACCACCGTGGTGCAAGGTTACCACCCTATCTCATTGGGACTTTCACAGACTCCTAGTTGATCTCCTCCGCTCCAATCCTTCCTGCCCATTATAGACTATGCCATTCTGGTCATTCCATCCCTTCCCAACCCTTGCTTAGAACCCTTCAATGGACTCCCACTGCCTGTAGTGTAAAGGCAAACACCCAGAACTGCCCCACCAGCACTGCCTAACCTGGTCCTCCCTGAAGCCTCATCCCACGACACTCACCTTCACTTCTTAGGCTCTAGTACCACTAGCCTTTGTTCAACCCCTTTTACTCACCATGCTTTCTTTTGCAACCGGGTCCTAACATATTCTTGTCTTTCCTGATTTTTCTCATTATTGATTTTTTGGCTGCACCAGGTCTTAGTTGCAGCACTCACCAACCTCAACTTGCCGAGCTGGTCCTCAGCTTGGCACATGGAATCTTTAGTTGCAGCATGTGAGATCTAGTTCCCTGACCAGAGACTGAACTCAAGCCCCCTGTACTTGGAGCGTGGAGTCTTAGCCACAAGATCATCAGGGAAGTCCCTGTCTCATTCTTTTCAGTAACTGCTACCAGTCAATCCTAAAGGAAATCATCCCTGAATATCCATTAGAAGGACTGTTGCTGAAGCTCCAATAGTTTGGCTACCTCATTCGAAAAGCTGACTCACTGGAAAAGACCTTGATAGTGGGAAAGATTGAAGGGGAAAGGAGAATGGAGCTGCAGAGGATGAAATGGTTAAATAGCATCACTGACTCAGTGGACATGAATGTGAATAAATTCCAGGAGATAGTGAAGGACAGAGGAGCCTAGCATGCTACAGTCCATGGTCCCATGGTTGATCATGACTTAGCAATTGAACAAGTGCATAATGAGGATGTACATCATATACAGCCATTTCCTGCCCTCACATGACCTGTATAAACAGTAAACATTTTGAAAAATCACTGGTCTTAATCCAGTTATACAATCTTGGAAGGCAAATAAGAGAAAGAAATAATAATGTGAATTTTTCTCAGTTTACTTAGTTTGGGTTTTAAATAAAACTGATTTTGTGTAAATACTATTATTTCCCTTTCCTTGCCAAAGAACAAATGTTTTGTTGTCTTTACCATAGTTCCAGCATCAGTTCTTCAGTGCTCAGCCTTCTTTATGGTCCAAAGAATTCCTAAAGGAATTCTGAATATTCATTGGAAGGACTGATGCTGAAGCTGAACCTCTAATACTTTGGCCACCTGATGCTAAGAGCACTCATAGGAAAAGATCCTGATGCTGTGAAGGATTGAGGGCAGGAGGAGAAGGGGGTGACAGGATGAGATGGTTGGATGGCATCACTGACTCGATGGACATGAGTTTGAGCACACTCCAGGAGATAGTGAAGGTCAGGGAAACCTAGTGCACTGCAGTCCCTGCGGTCGCAAGGAGTCAAGACATGACTTAGCAACTGAACAACAACAACCATCACTCCAACAGAAAAGATAGCTTTCTATAGCCATGCAGACTGCAGAGGAAGGAGCAGGGACAAACACACGGGTGATATGCAGACAGGATTATCCCACAGCTAACAGCATAAAATCCCACTTCTGTTGTCAAAAGAAGTGTGTGCAGGTGGATAGACCCACAGTTAGAGAAAAAGAAGAGGGAGCTGTGTGGGAGTGATTTCTTCAGCAGCCAGCCTACAATGGGGAGCTGGGAAGTCTGTGAATATAGAATAAATGCTGTCACTTGGAGCTGCCCTGATTCTTTTTTCAGACTAACTAATGGCTCAGATGGTGGAACAACCAAACGATGACTAAAATGTGAGTCAAATGCTTTCAAATCAAATCATTCCAATGAAGGAGGAACACAGACAAGCAGAGAACAGGTCATTAGGGGTTCTAACCAATACTTGTTAAACCTGAAGAAGCTCACTCTCCTTAATGACTGCCTCTTTCAATCTAAGTCATTTTGACATTAGTGAGCTGGGGACAATCGATCTTTATTACTAGTGACATCCTCTGATCAGCTCCGAACAGTGGGAAAGGGAGCTGCCTGGGAGAGGGGGAGAGGTTGTACATTTTCCCAATCTTGATTTGTCTTCCTCCTCTCCTGGGGTCTATCCAGCATGTGTTTCAATTATCCCAAAGGGTATCAGAAAAATTCTAAAATTGGTATCTTGATATTTTTGAAAACTAACTTTCATTTAAATACAAAATTAGCTCACGTTAAGAAGTGAGTGTGGGGAGAATGCAGGCAAAGAGAGGCTTGTCATTCAATGGAACCACAGGGCATGCAGAAACTAAAACGGGCAACCAGGCATGGAAGAAGTTTGAGCTCTGGCTCTCGTGGCAGCTACACGTGGGCCCACAGCAGACGCATGGTGGTCCCTGACCTCATCCCCCTCCCCCTTCCTTCTGCTAATTTCTTGGTTTTAAATTCTCTCCCTAAATGTTCACTTTCTAGTTCATAATTCAATTTTTCCAAAAGTTTTTTGGTGAGGAAATCCTGAGAAGATGGGTGTTTTTGAATGGTCTGGATATTTATCAGAAAACAAAGCCCCTTTCCGATTTTCTGTCTCTTGTGCTGAATTTCTTATTTTACATCTTTCAAGCAATTTGTCTGTTTCATCTAGTTGTCAATTCACTGCTTGGTTTAATGATCGTATCATACCTGCTTGTAAGCATACTTCAACAGCGTCTTATGTGGTTTTCTGGTTTTTAACTTCTGATAAGTGGTTAGAAAAAGAAAACAGGGACTTCCCTGGTGGTCCAGTGGCTAAGACTCTGAGCTCCCAGTGCAGGGGGCTCAGGTTCGATCCCTGGTCAGGGAGCTAGGTCCCACATGCTACAACTAAGACCCAGAGCAGCCAAATAAATAAATTAATTAAAAAAAAAAAAAAGCTTCTTACCACGTTTATTGGAACTGGAGCTCATCAAGAACAAGTAGAAGTACCTCCATTCCGGTGGTATCAGGTGTGTTTTTGCCCTCATCTTATTCCCCCCTCCCCTTTTGAGTGGTGATAAAGAGGACTAGAGAACAACGCTTATAACCAAAAAGGAAAGGACCTCTCCCCACAGACCAGGACTCAGGCAGAGACCTAAGCTAGTCACTCTCTTTACTCTCTGCTCTCTTCTCTGAATAAAGTCACTTAGATGTGAGGGTAATATATTCTTCTATTTTTTATTTTAGTAAAATATATACAATATGAAATTTGCCCTTTTCGCCATTTTTAAGTGTACAGGTCAGTGGCATTAACTATGTTTACACTGTTTTGCAGCCATCACCACTGTTCATCTCCAAAACTTTCTCCTCTTCCCAAACTGGAACTTTAGACCCATTAAACAATAACTTCCCATTTCCTCCCCCACACCCAGGCCCTGGCAAGCACCATTCTACTTTCTGTTTCTAGGAGTTTGACATTTCTAGGTACTTCACATAAGTGGGATTAAACGGTATTTGGCCTCTTGGGACTAGCTTACTTCAATTTGCACAATGTTCTCAAGGTTCATCCATGTTCTGAATGTGTCAGAATTTCCTTCTTTTTCAAAGTTGAATAGTACTCCATTGTATGTATATACACTGGTCTGTTGGTAAACATTTGGGCTGTTCCCAAGGTCACATGTTCTTAACTTAATCCCACAACTTAAGACTTTCAGATCATTCACATTCAATTCAGTTGGGGTAATTCACTGTGTTAGGTGTCTGTGTGGTACAAAGGTGACTCAGACATGGTACCTGCTCTCTAGGAACTTATGCTACCTTGGGAAAGGAAGAAAGAAAGAAGTAAAAGCAACTAGCAAGTGCTAATCACCTACTGTGTGCCAGTGCTTTGCCCAATCACTGCAGGTATTGCTCAGAATAACTTCGTGAGGTGGAGACTATAACGTCCACTTTTCAGGAGAAAATGCAAGCTTGAAGACCTTAAGTAACCACCTCCAATGTGCTGAGACCGAGATTCAAACCCACCTCTTGAATCCAGAATCCTGTGTTCATTCCTTTAGACATGCCACTCCTGCTGGTACGAGGCAGAATGTGACACAGCCTGAGGGAGGTGCTATAGGAAAGTAGAGGAGAGATGGCCACCCACCTGAGGCGGAAAGCTCGTGGCAGAGGTAGGTCTCAGAGGCCAGGACTGCTTATGTTTAACAAAGATAAGGGAGAAGAGAAACAGCTTGAGGGAGGAAGGTGGAGGAGACAAGCAATCTCAGTGTACACTGAGAGACCAATGCTGCTGTCCAGTATGGGCTGGTAAGCAGAGAGAGGCAAAATCCTGGCCATGGTGAAATGCTCACTCAAGGAGTCCGAACACCACCATCGAGACAATGGTGAGCCATTGTTGGGTTCTGAGATAACACACAATTGTAGCTGCACTTTGAGAAGGTCACGAAGGCAACAACATATAACAAGAATGGAGAGGGAAGGGGTAGATTAAAGGTAGGAAAGTTAGTTAGGAGGTCACTGGAATTAGCAGATATGACATGATTAGTCAGAATGGAAAAGAGGATGTGGTATGTAAGACTTCTTAGAGGTGGAGATGACAGAACTTGGCCATGGATGCATTATGAATAGGTGATCATACATCTTGGGACACCTGCTCTCCTGGTGTAATTACTAATAGCACCCTTTCACTTTTAACTGTGTCCAAGTTTGGACAATAAAGTACATGATCACACTACCTAGGAATAAGAAAACAGAATAAAAGATGACTCTAAAAGATCTTGAAACTGGAATAATAAGGAAGGTGGTAATATGGAAAAAAAAAAAAAAAACATGGGAGGGAAATCAGGTTTCTTTGGAAAGATGATGAGTTTGGATTTAGACATGCCGAGTTTGCTGAAGTGAAAATTTATTCAAGGGAGAGAAGCACCTTGCCTGTGGATTTACGCTGTGTGACATGAAGGAAGGCATCATTGACCTAAAAAGAAAATCAAAAAATATGTGGTCAGACTTGCAACAATACATATTTCAACAAAGATTTGTTACTGGTGCCGTTCTTAAAACAGCTAAAGTAATAAGATGTCTCCAACAAAATGTATGCAACTATCTAATGCAATATTAACTAAGTAACTGATCACCACAAACTCAAAGGAAAACAATAAGGATAACCTAACCTCAGAATTTTTCTGTCTAAACTATAATTTTTAACATTATCAGATAAATAACATCAGGTTAAAAGTCTTCAGGCCTGCCCATACTCTACTGTAATATTTCTGAATATTCTAGCTTTTGAAAAGAATGGAGCCACTGCCAGAAGGATCAATAATGTAATTTTTTACAATTTTTTCTTTTTATTTAAATGACCTTGTTTCCAGTGTAACTGAAATTACAGTCTCTCTGAAACCCTTTTTTAGAAGTACAAAGGTATAAAACATAAATTAAAAACTAGCCACAGTAATCAAGATTGTGACCGTAGTGAAAGAATAGACAAACAGGTCAATGGAACTATTACAGAACCCAAAACAGACTCACACAAATACAGTCAGCTGATCTTCTACAAAGGAGCAAAAGCAATTCAATGGAGAAAGAATACTCTTTAAAAAAGAAAAGGTGCTAGAACAACTGAACATCCAATGCAAAAAAAATTAATCAAGACACTGTCCTTATATCTTTCACCAAATTAACTCACAGTAAATCTTACACATAAATGTAAGAACGCAAAACTATAAAACTTCCAAAAGAAAAGAAGAAAAAAAAATCTAAGGCACCTTATGCTTGGCAATGAGTTTTTTAATATAACATCAAAACATAATCTAGGAAAATAAAAATTGGTAGGACTACCCTGATGGTACAGTGGATAAGAATCTGCCTGCCCATGCAGGGGATTACAGGTTCAATCCCTGGTCTGGGGAGATTCCACATGCCGTGCAACAGCTAAGCCTGTGTGCCACAGCTACTGAGCCCAAGCTCTAGAGTCCATCAGCTCTAACGAGAGCTACTAGAGGCCATGCTCTGAAACAAGAGAAGCCACCGCAATGGGAAGTCCTGCACTGCAACTCGAGAGCAGCCCGCAACCCGCTACAACCAGAGAAAGTCCTCAAATAGCAACAAAGCCCCAATAAATAAATAAAACCAATTCAGTTTTTAAAAACTGGTAAGTTGGACATCATTAAAACTAAAAACTGCTGTCTGCAAAAGACACTTCAAAGAATAAAAATATAAAACACAGCCTGAGAGAAAAGTATTTGCAAAATATATATCTGATAAAGAACTTTTATCTAAAATCCACGAAGAATTCTTAAACCTCAACAATAAGAAAACAAACAACTCCATTTAAGAATGTGCAAAAGGTCTAGGCAGACATTTTATTAAAGAAGACATTCAGACAGTAAATGAGCCTGTGAAAGATGTTCATCATATGTCATTAGAGAACTAAAACAACCGTGAGATACTACTGCACACCTGCTGGAATGTCTAAAATTCAAAACTAACAGCATCAAATGCTGATAACGATGCGAAGCAATGGCACCTTTCACTCATTATTGGTGGGAACGCAAAATGATACAAGTACTTTGGAAGATAGTTCAGCAGTTTCTTATAAAACTAAACATATTCTTACCATATGATCCAGTAATTGTGTTCCTAAGTATTTACCCAAATGAGTTGAAAACTTATATCTACACAAAAACCTACACAAGAGTGTTTATAGCAGCTTTGTTTACATTTGCCAAAACTTGAGAGCAACCAAGATGTCCCTCTGAAGGAGAATGGGCAAACAAGCGGTTGTATATCCATACCACATAATATTATTCTGTGATCAAAAGAAATGAGCTATCAAGTCATGAAAAGACATGAAGGAAACTTACAAGATACAAGATCAACTTACAAAAATTATTAATATTTCTCTATATCAAAAATAATCAACTGGAAAACATAACAGAAAACATTGTTCTCAAGAGCAATAAATACAACAAAAACAAAAAGTACTTGTAATTAACATAACTCAGGCAATCCAGAAGATTTTAAGGAGAAAAACTTTAAATTATATTTAAAAACAGGAACGATCTGAATAAATAGCAAAATATCCCTGTTTACAAATTAGAAAACTTTAAACTGTAAAACTATCACTACTCCCCCAAATTAATCTCTAAAGTCAACACAATTCCATTCAAAAGTTCAGTTAGAATTTTGAGGAACTTAAGAAATTTATTTCAAAATTTTTCTAAAAGGATAAAGATTCACAAATACCTAAGTCATATTTGAAAAATAAGAACAGGTGGAAGAGTTACTCTTCCAGATACTGAAACATACTTCAAAGCTATAAATATAAAACAGTGCAATACTATTTAGGAATAAACATGTGAACCAAGGAAACAGAATACAAAGCAGAGTGCAGACACACACATGTGTACCTGGGAACTTAAAATAAGACAAAGGCAGTATCACAAATCAACAGAAACAATGAACTACTGAGTCCTAGAAAGCAAGCTCATTATAAGGAGAAAAATTGAAATTGATTACCTAATTTATACCTAATACAAAGGTAACTTCAGATGGATTTAAATCCTTAAATGTGAAATGAAAGTACAAAGTTAAAAAAGAAAAACAGAGAAGAAAATCACTGTGAACCAGGGATGACAAAGAACTTATTAAATAGCTCCCAAATAGCACTAATCACAAGGCAAAATATTGATGTATTTGATTATATTAAATGCAAACAAAGGTGACATACACTTGACAACTTTGGAAGGACAGACTTTCTCAAAGCTTCAGGCTAACATCGTTGTTTTAGTCAATTCTTTTGCAACTCCAGGGACTGTAGCCCACCAGGCTCCTCTGTCCATGGGATTCTCCAGGAAAGAATACTGGAGCGGGTTGCTACTTCCTTCTCCAGGGGATCTTCCTGACCCAGGAATTGAACCCACATCTCCTGCTTGGTAGGTGGATTCTTAACCACTGAGCCACCTGGGAAGACCCCAAACTAACATGCAGAACCTTGTTAATCACATTGTGGTTCAGGACCACAGGCTTCTGCATCATCTGGGAGCTTATTAGAAATGCACAGCCTTAAGCCCCATCCCACTCTTATTGAATTATAATGTGTACCTTAACATGATTCCTGTGCACATTAAAGTTTGAGAACCACAGGTTATACAGGAACTTTTGCAAATTAGTAAGAAAGAGAAACCCCCCATAGAAAACATCCAAAGGGCTAAATTACAGTTCAAAGAATTGACGACCTGAATGGCTAGCAAATATACAAAGAGATGCTAAAAACAGTTAGAAACCAGGGAAATGCAAATTAAACTAGTAAAATACCACTTTATGCTTATAAATTTGAATAAGCAATCAGAAAGCTGGAATGAAAGTGAAAGTAAAAGTTGCTCAGTCATGTTCAACTCTTCGCAACCCCATGGACTATACAGTCCATGGAATTCTCCAGGCCATACTACTGGAGTGGGTAGCCATTCCCTTCTCCAGCGGATCTTCCCAACCCAGGGATCGAAATCAAGGTCTCCCGCATTGTGGACGGATTCTTTACCAGCTGAGCCAACATGCTATATACCGACGGGTAGTAAATAAATAAAAATATTCTCATGCATTGCTGGTAGAGGCGTAGACAGGGCAAGTCATTCTGGAGAACAGTTGGCAGTCAGATAAAATAGGCATACATCCTATGACCCAACTACCTTATTCCTGGGAAAATACTCCCATAGCAACACTTGCACAAGTCCTAACAGTCACCCATGAGACTGTTCATTACAGCACCAATCACAGGGGCAGGCAATCACGTCAATTTTCTCTTTAGGGAAGGGATCTGTAAACCACGGTAGATGCAGAGACTACTATGCAGCAGTGAAGGGTAACGAACTGGACATGGGAACAGCAATGTGAGGGGATCTTAAAAAGACAGCACTGGGACTTCCCTGGTGGGCCAGTGGCTAAGACTACACTTCCCAATGCAGGAGACCCAGATTCAATCTCTTGTCAGGAAACTACAGCCCACATGCCGCAACAAGATCAAAGATCCCAAAGGCCACAACTAAGATCTGGAGCAGCCAAATAAATCAATATTTTTTTTAAAGATGGCACTGCATGGAAAAATAAAAAACAGAATAAGATCTACCGCACATTTACATCACTTGAAAATAAATTAGCACACAAAATGATTCTGTGTGTTTTACAGAGAAATATAAATCCGAAGATAAGCATCAAATACATTATAAAGACTGACTCTAAGGGAAGGAAAGGAAGATAATGGAATAAATAAATAGAGACAGCCATAAATATACAGCCATAAAAGCCAAAGAGGGGCCTTGTGTGGTCCAACAATGAAAATGTGCTTTGAAAGAGGATTTTGATTAACCAAGCCTTTCCCCTTGAAATCCTCCCCCGAAAGCATAAGAAAAATAACTAAATAAAAATAAGCACAGAAGCAAATCAATTGTGGCAAACTCCCCGCAGCATGAAATCCCTGGTTTCTCAGGAACATCTGTCTTTCAGGGCTTTTTGTGCCTTACAGAGACCTTTCCAATCTATGCAGATTTAGATGCACTCAGAGGAGGTGGGAGACGTTTAAGACAGATGTCTGAAACGCTCATCTTCACCCTGTCCATAACTCAAAGGTACATCTCCAGGTGACTCACAGCTGCATCACTCTCCCTGTCAGTTAGAAGTTGCTTGTTCCTGGAGATCTGTTACAAACCAACAGAAAATACTTGGGGAAACAAACATAACTGGAGAGAGTGGTATTTCTCTTCACCTGGCATCCTAGAGACATGAGGAATCCTCTGCAAATGAATGTTAACATAAAAAGAGAGCTGTCCCTTCAAATGTTAAAACTTATTTTGAATCAGTCTGCCTATAAATCTTCATAAAAATGTAGCACGTTTATCTAACTTCTTTAAAAGACAATATGGAGGATGGAAGGAAAGAGAACCTTTTGTTCCATGACTTGGGAATCTCATAATTCTGAATATCCATTATTCTGCCTTTTGTTTTTCAGATGCTCTGTTAACTCTGTGTCCAGATGCTACCTCTGTTTTGACAGCTGCTTCTAAAAATAACCCAGCTCTGTCCCTTTCTACCTTTTGATTTCTATCTGGGCTGGGAAAACAGACAACTGGTGGTGTTGAAACTAGATATTTAATGAGTGATAAGACTCTCAGTAGGAGACTAGGAAGTGAAGCACATGGCTTTCGACCAGAGTCTTTTGATAGATAATTCAGATAACTTGGGGACATCCCTGTCCCCCAACCTCTTCTGTATCCTATAGGCTGTGTCACAGAGAGTGAGGCTGCTCCATACTGATGCCTAGATAGATACACAGACTGTACCCAGAACCCTGGTTCTCTGCCCTGCAGTGGCTGAAGTCAATTACATTTGTCTGGAGATAAGTAACCTGGAATGTAGGGGCAGGGTGAGAACCTTAGGTTCTGCTGTTGGAATTTTTCGGAGAAGGCAATGGCACCCCACTCCAGTACTCTTGCCTGGAAAATCCCATGGATGGAGGAGCCTGGTAGGCTGTAGACCACGGGGAAGCGAAGTTTCAGACATGACTGAGTGACTTCACTTTCACTTTTCACTTTCATGCGTTGGAGAAGGAAATGGCAACCCACTCCAGTGTTCTTGCTTGGAGAATCCCAGGGATGGGGGAGCCTGGTGGGCTGCCGTCTATGGGGTCGCACAGAGTCAGACACGACTGAAGCGACTTAGCAGCAGCAGTAGCAGTAGCTGGAATTTTTAATTAGCTCATCAGACAGGAGTAATCAGAGTAACCTGTGTGTGTGTGTTTGTGCTAAGTCACTTCAGTTGTGTCCAACTCTGTGTGACCCTATGGACTGTAGCCTGCCAGGCTTCTCTGTCCATGGGATTTTCCAGGCAAGAATACTGGAGTGGGCAGCCATGCCTTCCTTCAGGGGATCTTCCTGACTCAGGGATGGAACCCAGGTCGTCTCCTGCATTGGCAGGCGTGTTCTTTACCACTAGCGCCACCTGGGAAGCCCCAATCAGCGTAACCTACAGTTCCCTAAATATGTTATGCTGATTCATGTTTCCCATTAGAAAGCAGCTGTTCCTCCTGACACAGCACTGTCCTCAGACTGTCCCAAATAAAAAAAAATAAAAAAAAAAATTCCTAAGTCTTACAGAATGTACCCAGTGAACATTTGATAAATAAAACAAACTCATGAATGAATAAGTATATCAGGGACTGAGTGGGATTGTTTTTAAAAGGTAGAAATGTTTAGTCAGTGATACACTGTCATAGCTGAATTATATTTATCAGACCACTGCTCTGATAGAAGCGAATCTGAATCTTCTTTTACAAGTCAGTCAGTGCATTTCACCAGAAAAGATACAGCTGGCAAAGGAGCATATGAAAAGATACTCAGGATCACTATTCATTAGAGAAATGCAAATTAAACCCAGAATCAAATACCACTACACACCTACTGAATGGCTAGAATTAAAGACAACAGCTGACATCACTAAGATATGGCAGGTGCAAAGCAACGTTCCTACTTTGTTGGGGGACATGCAAAATATTACAACCACTTGGATAAACAGTTTGATAGTTATTAAAAGGTAAACATATAGTATCAGACCAATACAATGCTTGTTCTGAAATGTTCACACAGACAGTCGTTGCCATTTCCTTCTCCAGGGGATCTTCCCAATCCAGGAATTGAATCCAAGTCTCCTGCACTGGCAGGCGGAGTCTCTACCACTGAGCCACCTGGGAAGGCCATATACTGAAGTACCAGTTTCTAATCCAGAATATACCAAAAGAAAGAAAATCTATGTACTATGGGCTTTGAAAGAAATACAATAACAGCAACCTTGCCTTCAAAATCACGGGCTATAGAGTCTGTAACAGAATTGCTTTTCAGCAGCTGAGGTATAGAGAGCAAACTATGATTTGTCTAGCTTGCCCTTCCTTGAGAAGCATAAACACCTGTTATATTTAGAATTCTGCATAGATTGCTTTTAAACTGATGTTCTTTTTTTTTTTTTTTTTGAGATATAGTTGACTTACAACATGGTAGTTTCTGATGTACAGCAAAGTGACTCGGTTATGCATGCGTGCTAAGTCGCTTCAGTCGTGTCCGATTCTCTGCAACCCTGTGGACTATATAGCTCACAAGTCTCCTCTGTCCATGGGATTCTCCAGGCAAGAATACTGGAGTGGGTTGCCACTTCCTTCTCCAGGGGATCTTCCCAACCCAGGGTCAAATCTGTGTCACTTATGTCTCCTGCATTGGCAGCTGGGTTCTATTAACACTAGCACCACCTGGGAAGCCCCCATCCAGTTAAAGATATATACTTTTTCATATTCTTTTCCATTATGGTTTATTACAGAATATTGAATGTAGTTACCTGTACTCTCTCTATATATATATACACACACATATATATATCAGAATCTTGTTGTTTATCCATTCTATATATAACAGTTTGCTTCTTCTTATCTCAAACTCCCAATCCATTCCTCCTCACCCCTTCCCCCAAATGGTGGTGGCGGGGGGCGGTGTTCTGTTCTCTATCAGAGAGTCTTAAATTGGTATTGCTATCTAATGATGTTATCTAGCCACCACTGTAGACTGGGGAGAGGCAGGTGGGGGATCTGCTGCTCAATACATAAAGCCAATTAAATGTGTAAATTAAAAAAAAAAAAAGGTTAAGCATAACACTTACCACATGACCTAGAAATCTCAGTCGTAAAGTAAATTAAAATGTTCAGTTCAGTTCAGTTGTGTCTGACTCTTTGCGACCCCATGGACTACAGCATGCCAGGCCTCCCTGTCCATCCTCAACTCCCAGAGTTTACTCAAACTCTGTGCATCAAGTCGGTGATGCCATCCAACCATCTCATCCTCTGTCGTCTCCTTCTCCTCCACCTTCAATCTCCTCCACCTTCAAAGACCTCAGCATCCAGGTCTTTTCAAATGTGTCAGTTCTTCACATCAGTTGACCAAAGTATTGGAGCTTCAGCTCCAGCATCAGTCCTTCCAATGAATATTCAGGACTGATTTCCTTTAGGATGGACTGGTTGGATCTCCTTGTTGTCCAAGGGACTCTCAAGAGTCATCTCCAATACCACAGTTCAAAAGCATCAATTCTTCAGCACTCAGCTTTCTTTACAATCCAACTCTCACATCCATACATGACTACTGGAAAAATCATAGTTTTGCCTAGACGGACCTTTGTATACAAACAATATACATGAACATTTATTAAAAAAACTTATTCATAATCACCAAAAATTGAAAATAATCAAATATCTACTAACTGTGAAAGACAAAACTACTGACTTAGGCAAAAACATGGATGAACCTCATTTCACAAAGTTGAAGACACCAAACTCAAAAGGCTTTTATAGTGTATGATTCCATTAATGCGACCTTCCGCAAAAGACAAAACTATAGGGAGAGAAGGCAGATCAATGGTTTTCAAGTGATGCAGGGGTAGGAGGAGGGGACTGATGACAAAGGAGCACGAGGGAACTTTCTGGCGTGACGGACATGACCTGCATTTTGACTGCAGGGGGCTGCTTACAGGACTACGTATGTTTGTCAAAGTTAGAAGTTTTACTATACGCTTCCCTGGTGGCTCAGCTGGTAAAAGAGCCCGCCTGCAATGAGGGAAACCTGGGTTTGATCTCTGGGTTGGAAAGATCCCCTGAGGAAGGAAGATCCCCACTCCAGTATTCTGGCCTGGAGAATTCCATGGACTGTACAGTCCATGGGGTCAAAAAGAGTTGGACGTGGCTGAGCGACTTTCACTACTACATGCAATTCAGCTCGGTCGCTCAGTCATGTCCAACTCTTTGAGCCCCCAGTATGCCAGGCTTCCCTGTCCATCACCAACTCCCAGAGCTTGCTCAAACTCATGTCCATCTAGTCAGTGATGCCATCCATCTCATCCTCTGTCATCCCCTTCTCCTCCCACCTTCAATCTTTCCCAGCATCAGGGTCTTTTCAAATGAGTTAGTTCTTTCTATCAGGTGACCAAAGTATTGGAGGTTCGGCTTCAGCATCAGTCCTTCCAATGAATATTCAGGACTGATATCATTTAAGATGGACTCGTTGGATCTCCTTGCAGTCCAAGGGACTCTCAAGAGTCTTCTCCAGCACCACAGTTCAAAAGCATCAATTCTTCAGCNCCTCACATGAGGTGGCCAAAGTACTGGAGTTTCAGCTTTAGCATCATTCCTTCCAAAGAAATCCCAGGGCTGATCTCCTTCAGAATGGGCTGGTTAGATCTCCTTGCAGTCCAAGGGACTCTCAAGAGTCTTTTCCAACACCAAAGTTCAAAAGCATCAATTCTTCAGCGCTCAGCCTTCTTCACAGTCCAACTCTCACATCCATACATGACCACTGGAAAAACCATAGCCTTGACTAGACGGACCTTAGTCGGCAAAGTAATGTCCCTGCTTTTGAATATGCTATCTAGGTTGGTCATAACTTTTCTTCCAAGGAGTAAGCATCTTTTAATTTCATTAATTCACCTTTAATCTGAAGTTCCTCAGACTGTATTTTTCTCCCATGACATTGGCTTTTGAAAGGATATCAGACAATTATTCTGAAGAATGAGTCTTCCTCACGATTGCATTCAGGTTTACATGTTTGGTAGGAATACAGCTTCAATGCATTTTCATCAGGAGGCACACAGTGTTGTTCTGGCTTGTCCCACTACTGGTAACATTACCTCTGATCATTTGGTTACAATGATGTCCTCTGGGTTTCTCCCTGAAAATTACAACTTTTCCATTTACAATTAATATATAATTAAAGAGGTGATATGTTGAGGCTCTGCATATATTCTGCTTCCCATTAACTTACAACTACTGGTCTAGGCACATACTGATGATGCTTGCCTTAATTATTATGATCATGGTTGCACAATGATGATTTTTTAGCTTCAGCTATATTTCTTGACATCCTATTCACAGTAAGGCAAAGTTTTCCCCACACCCCTGTTTATTTGGAGAATGATTTTTCATTCAGTATGAAGCCTCTGATTCATATTATATTCAACAGTTTGAGTCAATGGGTTTATTCAATCTATCATATTCACTATATTTGTTGATGCTGAAATTGCTCCATTTTTGAGTCCCTTTTGCTTTTTTTCTAATTTCTTGTCCTGCGAACATGGAATAATCTAGGGCTCGCCCACACTTCTGGTTTCTTTTCTATGCACTCATTCTGGGTCATCTCATCCCACCCAATAGTTTAACTATTGTCTTTATACCGAAGACTCTAAACTTATATCTTTAGTCTACCCCTTCCACATGAACTAGATCTGTGTTTCCAGTAGCCTGCTTTACCCTGTGAAGTCTACTACACAGCCCAAATTTAAACTACTCTCTGTATATATGTACCTCCCCTCCACATATCCCATCCCAATTAAGTAATATTCACCTGAGCCAGTGATCAAGTACAAATTCTTGGAGCCCTGCCTGATTTCTCTTTCTTTTCTCACTTGAGGGGTGTCCTCAAGTGGTCTGCCAGCAAGTTCTACAGCTTCTAGTTTCATAAATAATCTGGTATCTGACTGCTTCATATCACTTTCACTGGACCATGTAAATCCAAGGTTGTTATTCTTCACCTGGATTATTGCAATAGACTTCTACTCCTATTTGCTTTCCATGATCTACACTCCAATTGCCAACCAGACTGTGTCTTTAAAACCATTTATTATATCATGGTATTCTTCTGTTCAAAATCTTCTAACGTCTTCCTAGCCTTTTAAGCTAAATTAACAAATCTGATTATGGCCTGAAAGGTTTGGCATAGTCTGGTTGGTAATCTATCTGCCTGACTTCATCTCTAGTTCTCCTTTCATCTCATCCTATCTTGTCCCCTTGCTCTTCCTCTAGCTTTCTCGGCCTGTCCCTGCCTCAGGACATAATTCTGGGCAGATTTAATTTTTACCTACCTCTGCTCCCACTTGTAACGGATTAACTTGGGCAGTGGTTCTCACCTGGGGGCAGTTTTTCTCCCCAAGATTATTTAGCAATGTTTTAAGAAGTTTGGTTTTCATGACTGTGGAAGTACTACTGGTATCTTTTAGGCAGAAGACAAAGATGATGCCAAATGTCCTATAATGCACGAAACAACCCTCTACAACAAAAACGTTATCTGGCCCCAAATCCTGAGGTTGAGAAGCATTGATCTAGGACAAACATGATAATTCAAAAAGCTCAGATATTAATGATAGACAGATTTGAGGTCCATACCCTTTCATCTACTAGCTTCCCTAACTATCAATTATATATCCACAAAGTGAGAATAGTAATGTATAGCTCACATAAAGTATTGTCAGGTTTAAATGAGATAATGTTATATAAACAACACCCACTCTTAGGGTAGATGGTAAAGTTCCATAACTGCTACTCCAGTGACCTCTAAATTAAGGTTGGGATTAAAGTAGTTAAAAGAAACTGAGCCTTTGGGTCTCACCATTCCCTTTGGATTCTCTTTTTGTTTGATTTTCATGAAACTAAATATCCTGAGAACACTGCTTCACACATGGTGAGTGCTCTATATGTATTCGCTATTGCTATTATTAGTATTGTTGTATTTTTTACCTCTATACTGAACAAGTAAGCATTTCTTAGTTGTTGTTGCTGGTTTTTTTTTTTCTTGAGAGATAGACCTAGTCTTTCCTCCACCAAAAAATGCTTCTTCAGTCTAGAGAAATACTGAATTTTAATGGGTGGGATGCATACTCCTTCTTTTATACCACACCATGTCTGCTCTGACAATTGAGCATCTGTGATCACTTTACACTTTCTCTGATCCTTTCTGTGAACTAGCAGATTGATTTTTAAGCTTATCCTGTTGACATTTTCAGTTCCTAGGAAGTAAGACGTTTGTTTTGCTCTAAGCTTTGTCCCTGCGGATAACTCTACCCTGATGGCACCCATCTTTTTGGGATTTCAACAATCCCCCAAATAAATCCAAGTCCATCTGCTAAAGGACCTAAAAAGAGTCTGAAGTGTGATTAAAGGAAATTGAGCCTTTTGGTTTCACCATCCCCTCTAGATTTTCTTTCTGTTTGGTTTTCACGAAACATTAAATTTGCCAGGGAATAAATACTGCTTCCCGCAGGTTAATGCATGTGTTCTCAGTAACATGAGAAATAAGGGGGAAAGGCGTTGGATGGAGAAAGTTATGCTGCAGAATGTGGGAGGATTAGCTACAATGAAGGAGAAAAGATATTTCAGACTAATGGACTTTTTAAAGTTTATGCTTTTGTATGTGGGGAATCACATTTCCGTGTAGGAAGGCAATTTGGCAGAAATGCAGGCACAGGTTAGGCTCAAGTTTAGGCACTCCTGAATATCTCCATTGGTTCAGCCTGGACTAACTGCATGCTCTGAGCTCCATTAGTTTCTTCATCTATATCATGAAGACAATAATATATCTACAGGGTACTTTGGGAATTAAGGTCATATGCCTTCAAGGACCTGATGCATAGTAAACACTCAACATTGCTATTATTTTATTTTCCTAATGCCTTTGCTTGTGTTTCAGAGTCTCTGATCCACTTTGGGAAGAGGAATGCCTGATCTGTTTCAACATGGAGATTTTATCAAAATATTCTAATCACCTAAAATCTGATTTTTCAAGTTCTCTTTTGCTTGCTGATTTTCCTTCCTTCTTTTCTCACAGTTCTCTGCTACAGAGCATAATAAAAGATTTCAGTTGTTACTTTTTAAACTAATTGTTCTTATATGGAAATATCTTTAAATGTGTCACTCCATGATCTACTCTAGTTCAGTTCAGTTCAGTTGCTGAGTCGTGTCTGACTCTTTGCAATCCCATGAACTGCAGCACGCCAGGCCTCCCTGTCCATCACCAAATCCCAGAGTCCACCCAAACTCATGTCCATCGAGTCGATGATGCCATCCAACCATCTTATCCTCTGTCGTCCCCTTCTTCTCCTGCCCACAATCTTTTCCGGCATCAGGGTCTTTTCCAGTGAGTCACCTCTTCACATGAGGTGGCCAAAGTATTAGAGCTTCAGCCTCAGCATCAGTCTTTCCAATGAACACTCTGACTGGTCTCCTTAGGATGGACCGGTTGGATCTCCTTGCAGTCCAAGGGACTCTCAAGAATCTTCTCCAATACTATATTTCAAAAGCATCAATTCTTTGGCACTCAGCTTTNTAGCTTTGACTAGACGGACCTTTGTTGGCAAAGTAATGTCTCTGCTTTTTAATATGCTGTCTAGGTTGGTCATAGCTTTTCTTCCAAGGAGGAAGCATCTTTTAATTTCATGGCTGCAGTCACCATCTGCAGTGAATTTGGAGCCCAAAAAAGCAAAATCTCTGATTGTTTCCATTGTTTCCCCATCTATTTGCCATGAAGTGATGGGACCAGATACCATGATCTTAATTTTTTGAATGTTGAGTTTTAAACTAGCTTTTTCACTCTCCTCTTTCACTTTCATCAAGAGACTCTTTAGTTCTTTGCTTTCTGCCATGAGGGCAATATCATCTGCTATCTGAGGTTACTGATATTTCTCTCAGCAATCTCGATTCCACCTTGTGCTTCATCCAGCCCGTTATTTCACATGATATATTCTGCATGTAAGTCAAATAAACAAGGTGACAATATACAGCCTTGATGTGCTTCTTTCCCAATTTGGAATCAGTCCATTGTTCCATGTATGGTTCTAACTGTTGCTTCTTGACCTGCATACAGATTTCTCAGGCAGTAGTTAAGGTGGTCTGGTATTCCTATCTCTTTCAGAATTTTCCACAGTTTGTTGTGATCTTTATAGTCAAAGGCTTTGGTGTAGTCAATAAAGCAGAAATAGATGTTTTTATGGAACTCTCTCGCTTTTTCAATGATCCAACAGATGTTGGCAATTTGATCTCTGGTAGCTATGCCTTTTCTAAAACCAGCTTGAACATCTGGAAGTTCATGGTTCACATACTGTTGAAGCCTGACTTGGAGAATTTTGAATACGCAATTTTGGATTTTGAATATGCAACTATACCTCAATAAACCTGACTTAAAAAAAAAGTCAAGCCATATATTATTAAACACAAAAATAAATAAATTTTCAATATTAAGTGTCAGCCTGGGTTCCCTAGAAAATACAGCCTGATCAAAATATATGTTCTAATGCTACACTGCAGTGCTAGTGGGGAAGGATGAGGGAAACTGGGGTGAATCAAGGAAGGAGGAAGAAGAAGCACAAGATGAGTGTTACCAATCCTGAACTGCTCATAGCTTCAGGGACAGATGCAGCTGGTTGTTGTCCACATGGGGCCTCTCCAGAGAGGCAGTATAGGACCCAAAGCACATAGAAAAAGAAGAAAGGTGAGCAATTTATCTCTGGTCTCTCACTTGTCCCAGCTTGTCCAGTTGTGAGGGAGTTCCCCCACACTTCTGGATGGTGTTACCCAGAGCCCTGCATCTGGTTTCTGGAGAAGCTAGAGCTTCAGCAGCTCCCTGATGAACAAAGCAGCGACCTTGCCTAAGATCAGCCCTATACTTAGGGAAAGTATGAGACAGTCAACAGCTTTAGGAGACAGACCCTAGGGATAGGCCCTGGGCTGCATCGTTGCGTGGACAAGAAAAGTGTGATAAGTGGCCAAGGTCTAGGGCAGATGGGCTGGCTGATGTGAGGGGCCCATAAACTGGGTCTAAAGCATTGGACTAAAATAATACACATTCTATCAAAACAGAGTAATTTAATTCTTTAGAATATTCCACAGATACACTGAGGAAACCTCAAACAGTTTCTACCCATTAAATCTGTTCATGGGGTGATCTCACCCAACCTTCACATAACAACAAGTTCAGCTCCGTGAGGTGTAAGTATTGTGTCACATCGAGATGTGTGTGGGTGGCTCCCTACAGAAAAGAAACGCAGCACATCCAAATAATGCCACCCTCTGAGCAGATCACAGTGCTAATCCATGATCCACCCATCATGGTACAGACAAAACAGTTCAGAAAACAACAAATTCTAGTAAAAATTCAAAACCTGGAGACTGTCTCTAATCCTGTCCTCTACAGTGTCAACAGGCTTCTCAGGTGGTGCTAGTGGTAAAGAACCTGCCTGCCAATGCAGGAGACAAATAAGAGACGCTGGTTTGGTCCCTGGGTTGGGAAGGTCCCCGGGAGAAGAGCATGGCAGTGTTCTTGCCTGGAGAATCCCATGGACCAGAGGGGCTGGAGTCCTACAGTCCATGGGGTCATAAAGAGTCCGACATGACTGAAGTGACTTATCACGCACAAAGAGTCAATGCAAAGTGTTACAGTTCAGGGACTGGAAAAGCTCAACTCTGTTATTTTATAATGACTACACATTTTCCTTTAAACATGTTAGCTATGTGCTTTTATGTGTATTATCTTCTTTAATCGTCAACCCTGGAAGACTGTGTCAGGGGAAACACTGACTGCAACCACCCACCCTGGCCAGGTGGTGCCAGATGTAGTAACCATTTGTGTGAGTTATTTTACAACAGGAAGTCCTGGTAAGGAACACAGAACTCACAAGCCGCCACCCACCGGAAGAATCCGGGAAAGGTCAGAAGGAGACTCCACATGTCCTACGACCTCCCAGAATTCTCCTCCCTGACATCCATCTTGGCTGAGCAATATGTGCGTCACCAGGAAGGACCCTGAGTTAGAATGATTGGCCACAGACAACCGGGAAATGAAGCCCATCACCAAAAAACTCAAGACTGCAAGCCATGCGCAGAACAGCTCTTCTGGGTCCCTTATCCTCCTGCTCTCCATCTAAGCACTCTTTCCCAATAAAGTCTCTTGTTTTGTCAGCACCTGTATCTTCTCAGACAATTAATTTCTGAGTGTTAGGCAAGAGCCCACTTTTGGGCCCTGGAAGGGGCCCCTCTTCCTGCAACAATTGGGTATGTTACTGCCCTCCCAACAGATGAGGGAACTAAGTCACAAAGATGTAAGTCACACAGCCAGTTAAGTCACAGCGCCAGGGTGTGAGTTCTGGTGGTCTGACCCTAGAGCCCCTTGCTCTCAATCATTCATCCGACAGATACTGTGTACCTGGCAGAATCCGAGACACACAGGTGCAGCAGCACATGGTCCCTGCCTCCATGGAGTTTATGGACTATGGGAATGACAAACATGGAACCAGTAATTACAAGCAGATAAAGGAGGAGTACAGAGGGTTACAGAAGTTCATACCTCATGCCTACTGAAAAGGCTATGATACAAAATATGTGACCATGTTGAAACAGACCAGAAGCTGGGACCCTTTGCTGTGGTGCTTACACCTGGACAAATGTCCCCTCGAGCAACAAAACACAAAGAAACTGGAAGGGACTAAAAATAACTGCATGGGCACTTCCCTGGTGCTCTAGTGTTTAAGACTCCATGCTCCCAATGCAGGGGGTTCAGGTTCAATTCCTGGTCAAGGAACTAGATCTCACATACTGCAACTTTAAGATCCTGCATGCTTCAACTGAGAATTTGCATACCACAGTAAGAATTCACATGCCATAACTAAAGAACCTGCATGCCGCAACAAAGACTAAAGATCCTACATGACACAACTAAGACACAGAGCAGGCAAATATTCTTTTAAAAACTAAAACAACTGCACACATGTGCAGTTGGGGCAAATTATGAACAACATGATACAAAAAGACGAAAAACCTACCTGCCACTTCTGAGGTGTTAGGGGCAAAAGCAGGGGGCTGTGGCATGGTCTCTGCAAATGGCACCACCAAGGGGGTGGGCAGACCACCAAGACCCTCTCCAGGCTGACCCTACCCTTACCCCATTTGAGGGACTAGTTTGCCCTACTTCAGGGAGTAAGTAAGGGAAACTACTCCTTTTTTTGCTGTTTCTGCAAAGCCTGGCCTGATTTCTTCCTCTGGCCTCTTATCAACTTCTATTGATTAAGGAGTACAAGAACTCTGGTCAGGAACAATATTAATATCAACTATCAAGGTCAAACCAATATTCTACATATTCAGGAGAAAATATAAGATGGAAAGCACAGATATCTCTGGAATTATAGATACACAAATACAACAGTCATTTTCCAAGCCCAAGCAGGTTATGACAAATGTGTCCAATATGTTAACTGATTTACATGAAAAAAAAATTATTACCCAGGCTTTAAAGTTTAGTGAAATTAATTATAATTTCATTTAATCTTCATTTTAAAAATTCATGACTCCTGGTCACTTTAACAATAAGCTTGTTCACATAGATGCCTCCATGATAGATGGATAAACTTCATACTCTAGGATACGGTTTCTAAGAAGAAATTTTCTGATTTGTTTAAGGTCAGAGTCTGACCTTACCTTAAGGAGCTCTGATTCCAGAGTCAGAGACATACCTGAACTAGATTCCAGGTCTGTCATTACTACACGTCATTGGACAGGTTTCTTACCATTTACAAGTTTTGATTTCTTCATCTGTAACGTGTGATAAAAGATTGTTCATATTTCAAAGGTTTGTTGTGAAGATTGATTACAAAATGCCTGTAAAGCGCTTAGCACAGTTCTTGACCCATAATAAACACCTACTGTCTGTGAGCTGCCATTATTACTATTATTCTAAATAGCTTGCATACTGAAAGAAGAAAGGGAAGAAATAGTAAATGGACAGAGTGTGAATGAGATGCTTGAAATGTATTAGGGAACATGGCCTCGGACAACAGTTAATAACAGAAAAGTCAGTAGAGTGGGAAGATCTAGAAAAATCCTACATGCAGAGTCCTCATCGCAGAGGTAGGCAAATGGAAGCTGAGAACTGTTAATAATTAGGTAATCTGTGTTTAAGAGAAGAGAGAACTTCAATGTGGGTAATTAAAACAATAATCACCTCTAGCTTTCTTTTATGCCTGAGCAGTACCTAGAACACGTCAAAGCAGAGAAGAAACAGCTCAAACTAGCACATTTCCACTTGGCTACTGCCTAACTGTTCTTATCCTCTATCAGCAGCTGTATGTGAGCCTCAGGTAAAGCACACCTCAGTTTACGAGTCACATAATAAAAGAGGAAAGGGACACAGAAATTCTCTAAACTGATGGCTTTCAAGTTTTTAAGCCACAAAACCTTTTCCAAAAAGAAAAGCATGAACACAAGAAATAAAACGTGCAGTACTGAGGTCCCAGGGCTTCCCTGATAACTCAGTGGGTAAAGAATCTCTGTGCAATACAGGAGACCCCATTTGATTCCTGGTTTGGGAAGATCCGTTGAAGAAGGGATAGCCTTCCCACTCCAGTATTCTTGGGCTTCCCTTGTGGCTCAGCTGGTAAAGAATCCGCCTGCAATGCGGGATACCTGGGTTTGATCCCTGGGTTAGGAAGATCCCCTTGAGAAGGGAAAGGCTACCCACTCCAGTATTCTGGCCTGGAGAATTCCATGGACTGTATGGGGTAGCAAAGAGTCGGACACGACTGAGCGACTTTCACTTCCACTTCACTTCACTGAGGTCCCAGCAGAGATGGAGCCCCAGAGCCAAGCAGCTCACTCTCATTCAGAATGTGGCTCGGAAGTATAAACCGAAAGCCTCAGCAATTTTTTGGCCATGACATGTGGCTCATGGGATCTTAGTTCCCCCACCAGGGATTGAACCTGGGCCCCAGCAGCAAAAGCAACGAATCCTACCCACTGGACCATAAGGGAATGCCTACTCCTCAGCTTTACAGATGTGGAAAGTGAAGATCAGAAAGGTGAAGGGACTTCCACAAAATTGCAAATAGATGGGGACAAAGCTGGAAACAGAATCCAATCAGTTTTCTGATGGTCAATAAGGTTCTCTTTTTACCACTGAACATTACCTTCTTGACTGACACACCAAAAAGTTGAGGAAGAAAGTAAACCATGTTTGAGAAGAATGTGTCTCATCTCATCATAGGAAAGACATAAAAATGGAAGGCTAGAGAGAATGAAACCTGGCACCTTGGACTCCACTAATCTGCATATGAACAAAACATCACCTCCACCAGTGGCTGACTAGAGTTACCAAAACAGTCTTTTGAAGAGTAAAACATATTAAGAAACAAAAAAAAAAAACCCTCCATGAATCCCCTGGTAGTCCAGTAGCTCAGCACTTTCACTGTCAGGGCCCACGTTCGACCTCTGGCTGGGGAGCTAACGTTCCACAAGTCATGCAGTACTGTCCAAAAAAAAAACCCTTCACAGTGAATGTCTAACAGATTTGCATTTGCAACTACATTGCATATGCATGCACATAATTACACTTTGGAGGACGTTTAAGCCACATTAATGGGACTGTAAAGGAGTGAAAAAAGGGCTTGAATAGCCAACAAAATTAACTACAGTGACTAACGGATGAATTATAGTCATATGATACCGAGCGTGATTTGCTGTTCTGTTCACAGAACTTCAGCTTAGATCATCTGGTTGTACTTTAAGAGAGTCTGTATTCTAAAACCAAAGGTCAAATGAAGGGCTTCCTTTTTAAACTTGCATGCTGTGCAGTTCAGAGTTCATATCAACACCAGTAAATCATTTTCTAAAGTACTATCACAACCCTCTGTTTAAGACACCAGTGATGTAGAAAAGAGCCCTCAAAATCCTGCTTCTTCATGGCCTTCACAGTTTCAGTTTCCCTCTGACTTACTAAGCCTGAGTATATAACTATACAACCTACAAGACAGAGAGAAATCCTATGACCCTGCAGCCTGTGAGACCCCTTGTTTTCACCCATTAATTCCATATAAGGAAGATTTATAGAATCTAGAGAGAAACTGGGGCTTCCCAGGTAGCTCACGTGGCAAAGAATCTGCCTGCAGTGCAGAAGACCAGGGTTCAATCCCTCAGTTGGGAATATCCACCCCCTGGAGGAGGGCACAGCAACCCACTGCAGTATTCTTGCTTGGAGAATCCCATGGACAGAGGAGCCCGGTGGGCTACAGTCCATAGGGTTGCAAAAGTCGGACATGACTGAAGTGACTTAGCACACACGCATGCAGAGAGAAACCATCCCATAGTTCGACACATTATTTCCTGGCCTTAACTATATCACTGGGAAAGACTGAAGGCAGGAGGAGAAGGTGACGAAAGAGGATGAGATGGCTGGGTGGTAACACCGACTTGATGGACATACGTTTGAGCAAGCTCTGGGAGTTGGTGATGGACAGGGAAGCCTGGCGTGCTGCAGTCCATGGGGTCGCAAATAGTCAGACATGACTGAGCGACTGAACTGACTGACTGGCTATATCATATCCCATGAGCGTGTGTCAGGGGTTTCCCAGGTGGTGCAGTGGTAAAGAATCACCTGCCAGTGCAGGAGACACAAGAGATGTAGGTTCAACTGCTGGATCAGGAAGATCCGCTGGAGGAGGAAGTGGCACCCTACACCAATATTCTCACCTGGAAAATTTCATGGACAGAAGAGCCTGGCGGGCTACAGTCCAAGGGGGTCACAAAGTCAAACACAACTGAACAACTGAACCCAAGAGCATCTCACCTCTTCCAGTTTAAAAACCTCTCCAATGTGTGGCTGGATGCGCCCTTCTTGGCAGTACTGAAGTGCTGAGGTCAGGCTTCTGGAGAAGATGGGAAAGTTCTGGTGCCGGTATCTGTCCCAGTAGAGCCCCATGGCAGTAATATTCTTCAGCAGCAGAAGATTGGCTGGTACAGAAGGAATGGTTCCTCCAGCGAAACCTACCACCACGATCCTGCCCTCATATGCCAGGCTGAGGGGAAAAGGAGGGAAAAACAAAGATTATAAAAGACAATGCACATTCACAGCCACCAGGATGGCTACTATTAAAAATAAAACAGAAAATAAGTGTTAGCAAGGATCTAGAGCAATGGACCCCTCAAGGAACATTGGTGAGATAGTAAAATGGTGCAAATGTTATGGAAAACAGCATGGAGGTTCCTCAAAAACTCAAAACTAGAACTACCATATAACCCAGCAATCTCACTTCTGAGTCTATATCCAAAAGAACTGAAAGCAGAGTCTCGAAGAGGTATTTGAAGAGCCAAGTTCACAGTAGCACTATCTATAAAAGGCAAGAGGTGGAAACAATCCAAATGTCCATCCACTGATGGATTGGTAAACAGAAGGTGTTATATACATACAGTAGAGTATTATTTAGCCTTAAAAAGGAAGGAAATTCTGCCCCATGTTAAGACACAGATGAGCCTTAAGGTCATTACAGTGAGTGAAACAAGCCACTTACACAAAGATGAATATTGTATTATTCTGCTTATTTGGGGTATCTAAAGTAGTCAAATTCATAGAAACAAAGTAGAATAGTGATTACCAAGGGCTGGGGAGAAGGGGAGAAGAGAGTTATTTAATGGGTACAGAATTTCAAGTTTGCAAGAAGAAAGTCATGAAGACCTGTTTCACGATGTAAATATATTTAACACCACTGAACTCTACATTTTATAGCAGTTAATACAACAAGCCTTTTGTTATATACTTTTTACCACAATAAAAAACAGAATGAGGGGAAAAAAAGCAATGGACAGTAATTAAGAGAGGCAGAAAACAGAATAGAGCTTATGGGAGTTGGCAGGCAGTTGTTTAATGGGTATAGAGTTTGTATTGGAGATGGTTACACAATATTGGAGATGTGAACAAGTTTAACTGTACACTTAAAATGGTTAAAATGTTAAATACTAGGTTACCTGTATTTTACCACAATTAACAAAAAAAAAAAGCAACATGCATTAAATCCCCAGTTGGGAATTCCTCCTGACCTTGCAAACTAGCAGGGGGGAACCATTCTGCACCAGTTTGGATTTCTCAGTAGGAAAAGATAAAAATAAGTCATAAGCAAGAAAGTCAGTAAGGAGCAGAGGAACTAACCAGTCTTGTAGGGGACCACACGGATCCCTTCTGTGGGCAAGCTGCTCTCTCTGNGGAACCATTCTGCACCAGTTTGGATTTCTCAGTAGGAAAAGATAAAAATAAGTCATAAGCAAGAAAGTCAGTAAGGAGCAGAGGAACTAACCAGTCTTGTAGGGGACCACACGGATCCCTTCTGTGGGCAAGCTGCTCTCTCTGCTTCTTCTCCTTAAACTAAGATAAAGCACAAAACTATGCTTGCCAGGATGACATGAGAAATGAGCTAATACTATCAGAGCACTGCAGCCTTCCCGGTTGAAACAGAATGAGAATTAGTATAGATATAACAGTCCCATGAAATCTCCAGTGATTTTTTTGTTTTTAATAAAACAAGTCAAGAAGACACCTACACTGGTGGTAGCTTCGGAAACCAGTAAGATCAAAGAGACTCTCCCTTGGTGCATAGTGAACTGGGGGTCTACCACCCTAGTAATTCTAACATCCAAACAATGATCTCCTCAAGAAGTACTCACAGAGGAGAGTTCGGGGGAGAATGGATACATGTATATATATGGCTGAGTTCCTTTGCCATCCACCTGAAACTATCACACTGCTAATCAGCTATACTCCAGTGCAAAATAAAAAGTTTAAAAAAAAAAAGAATTACCCATACCATGTATATAAAGTAGCTAGTGGGTGCAGGCAGAGCTGAATTTAATGCATGTACAATTTCTAAAGCGTTTGATTTTGCCAACTAGAGAGTCTGCAGTTTTGGGGTGGGTTTTTTTTTTTTTTTTGGATATTTTCCAGTTGGCTATTTTGTTTTTGCTATATTTAAGCATTTCCTGATTTTCCCTCTGCTTCTATTCCTTTTCACCCACCCACTCAGCTGTTCCCGTTGATGCCAGTGCCTACAGGAAAAGTGAGCAGCAAAAACAAGAAAGCAGAAAGGCCAGAAGGAAGCCAGAGGTCTGGGAAAGTTTCAGCAGAGCCCCAGGTCTAGCCCACTTAGGAAGACCACTTCACCTACCTGCGGAGAGCCTCCAGGAAGACGTCTCCTCCCACCATGTCAATGACCACATTCACCCCACCACTGCCCACCAGCTTCGCCACGGCCTCCTTAAGGCTGCCCCGACTGTAGTTCACGCTGGACTGTGCCCCCCTCTGCATCACCAGCTGACACTTTTCATCACTTCCAGCTGCAGCTATTACCTACATGAAGAACACAACACTTCAGATGGTCCAGAATATGTAGCAAGAGGGGCTCACCCAACCCACCCAGCCTCCAAACAAAGGGTGCTGATCAAGGAAACCAATGTGACCTCTGTCTTAGCACCAGCCTCATTCCAACACACAGGCCCATCACACAGCATCAATGCACTGGCCTCTCCATGCCCCTCTGACAACCGGGGGAAGCTCAATGGGTCTAGCTAAGAAATAATTCAAGAGACACAACGTCTTCTCCAAACGAAAATTAAAACCACTATTGCTGTCCTTAGTCACCCAGTCGTGTCCGACTCTCTGCAATGTTGTGGGCTGTAGCCCACCAGGCTCTTTTGTCCATGGGAATTCTCCAAGCGAGAATACTGGAGTGGGCCGCCATGCCTCCTCCAGAGGATCTTCCCAATCCAGGGATCGAACCCAGGTCTCCCAAATTGCAGGTGGATTCTTTATCATCTGAGCCATCAGGGGAAAGCCTATCATTTACTGAGTACCCATTATGAGTCAAGTAGCAAAGATACAACCTAAATACCAAGCTTGGAGCCAAGCCTGATCCAGCAGTATAATGGGGGAAGCACAGAGAGCTCCGAACTGCAAGATAGAGGCACCTAACCCAGAGCTAGAAGATCAAGAAGGGCTTCTCAGGGGGTAAAACATGATTCAGTGGAAAGAGCTTAAAGTCGGACAGACCTGAGTTCAAATCCTGGCTCTGTTACTAACTAGCTGTGTTACTTAAGGCAAATTACTTAGTAAGATCTAACATTTACATAGTGCTTACTCTGTGCCAGACACTATTCTAAATGCCTTACATATATTAATAACTCATTTCACTTTAATAGCCCAATAATATACACACTATTATCATCCCCATTTTGAAGATGAAGAGACAGGCCAAAGAAGTCAAGTATTTTGCCCAAGGTCACACAGCTCATGGGAGGCAGAATTGGGATCCAAACTCAGGTGATTCATCTCTAGAGTTTATGCTTTTAACATCTGTCTGTATTACCTGCCAACTTCTCTAAGTTTCAGTTACCCCCATCCGTAAACTGAGATATATTTTTAAAATTAAAAGGAATAAGCACTTGGGGAACAAAGTGTTAGATAAATTGAATCTATTGTTAAACATAGGCAATTATTTACTCTATTCAAACCTCATAAGAACACTATGGGGGACTTACAGTTAGTCCCATTCTGAAGATGGAGACATTGACCCAGAGAAGTTAAGTAATCAAGCCAGGATTATTCACGTAACAGGTGGTAGAATAACTATTCAAATCCAATACTACTGATACCGAAGCCCACTCCTTCGAGCTGGGAGAAACCCATGCCTACGGCCTGCCACAGAGGACATAGATGGCTGTGGGCCATACTGTGAGGAGGTCTGAGGTTTGGAAGTCTTCAGAAAAGCTTCAGACACTGAAGCACTGCCAGAGGTGCCTGTTTCCTGGGCAGCCCCCACCACCCCAAGCACTTTGGCTTCAAGGTGACATTCAGAATGTGCATTCAAACACCCAAGAACATCTGTGCCCTTAAAAAAGTCCAGACTCACCCATAACTATTTGAAGCTAAAAGTTACCCTCAAACGCTCCTCAATGGAACCCTCACTGCCCAGCAGAACCCACACAGAGTGCTACAGTGGGCACACACCAGACTAGGGTTGGGCACCTGTCTCCAACTCCGGGATTCCTTGTAAGTCCCAGAGGGGCCTGTTGTGAATCATTTTCTTTCCAGGCGCCTCACTTTCTTTATCTGTGAAACAGGGATAATAAACACTTCCATTCCCCATCTCCCATGGGTTCTGTGAGGACCAAGGGTAGGATAATTGCTGTACAGGTAATGTGAAAGCAACCTGAGACGCTGTGAATGGAAGGTGTTATCAAAATGACATGTTCTGAGCAGTGACATGATATTATTTTTTTTATTTGTTTGCTTTTGCTTGAAACCATTATTCCTTATAAAGAAAATACATGTGTGTATGCTCAATCACTAAGTCAAGTCTGACTGTCTTGCAACCCCATGGACTGTAGCCCACCAGGCTCCTCTGTCCATGGGATTTTCTAGGCAAGAATACTGGAGTAGGTTGCCATTTCCTCCTCCAGGGGATCTTCCTGACCCAGAGATCGAATCCACATCTCCTGGGATTAAATACTGGAATTAAAGCAAATTTNGCAACCCCATGGACTGTAGCCCACCAGGCTCCTCTGTCCATGGGATTTTCTAGGCAAGAATACTGGAGTAGGTTGCCATTTCCTCCTCCAGGGGATCTTCCTGACCCAGAGATCGAATCCACATCTCCTGGGATTAAATACTGGAATTAAAGCAAATTTTTCTCTCTACTTAATTTCTTGTATCTATTTAAAACAAACAGTACAGTCTTGTCTTCCCAGAAATGTTAAATAGTCAGTGTTTCTAAACAATGAGACTAATTTTGGTCTCCCCCTTAAAAGAGGTGCTATAAGCCCTTATTTTGAGTGTGAATGTGTTAATATCCCATGAGAAGCCTCCTGGTATCTGAGACTAGTTTCAGAACTCACAGGTCCTTCCCAAAAGAGAGCCAATGTGAGAAAAGAGAGCTGCCACCTGGAGAAATTCCAGATCAGTCCAATTATCACCAAACCGGGACAGTATCTTTGTGCCTCTAGGCTTCAGAGGAAGCTCACACTCAGCACATCCAAAACTGAGCTCACCACTTCCTCCTAGGTTCTCAGTCCCAGCGAATGGCAAATCTCTCAGTGCATCTAAGTTGTGCCTTCCCACTCAATGTCTGATAATACCAAGATCCCTTTTTAAAGGATCCTCCCCAACACACTATGCCTCAGACTAGTACATGACACATGCGATCTCAATATTCCCACAACCATACTATGAGAAAAGCACTATTGTACAAATGAGGTGACTGAAGCTATTAAGCTAGAGACAGAGCCAGAATTTGCACCTAGGTCAGGCAATGCCAGGGCTTCCCTGGTGGCTCAGATGGTAAAGAATCTGCCTGCAATGTGGGATCCCTGGGTTGGGAAGATCCCCTGGAGTAGGGCATGGCAACCCACTCCAGTCTTCTTGCCTGGAGAATCCCCATGAACAGACAAGCTTGGCAGGCTACAGTCCATGAGGTCGCAGAGTCGGACATGACTGAGCAACTAAGCACAACACAGCAGGCCAACTTCAAAGTCCTTGTTCCTTCAACTATATTAGGATGCTCTCCAGTCACCAAATTCTCTATTTTCTTCTACTTTGGTATCTTTCTGATCATCACCTCCAGTGCCCTGTTTCAAGGATCATCACCTCTGGCCTCAATTGCTCTAAGAATCTGCCCTACTGCCTCCAGACTACACCTGACCCCCTGACCTTGCCCCATCCCTCATCCCCATCGCTACCAAAGTGAACTTTGCAAAAATGCAAAGATAATCATGTCATTCCTCTGCAAAATCTTCAATAGCTCCTGACAGTTTCCAAGAAATGTTCAGATTCCTCAGTGCTTCATGATCCTATCTCTCCCACCTCTCCAGAGTCACCCCCCACCATTCCCCACACCCTTTGCTCCACAGATGCTCTTTGCCATTCCCTGAAGGAATCATGTTAGTACCTATGTCTCTGTCTTCCCATGACTTAAATGGCCTCCCCGTCCCTTCTCTTCTTCTGCTATTCAACTGTAAATGTCAGCGTAAATGTCCACCTTCTCCAAGAAATGCTTTTTCTCTGACACTCACAGCCTCCAAGAAAAGCCCATATAGAAAATTGGGTCTTTCTTTCATGTATTTATTCATTCATTCAAGAAATAATTATTTAGGGAATTTTCTGGTAGTCCAGTGGCTAAGAATCCACACTCCCAAAGCAGGGGGCCCAGGTTTGATCCCTAGTCAAGGGACTAGACCCCACAAGCCGCAACGAAGAGTTACGCATGTCCTACAGGATACAATGAAGACTAAAGACCCAGCATAGCCAAATAGATAAATAAATTTACAAAATAATAATAATTATTGAATGCCTACGATGGTCTCAGCACCATGCTAGGTGCTGCGATTATAATAATGGATCAAACCGATACTGGTCCTGCCTTGAGGGGGATTACAGTCCAGTGGGAAGGAGACATTGATCCAGCCTATGAAAGAGAAGTACAGGACGCTCGGAGACCACATAGAAATAGCTCCATGGAGGGGAGGCACAGAGAGTACTCCCCTGAAAAAGCAGCATCTGAGTTTAAATTTGAAGTTCAAGGGGAGACAGTTTAGAGCATTATAGGTAGAAGGAATAGAATCTTCAGAGGCTGTGAGGCGAGTTGAATCTTACCAAGCACAAGAGAGTTACTCCTCAGTCCCCTCACTAGTCTGCAAGCAAATAGATGGCAAGACCCTACTCCAGGCTACTTAACGCTCCCAGTACCTCACACCTGATTTTTTTATAAATAAAGGAATATATTCCATGTTTGAAAGCAGGAGGTACGATATTTTTTAATGGAGACTCGAACTTGCAAATACCTTGGCCTGAAGAGTGTTTGTCGCCACATCTATCACGGCGAGGCCTGTCGCTCCAGCTGCTGCCGTCACTAAAACAGTTTCTCTGTGCAGGGAAAGATGTTACTCAAGAAACCAAAAGTCACCCAGCAATATGATTTCATGAACATTCTGAAGATGGGACATTTTAACGCAAGAAGAGAACTGAGAGTTCATCTGGTTTAACCCCTTCGTGTGCACGTACACATACATGAACACTCTCCAGCCTCTTGGGCCGTGTTATATATGTAGATCAGTCCTAATCTGGTACAGTCCTGAAGAATTCCCAGGTGAGGGTCCTTAATCTCTCTAGGTAGCCTCTCCCTCATTTCAGTGGTAGCCTTCCTTTGCGCTACCACTCCAATTCTGCTTCTTAAATGCTGTCCTAAAATCACTCCCATACTAAACATTGCCAAATTTTAGAAGTTGATGATCACGTAGCAGTCGCTGCTCTTCTAAGCCCATCTCCCTGGAGCAATTCTGAGCTCCCAGAAAAGAGCAAGAAGCTGTGGGAACGCTCCCAGTTAAGTGAGAAATTCAGCACCTCTGAGCTTGAAATACCTGTTAAGTATAGCCAGCCAAGCCTCAGGAGGCAAATACCACTATGTGTGTGCTGGGCTCAGTCACTCACTGCTCAGTCCTGTCTCACTCTTTGCGACCCCATGGACTGTAGACTGCCAGGCTCCTCTGCCCATGAGACTTTTCAGAATACTGGAGTGGACTGCCATTTCCCTCTCCAAGGGATCTTCCCCACCCAAAGATCAAACCCGTGTCCACTGCATGGGCAGGTGGATTCTTTACCAACAGACCACCTGCCTACAGTATTTGTGATCTGTGATGCCCAGCCAAGCCTCACAGAAACAAATGCCACAGATTCCATTAAAACCTGAGTGAAATGAGTTGAAATAAACCAGTTCTCTAAAATGTAAGGTTTTCTAGGAAGTGATCTCCGGAGGGGTCAGACATGAGAGAAAGATTTCTCCAAATTCATTGGCCAAGTTCACANAACAAATGCCACAGATTCCATTAAAACCTGAGTGAAATGAGTTGAAATAAACCAGTTCTCTAAAATGTAAGGTTTTCTAGGAAGTGATCTCCGGAGGGGTCAGACGTGAGAGAAAGATTTCTCCAAATTCATTGGCCAAGTTCACAGTCTACCATCCCCACTGTCACCAGGCTCCCATCTTGGGCCACTCCCTTCCTTTGGCTCTTCCTTAGATAGCCGTGAGGGAAGGCTCAGAGAGGGCTTCTCACGTGGCGCTAGTGGTAAAGAACCTGCCTGCCAATGCAGGTGATGTAAGAGACTCCGGTTTGATCCCTGGGTTGGGAAGATCCCTCAGAGGAAGGCATGCAACCCACTCCAGTATTCTTGCCTGGAGGATCCCATGGACAGAGGAGCCTGGCGGGCTACAGCCCATAGGGTCGCAAAGAGCCGGGCTTGACTGAAGGGACTTAGGATGTACACAGGGTCAGGGAAGGGAACAGCGGGCCACGGTCTTGGTGGACATTTCTGGTATTAGAGGAGGTGCCATCTATCCCTCTGTTGTCGACACAGTCCTCACCCAGGCTGGGTACAGGCCCGATGCTCCAGGGCGAAAATAGCAGTGCCATACGACACGGGCAGGGCAGCAGCTTCTCGGAGGGACACCTTTTCTGGAATCTGCCACAGGTTCTATAAAAGAGACAACAGTGACTTAGAGATTAAGCACTGTACCTCTTCATAAAGGCTGCTCAATACATATTATGACTTGACTTGCAGAGGGCAACACATGTCAGGAACCAAGCCCAGTGAAAGTCAAGACCAAGCAAGCGATGGTCAGTTTCAAGAGTTGGGCACATCAGCTTTCAAAAATCCTAACGCTGGCATCTAGATCAGCAAGGAACCAATCTGCAGAGGATATAACACATGCCACTGCGGTATTAATATAATAAGTGAATAACATGGTACAAAAATTTTACCTTAAATAAAGCTGTTTAAAAAAAAGTGTGTACTAGTCACCACTAGGGGGCACCCTTCACATCCTGGACAACCATACTCCTACACCAGCTGGCTACCTCCCAGGATTATCTTTCGCAAGCTTGGTGCAGGGAAGAAGCTCATTACATCCAGGCTTCAAACCAGTTTTTCTACCAAAACCACCTAACTATGGTCCACTTGGACAGCCAGTCGATTGTTCCAGGCCTCAGAAAACAAAATGCCCTTCTTAGATAAACCACTCCACACAAACAAAGCTCTAGGCAGTGGTTGTCATGCCAAAACAAGCAAACCAAAAAAAAAGGGTTTAGCATTTAAAAGAAAGAAATGCCTGGCTGAGAAACACGATATAACCTAAAGAATACAAAAAAAAAAAAGAAAAGAAAAGAAAGGAAAGGGAGAAGGACTGAGGGATAGGTGAAAATGAAAGACAGCAGAAAAAGAATCTCCAAGGATGAATACTGAGGTGGAGGGCTACCTTGTGGTCAATGATGCATTCTTCAGCCATGCCACCAAAGCCAGGCAGGCCAATGACCCGATCTCCCTGAAGGGAAAATACCATTAGGGTGTGTTCAAATGTATGCTCTTGCCATTTAACCCCTTCCCAAATTAACCCAAAAAAGAAAGAAAAGGGTTCTTTCTGATCCAGTAAGACACAGATTCCCTTAATTATCTCTTCAGTGTTACTGCTTAGTAAATAATTCAGCTGTTTTTACACAATCTCCATCAGGTGGCCAAGCCAACTTGAGCACATTTTGGACAATGACTGAACCGAGAAAGGAAAAAACCGATATGAATTAGAATCCCAGTATTCATTTCTCTCACAAAATACTGAAACTTGAGAATTCTCTATCTTTTCAGTAACTAAACCCCAGGTGCTGCCTTTCATTAGTAATAAAAAGTTTAAACGAAGCCAGGCCAGGCTTCCTTCCCTAAATTCACAATTCGTTTCTCCCCGCTCCATCTTATTCTGCCTTTGCTGTCCGCTGGCAAAGTCCAGGAAAAGCAAGACCCTCTGGCTACAAACTATATTTCATAGTTACCCACAGATCAGTTCCCTAGATTCAACTAATTTACCTCTTTCACCGTGCTGACATCTGTGCCTGTCTCCAATACCATCCCAGAAAACTCCATTCCTAAAACAAATTTTAAAGATCAGGTTATCTGTAAAGCCCAGCACCAGAGAGATGAGAAAACTCTGATCGACAGGCTGTCCTATGAGCTTTCTGGAGCCAAAAGGGTTTGTGTTCCGCCCCCTACCCCATCCAGGAAGAAGAATAGGAGTGTTATACCCAACACACAGGAAAGTGAATTAAGATTTCATGATTGCAACTTGAAAAGCTATAGCAGTTCCATTCTTACCGTGACACAAATGAAAATTTCAAGAATGGGCAAAAGAATAGAGAATCATGAGTATACAAGTACTTCTGACCCTGATCTCTGGGGCCTTGGGCTCCTCCAGCACCCCCAGTGAAATATTCATCATATGGCATTTATGTGTTCCCAGGTGTCCTCTTCTGGACTATGACGCCCCTCAAGGACATGAACTCTATTCATGCATACAGCACTTGGCCCAGTTGGATGAACTGGTGTTGTCTGCTCTTTCCTCCTCCACCTCCAAAATTTCTGAGTTCAATGATCATACATTTCCCACTTGTGCTGCCAGAAGAATAACTGAGTAAGACATCTTCCCCCCCAACCAGCATGTCAGCAAATACAAACAGAGGGAACCGGTTCCAACTGTTGAGGCATAACCAAATGCCCTAAGGCCAAAACACTGCAACTGTTTTGCAATCACTGTATTTTCAGTGGTGTCTGTCTGTATAAAATATACATGTACTGTATATTTACAGTATATAACTGTATATTACTTATATAGATAGATACACACCAAACTATACTTATATCTCTTTTAATAAATTTCACCAACAAAAATGAGTCATCGGTGCACATACTCGGGATCTAAATGTAATCAGATCGAGTATAACGCAAGTCAGAGAGCAGCCTACTAAGAAATGGACAAACTCTGTACCTTCTTTCCGATCCTTTGGTATTAGGTTTCTTGGAGAATGTATTTGTGAGGACTGAGAGTCGTAGCTGCAACCAGATGTTTATGATCCCTCAGTGAGAAAGTAAAATTGAGGAACTGTCCAGGAATGAAAGAGAATGACTATGGCCATTGATGATTCTGATCAGGATTCTGGTGAGCATAATACATAAAATTTTATTTGTTCATTTATGCCTTTTCAAAGTATTTATTGAGGGGTGGATGAATTAAGTGAAGGGGATTAAGAGGTACAAGTCTCTAGTTAGGGAAGAATAAAACCACAGAGATGTAATATATGCAGAAGGAAATAGTAACATTGTAATAACTCTGCATGGGACACAGGGTTACTAGACTTATTGTGGTGTCATTTCATAATGTATGCAAATGTCACATCACTACCTAGTACACCTGAAACTAACATAACATTGCTTGTCAACTGTATTTCAATCAATCAATCAAGTATTTATTGAGCATCTAGTATGAGCCAGATACAAGCGTACTAACGGGACCAGGGTGGGCAGGCAGGATAATGTTGAACAAGATAGTCATCGAACCTTCTTTCACAGCTCTAGTGATTCTAATTAGCAGTAAGGCTGAGATGTCTTTTTTTTTTTTTTTTTTTTTTTTTTTGCCACACCACATAGCATGTGGGATCTTAGTTTCCCAGCCAGGGATCAAACCTGCACTGGAAGCATGGAGTCTTAACCCCTGGACCACCAGGGAAGTACCAAAGCTGACATATCTGAATCACCACTGATAGCAGGCAAACACCACCATGGTACTACTCATGAAGCACGTGGATCTTTTTTTTTTTTTTTTTTTTACCAATTACGATTTTTTTGAACTTTTTGTTTTGTGGTATAGCTGATTAACAATGCTGTGATAGTTTCAGGTGACCAGCAGAGCAACTCAGATATACCCACACATGTACCCATTCTCCCCTAAACCCCACTCCCATCCAAGCTGCCACATAACGTTGAGCAGAGTTCCACATGCGGTAAAGTAGGTCCTTGCTGGTTATCCATTTTTAAATATAGCAGTGCGTACATGGCCATCAAGCAACTCTTTTAAAAGTCTCTATATCTTCTCTTTTTGAAGCAATCACTTTGCCCTTCATACTCACCAGGTGTGAAGGGAAGTTGATGCCTCTCCTGATACTGACCACGACAGGCCAAAATATCAGCGAAGTTAATCCCGCAGAAATGAACATTAACTCTGACCTGCAAAGGAAATAGAGCAACAAGGAAGATTAGTACACATCTTTGGAGAAAAAGTTCATTCAGTTATATGGTAATATTTACTGAATGTCCACTATATGCTAGGTACTGAACTAAGTACTGGTGCACAATCACAGGACAAATGGACAAAGAGCTAAGAGTATAGTACAGAAGACAGACATTAACCAGATAATTAGGAGAGTTTATGGGCTAAACTACAACTCCCACACAAAATGTCAGATAGAAATATACAGTGCCATGAAAGCACATAATGGGGAGATTTGACCTTTGAGGGAAGTAAGAACTGTGAGGTGTTAACTATTCAAAATGGGGGAGGGGAGCCTGGCACAGACAAAAGCAATGGCCTGTGCAAAGGCCCAGTGTATGCTTAGTTGCTCAGTCATGTCTGACTCTGCGGCCCCACAGATTGCAGCCCACCAGGCTCCTCTGTCCCTGGGACTTTCCAGGCAAGAACACTGGAGTGGGTTGCCATTTCCTTCTCCAGGGGGTCTTCCCACCCAAGGATAGATGGAACAATGGAAGGCATTAAAAGATTTTAAGCAGAGGGTAACATGATCAGCTGTTTTGGGAACCAGGAATTCTAGAAGCGAGAACTAGACTCCCCAGCTTATGTGTTTTCATGACAGAGATAGAGCAGAGGCGGCCCTGCAGCGGTTTCTGTAGCCCTTGTTAAGCAGTGGTTCTCATAGTGTGGTCCCCAGACTACCAGAATCAGTGTCACCTGGCAACTTGTGAGATGTTCAGATTTTCAGCCCCTGACCTACTGACTCAGAAACTTTAGAGGACCAGCAACCTGTTTTGACAAGATAAAATCTGATGCAGCCTGAAGTGAAAGAACTACCGTCACATACCAACCCAACTCAACAGGGCTTAGAATCATGGGAGGAAATGAAGGCTGAGACAGAATCGATGACATTCATTTATCTGTTTACATTTCCCATATTATACAGAGGTGACCATATTGATGAGAAGACATTTTATGAACAAAATGCATTCATTCAACAATATTTTAAGCATCAGCCACATGCCAGGCACCATTCCAGACTATGGAGATTTAATGATGGATAAACACATAGTCCCAGCTCTCACGAGCTAATTCCTGACACAACAGTCTGGGCAAATAACAAAATGAAGAAGCCCAGCTCTCAAGCTGTTTGTGACTGTCTCAAACATTGTGTGCTGACATGCATAGCACATATAAATTCCTGAAGCCACTCCACCTTAACTCAACATGGATGTCTTTCAGCATGTGAATCCCAAGAAGCAGGCTGGCTGCTAGCCTACAGTCACCCAAATCATCCAGTTAGTCCCAGGGTCGGCATTAGTGATACTCTGGGACTGCAGCCACATTTCTTCCCCTCCCAGTGGTCTCCAATCCTGAGACTCACTGCTTGTTTCACCTTGTCAGACAGTCTCATTCTCCACACCAGGTGAGTGTCACCAGGGTGGTCGAGAGGCAAAGCCAAAGTGACTACCACATTTTTCAGCCTCCCTAAATGTAAGAGCTGGACTGTGAAGAAGGCTGAGCGCCGAAGAATTGATGCTTTTGAACTGTGGTGTTGGAGAAGACTCTCGAGAGTCCCTTGGACTGCAAGGAGATCCAACCAGTCCATTCTGAAGGAGATCAGCCCTGGGATTTCTTTGGAAGGAATGATGCTGA
>SJYV01022300.1:405889-428743 GCA_006410875.1 Neotragus pygmaeus
ACATCTGGAGAAACTAAGCAGAAGAGGAATAAGGACTGGAGGGTGAGAAAGTGGAAAACATTATCTTCCACGAAATACTTTGTAAACTCTTAGTCATTATGTACATAAATCAAACCACAAGGAGTAGAGAATTACCAACATTATCATCATCAAAATAACATTCTGGGACTTCCCTGGTGGCTCAGTGGTAAAGAATCCACCTGCCAATGCAGGAAACACAGGCTCCATCCCTGAGTCAGGAAGATCCCACATGCCCGCAGAGCAGCTAAGCCTGTGGGCCACAACTACTGAGCCTGTGCTCTAGAGCCGACGAGCCTGCAACTACTGAAGCCCACACATCCTAGAGCTGGTGCTCTGCAGCAAGAGATGTCACCACAATGAGCACCGCTACGAAGAGTAGCCCCCCATCTCCGCAACTAGAGAAAAGCCCAAGCAGCAACAAAGATCCAGCACAACCAGAAACAAAACTATTTTTTAAGAAGTCAACATTCTGGTTACCAAAGAACAGTGAGCAACAAGAAATCTCAAGTTTATGAAATGTAAAATAAGGATTGATTTGGAGATGAAATGAGTTGTTACATGTGGAAAATATTTTGTGAAATATTAACTATTTGTGAAGTAAAAGTCGCTTAGTTGTGTCTGACCCCTGGGCTGTAGCCTGCCAGGCTCTTCTGTCCATGGATTTCCCAGGCAAGAATACTGCAGTGGGTTGCCATTTCCTTCTCCAGGGGACTTTCCTGACCCAGGGATCGAACCAGGTCTCCTGCCTCGGAGGCAGATTCTTTACCATCTGAGCCACCAAGGAAGTTCCTGTAAGTATTTATACAAGATATAAAGTAAGCAATTTTTTATTGAATTATAGTTGATTTACATAAAAGCAAGCAATGTTTAATTGAGATCCTTGAAAGAACACCCATTTCTTAATCTCCTTTATGTTTGTACTTTGCACAATGCAACTTTTAGGCACCTAATACACGCTTATCACTGAATTGTTGAATGAATACTCCAGTTTAGTTCAGTTGCTCAGTTGTATCTGACTCTTTGTGACCCCACGGACTGCAGCACGCCAGGCTTCCCTGTCCATCAACAACTCCCGGAGCTTGCTCAAACTCATGTCCATCGAGTCAGTGATGCCNACATCCCGCCTGATTAACATTTCCCTTATCGCTTCCACAAACCTCCCTATAAATATGGAGCCTCCCTGACCCCTCTCTGGGCTCAGCCTGATCCTTAGGCTGACTGTCGCTGCTCCTTGCCTGAATAAAAGTAACCTACTTCTGTTGAAGTAGAATCAGATTTCCTGGTGGCTCAGACGGTAAAGCGTCTGCCTGCAATGCCAGAGACCTGGGTTCAATCCCTGTGTTGGGAAGATCCCCTGGAGAAGGAAATGGCAACCCACTCTAGTACTCTTGCCTAGAGAATTCCATGGATGGAGGAACCTGGTGGGCTACGGTCCATGGGGTCACAAAGAGTCGGACATGACAGAGCGGCTTCACGACTTCTGTTGAGGTGGTCTTCCCTTTTCTGGCACAGCCCGAACTATACCTTACATAGTCCAACTCTTACATCCATACATGACTACTGCAAAAACCATAACTTTGACTAGACTAGACGGACCTTTGTAGGCAAAGCGATGTCTCTGCTTTGGTCATAGCTTTTCTTCCAAAGAACAAGCGTCTTTTAATTTCATGGCTGCAGTCACCATCTGCAGTGATTTTGGAGCTTCAAAAAGTAAAGTCTGTCACTGTTTCCATTGTTTCCCCACCTATTTGCCATGAAGTGATGGGACCGGATGCCATGATCTTCGTTTTCTGAATGTTGAGTTTTAAGCCAGTTTTTTCATTCTCTCTTTCACTTTCATCAAGAGGCTCTTTAGCTCCTCTTCACTTTCTGCCATAAGGGTGGTGTCATCTGCGTATCTCAGGTTATTGATACTCCTCCTGGCAATCTTGATTCCAGCTTGTGCTTCATCCAGCCTGTTGCATGATGTACTCTGCATAGAAATTAAATAAGCAGGGTGACAGTATACAGCCTTGCCGTAATCCTTTCCCAATTTTGAACCAGTCTGTTGTTCCATGTCTGGTTCTAACTGTTGCTTCTTGACCTGTATACCGGTTTCTCAGGAGGCAGGTAAGGTGGTCTGTTATTCCCATCTCTTTAAGAATTTTCCAGTTTGTTGTGATCTACGCAGTCAAAAGCTTTGGTGTAATTAATAAAGCAGAAGTATATGTTTTCCTGAAATTCTTTTGCTTTTTCGATGATCCAATGGATGTTGGCAATTTGATCTCTGGTTCCTCTGCCNATGGCAGCCCACCAGGCTCCTCCATCCCCGGGATTCTCTAGGCAAGAATACTGGAGTGGGTTGCCATTTCCTTCTCCAATGCATGAAAGTGAAAAGTGAAAGTGAAGTCGCTCAGTCGTGTCCGACCCTCAGCGACCCCATGGACTGGAGCCTACCAGGCCCCTCTGTCCATGGGATTTTCCAGGCAAGAGTACTGGAGTGGGGTGCCATTGCCTTCTCTGGTAAGAGAGCTACCAGCACTTTATTGTTCAAAGCCACATCCAAAAATGTTAAAGGGTCTTGCACATACTTTCCTGTTTAAGGATGCATCTGCCTGATACACATAATCTGATGCTTTTTTTCTGACTAGTGCAGAATTGCCGTTATAGATATGTTATTATCCTCTACCAAAAAGATGTCTCCCAAGAGCCTTGAGCTTTGCTGTAGTTTGCCTTTTCATTGGATGCCCCCAGATTGCTCTTTCCGAATGCTGGAGTCAGGGTTAACTTTTATCAACCTCAGAGATGGACTTTGGTTATTGATATATGTGGGCCATATTAACCTTCTAGTCTATTCCAAGAATTCTATAAGATTTGTGACATAATTTATCTGCTTCATGGGACCAAAATTCATGGAATAATAGAATTTCACAGCTGGGGTGGCTGTGAAACTGTCTCTTATACACATCTAGATGTGTATAAGAGACAGGGGTGGGGGTGGGGGTGGATTTCAGGACTTTCAAAAGTCTTATTTGTGATATTACCAATTGCCTGAGACAATTCAACTTGGTCCTTTACTTTCTATGAATCTAAACCAGTGTGAATTCTCTATTTCTTGAGTAAAGGGTACAGAATAAGAGGAAATTTACATTATTAAAACATGCGAACACCCCCAAACACTTGACACTATGTGGAAGAGAAGCCTCGATTATGCAAATAATCAGAGTCTTTGTCTCCTCTGAATGAACTTATTTGAAGAGAGTTTGGATTAAGAGGCTGTGGGAAGTCTAAAGGGACACATCCTTGTTTGCTCTTTAGAGGAAAGAGTCCAGAACTATTACCAAAGACACCAGGGCAATTAGAGACCCTGAGGGAACTCTGGTAACATTTCTTGGCTTTAGTAGAGAGTGACTGGAAAACATGAGTCCAGCATGGCTAGTCCAGGAAGTTTCAGATCACTTTGCCTTTGGGTACCTCTCGCCCGTGTACCAAACAATGGTATCTCAGAGTCTGTATGTGGCCATGAAGCTACATCTTTTTCTCCACGTTCTAGTGAAGCCCAGGAACTGTATTATGCAGGGGCAATAGCCCTGGGATGGAACACCAGTTTGAAAGATACGTAGTGGGAAAAAAAAGCTAATCTGACTTTGAGCATTGTAAATCCCAAATTGTGGCCCATAGCCTATGGAAGTGGTGGTAACTGGGCATCTGGCTTACTGAGCTCCTTCGAGCCTGAGGCTCATGGATTCAGTGGCACTGGTTAGAGTCCTGTTAAATGCATTTTCCTCCTCACAGGGAAACGTTCCCTTCAGGGGTTCAAGGCCACCATGCTGTGAGTATCTGTCCATGTCACTGGGCAAGAGTGTGATTGGTCAGCAGAGGCCAGAGTCACGGCTGTCAGGTGAGCTCACTGGAATGTCTCTGGGGGTGGTTTGGCTGGATTTCCACAAATCCAGAAGAGAACTGAAAGCAAAGGAAACCCAGTCATTTCCTGATTACTTCAACAGCTGTGGATACACAGTTCGGATAATTCAAGTTCAGACTCTTTTCCTTACTAGTTGATCTTTCTCATGAATAACTTAGATAATGACCCTTTTTGACTTAATATTTTTCTAAATATGGTCATAGCTTGTTTGTGCTTTACTTTTTATGCTTCCCAGATATTGCGTTTTGTTTTTTAACAAATTAAAGTTTTGTGGCGATTCTGCAGGGAGCAAGTCTAATGGCGCCACTTTTTCCAACAGCGTTGACTCATTTCGTATCTCTGTACCACATTTTGGTAATTTCAGCAATATTTCAGGCTTTTCCATTATTACTGTTTTGGTGACTTGTGATCAGTGATACTTGGGGTTACTACTGTGGCCCACTGAAGGCTCAGATGATGGCAAGCATTTTTAACAAAAAATATTTTTTTAAGTCTGTACGTTGTTTTTTAGATGTAATGCTATTGCACCATTAGTAGACAATAGTGTAGTATAAACATGACCTTTATATGTGCTGGGAAACAAAAAGAAACTTATATGACTCACTTTATTGCAATATTTGCTTTATTGCTGTGGTCTGGAACTGAACCTGCAACATCCTGAGATCTGTCCTATAGTCATTAGGATGAATCTAAATGTATCAAGTCAAAGACTTCCCTGGTGGTACAGTGGATAAGAATCCGCCTGCCAATGCAGGAGACAAGGATTCAATTCCTGGTCCGGGAAGATTCCACTTTCCTAGGAGCAACTAAGTCTAGGCGTCACAGTTACTAAGTCTGTGCTCTAGAGTTCTCAAGCCACAGCTATTGAAGCCTGGGTGCCTGGAGGCTGTGCTCTCCAACAAGAGAAGCCTCTGCAATAAGATGTTCAAGTACCTAAATGAAGCAAGTCCCTGCTTGCAGCAACTAGAGAAAGCCCGCAGGCAGCAACAAAGACCCAGCACAGCCATAAATAAATAAGAAGGTGTTGAGTCAGGTAATAAATCTATCACTTGCATTTGATTTCTATAAACAAGTGTTTCAGTATGCCCCAATATAAAACCCACTCATTATATTTTTTTATTCATGTTACTCTTTTTTATAAGTAAACTATGATTTAGAACAGTTTTAGATTTTTAGAAAAATTTTAAAAATAGAACGGAGACCTACCATAAATCCTCTACCTAATTTCTCCTATTATTGACATCTAATAATATGGTTCACTTGTTAACAATGAATGAATGAATGAATATTGATAGACTACTATTAACTAAAACCCTTAGTTTTCTGAGATGTCCTGTGTTTCTAATCAATATCCTTTTTCTGCCCGGCACACCACACTGTGTTCATATGTCATGTCTCCTTGGCTCCCCTCAGAAGTGACAGTTTCTCAGGCTTTCCTTGTATTTGATGACCTTGATGGCTTTGAGGAGGACTTGCCTACTTGTTTTGTAGAATGGCCCTGCATTACAATTTGGCTGAAGTTTTCACTCCTGAGTAGACTGAGGACTTATTGTTGTTGCTATAAGTCCTTGATTATCTGGCTGAGGTGATGTTTGTTAGGTTTCTTTGTTGCAAAGTTTTCCTTTTTTCCCTCTTTTACATACTGTACACTTTGGAAGGTAGTCTTTATGCTCTCCCTCCTTGAGGGTGGAGAACTTTGGGGTATTTCATGGGAGATTTGTTTCCTCTTTTATGTATTTATTAATACTTACTTATTTAATCCTTTATTTATATTAGCATGGACTCATAAAATTCTATTTTCTACTTTTGGTTATAATTCATTGTTACTTCATTTATTCTGTTCCTTAAGTTATCTCAGTATTGGATACTACATACCCCTGATTTTTTGAGCAGTTCTTTGCCATCTGCTATAGATGCTTTATTTTCTTGGGCTCCAAAATCACTGCAGATGGTGACTGCAGCCATGAAATTAAAAAAATGCTTGCTCCTTGGAAGGACAGCTATGACCAGCCTAGATAGCACATTTAAAAGCAGAGACATCACTTTGCCAACAAATGTCCATATAGTCAGACTTATGGTTTTTCCAGTAGTCATGTAAGGGTGTGAGAGTTGGGCCATAAAGAAGGCCGATTGCTGAAGAACTGATGCTTTTGAACTGTGCTGCTGGAGAAGACTCTTGAGAGTCCCTCAGACAGCAAAGAGATCAAACCAGTCCTTCTTAATGGAACCCATTCCTGAATATACATTGGAAGGACTGATGCTGAAGCTGAAGCTCCAATACTTTGGGCACCTGATACAAAGAACTGACTCATTGGAAAAGACCCTGCTAGTGGGAAATTTTGAGGGCCGGAGGAGATAGGGGTGACAGAAGATGAGATGGTTGGATGGCATCACCGATTCAACAGACATGAGTTTGAGCAAACTCTGGGAGATAATGAAGGACAGGGAAGTCTGGTCTAAGACTGCAGTCCATGGGGTTGTGAAGAATCTGACATGACTGAGTGACTGAAAAACAATAAATGCTTCAGAATCATCTTCTATATTTCCTGTCCCAGTCCTAAAATGAATCATTTCTTGGAGGAGCACTGGTCTCTTTTATTGCAGAATGATAATAGAAATCAGGATATGGGAGCTGGGCATGAAAACGAAGTTGCTAAGTCGTGTCCGACCCTTTGTGACCCATGGACTGCAGCCTATCAGGCTCCCCAGTCCAAGGAATTTTCCAAGCAAGAGTACTGGAGTGGATGGCCATTTCCTTCTCCAGGGGATCTTCCCGACCCAGGGATCGAACCCAGGTCTCCTGCATTGCAGGCAGATGCTTTACCAGCTGAGCCACCAGGGAAGCTCAGGGGAGCTGGGCGTATCCCTTGTTATCAGACTTCTTTGCTTCTTGGCTCTCTCAGGTGAAGAGTAAGGAAATAGATATATGTGAATTCTAACCCGTGTATAGACACACACCTATAAATATTTCTATATGTAACCACTTGTATTTATATTAAGCTAAACTTGAGCTCACACTGATGCTTTCAATGCTAATCATTACCACAAAGATTTTTCAAGCCTCTCTCCTTACTTATCCATAAAATCCCACTTCAACAGTTAGATACCTGTTCTCCACCATCCACCATCCATTTTCTTAATTGTTCAGTTCCAGTATACACAGATAAAAGTATCAGGTTTGTAGATTTATATCCTCTTGGCAAACAACTTTATTTAGTAGAATTCAGTGATTATATGCCATTCCTTTTGTCTCTCATCTTATGGACTCAAATCATTTCCAAATTTGCTTGGGTCAGCACCATTTTTCCCCATCTGGTACTGTGAGGTTGTGTCTTGCATTTGTAATTCAGTTTGTTTCTCTTATCACAGTCTTGCAGCCCTTTCTAGGATTTCCAATCTTGTAAAGAATTTTAAAAAACTTGTGTACATTACAGTTTACTCTGTGCTATGAAGTTCCATAGGTTTTCGCAAATGTCAATGTCATATATCCACAATTACAGTGTAGCTTATAATAACTTCGTTGCCCTAAAACAACCTGGGTTTCACTGATTCAACTATCTTACCTCCCCCCAAACTTTTTTCAACTGCCCTAATTTTTATTGTATATAATTTTACCTTTTCTAAAATGTTATATAAGTGGAATCATGTGGCATGTAGCCTTTTCAGATTGCCTTCTTGTAATTAACAATTTAAATTTAAGGTTCATCCATGTCTTTTTGTAGCTTAATTTCACTGAATAACATTCCATTTTATGAATACACCACAGTTTGTCCATTTATTTGTTGAAGGGTATCTTGTTTCCTTCCAGTTTGGGATGATTATGAACCTGGTATAACATTCATATGTGGGTTTTCCTGTGAACATAATTTGCAAATCTGTTGTTGGATCATTTGGTAAGACTATGTTTAGTCTTGTAAGAAACTGCCAAACTGTCTTCACAAGTGGCTGTATCCTTCTAGCAACAAATGAGAGTTCTTGTTGCTCCACATCCTGCCAGCAACTGATACTGTCATACTTTTAGATTTTAGTCATTTTAACATGCAGAGTAATATTTCATTGCTGTTTTAATTTGCAATTCTCCAATTACAGATGATGTTGAGAATCTTTTTGTATGGTTTTTTTTTTGCCATCTGCATATACTCTTTAGTCATATACTACATTCTTTGCCTTTAAAAAAATTTGGTTTCCTGTTTTCCTATTTTTTTTTAAGAATTTGTGTGTGTGTGCATGTATATGTATGTTTATTTTAGATACAATTCTTTTATCTCAGTGGTTCCTAACCTTTTTGGCATCAGAGACTGGTTTTATGGAAGACAACTGTTCACTTCCTGCTTTATAGCCGGGTTCCTAACAGGGCATGGACTGGTACTGGTCTGTGGCCCAGGGGTTGTGGACCCCTGTTTTATCAGATATATATGCTACAAATATTTTCTCTAAATCTGTGGTTGTCTTTTCAATACATTATACATTTAGTTTTTTGATTCATTTTGAGTTAATTTCTATGAAAAGTGTAGGATTTACATCTAGATGATAATTTTTTTTTGTTTTTTGGTATATGGATGTCTATTTGTTATAGCTCCACTTGTTGAAAATGTAATCTTTTCTCTACTGAATTTCTTTGCTTTTTCTGTCAAAGATCAATTGACTGTATCTGTGTGGGTATATTTCCGGGCTTTCTATTCTCTTCCATGGATATCAATATCTCATTTTTTGTTAACACCACATTATCTTGATTGGTGGTAGTGGTGGTGATTTAGTAGCTAAGCCACATCTGACTCTTGTGATCCCATGGACTGTATGTAGCCCACCAGGTTCTTCTGTCCATGGCATTTTCCAAGCAAGAATACAGGAGTGAATTGCCATTCCTTCTCCAGGGGATCTTCCTGACCCAGAGATCAAACTGAGGTCTCCTGCATTGGAGGCTTGCATCTCCCATTGCAAGCGAATTCTTTACTAACTGAGCCACCAGGGAAGCCCACTATCTTGATTATATTAGTTAAATTTGAGTGTTGAATAACCATTGTATATCAGGGATACATTTCACTTAGTTGTAATTCTTTTTACATTGTTAGTTTCAATTTGCTAATATTTTGTTGGGTATTTTTTATTATCATGATAGATATTGGTGTGTAATTTTCTTGTAATATCTTAATCTGGTTTTCATATCAGAGTGACACTTGTCTCATAGAATGAATTAGTAAGCGTCCTCTCTCCTTCTATTTTCTGGAAGAGATTGTGCCTAAGTTATTTGTGAACATAGAATTGTTCATAGTGTTCTTTTACTATCTTTTAAAGTCATGTACTTATTTTTCATTTCTTATTCTTCTTTTTCTACCTTCTCTGGCTTTGATTGAACACTTCATATGATTCCATGTTTTCTCTCTTAGTATATTGGTTTCACTTTTTAAAATTTTATTGTTTCCCTAGAGTTTGCAACATACATTTACAACTAACCTAAGTCCATATGCTACTTCATCTGTGTAGTGCAAGTACCATAAAACAATGTAATTTCAATTCCTCTCCCTGTCCATGTCCCTTAAATATTACTTTAATTCATTTCACTTATCCATATTCCTCTCCCTGTCCATGTCCCTTAAATATTACTTTAATTCATTTCACTTATCCATATGCTACAGTCAACCAATACATTATTACTATTATTTTAAACAAATATCTTTTAGAAAAATTAAGAATAAGAAAGATAAAAGGATGAAGCTTATGTCTCTTATGTCTGCCTGCATTGGCAGGCGGGTTCTTTACCAGTCGCACCACCTGGGAAGCCCCCATAGTGTATGCTTAAATTGAATTAAATTACATACAGCTTATTTAAAGCATAGATATCTATCTTATATGCTCAGATATCTATAATATAATATAATATATATATATAAAGCATGCTGCTGCTTCAGTCGTGTCTGACTCTGTGTGATCCCATAGACGGCAGCCCACCAGGCTCCCCCGTCCCTGGGACTCTCCAGGCAAGAACACTGGAGTGGGTTGCCATTTCCTTCTCCAATGCATGAAAGTGAAAAGTGAAAGTGAAGTCACTCAGTTGTTTCCGACTCTTAGAGACCCCATGGATTGCAGCCTACCAGGCTCCTCCATCCATGGGATTTTCCAGGCAAGAGTACTGGAGTGGGGTGCCATTGCCTTCTCCAATATAAAGCATAGATATCTAAAATATTATATATATACATATACATATACATATACATATATATATATATGGGCTTCCCTGTTAGCTCAGATTGTAAAGAATTTGCCTGCAATGCAGGAGACCCAGGTTTGATCCCTGAGTCAGGAATATCCCCTTGAGAAGGGAATGACTACCCAGTTCAGTATTCTTTTCTGGAGAATTCCATGGACAGAGGAGCCTATGGATAGGCTTTCCAGGTGGCTCTTGTGGTAAAGAAACTGCCTGTCAATGCAGGAGATGTAAGAGACGCAGGTTTGATCCCTGGGTCTGGAAGATCCCCTGGGGGAGGGCATGGCAACCCATTCCAGTATTCTTTCCTGGAGAATCCCATGGACAGAGGAGCCTGGCAGGCTATAGTCCATAGGGTAGCAAAGAGCTGGACTTGGCTAAGCGACTTAGCAAGCACACTTGCATATATATATATGTATATGTATATCTGTGTGTGATCTGTGTGTGTGAGGTAGTTGCTCAGTCTATGTTATATATAGCAAAGTATCTAAAATACAAAACTAGATTTCTACATTATGTACTGAAACCAGGTCAGAGGGGTCAAGACCTGAGTTAGGATCTCAGTTAGGAATGGAGTAGCCTTAACATGTCTTCCTTCTTCTATGCTTATTCTAGGTTTCCCCCTACTTTCTTGGCCACAGCATTGATCCTTAAGAAAAGACCAGATTGACGAAAAGAAGGGAGTAAAAAGAGAAGAATAGGGGAAGAAAGGTCTGTGAAAAGTGTTCTTTTTCACCCACAAAGAAGAGAGAAGTTGCTTGGAAATACAACCCTCTTCACTCTTGAATCTATTTTGATGATGTCTTAGGGTGTCCTTGAAAAAAATAAATGACATGTAAATGATCACCTCCTTCATGGGGATATGGATATATGTTTGGTCTCTACAGTCAGTAGAGTATAGCCATCTCTGGTGTCAGGCTGTCTGAAGTTCATCCTGGCACCACCATCTACCTGCTGTATGACTTTGGGTAAATTAATCCAATGTCATGTGCCTCAAATCTTTCATGGGTAAAATATCCCTCAAAATATTATTGTATGGTTTAGATGAATATGGTGGTGGTGGTTTAGTTGCTAAGTCACGTTTAACTCTTGCAATCCCATAGACTGTAACCCTCCAGATTGTCTGTCTATAGGATTTCCCAGGCAAGGATACTGGATTGGATTGCCATTTCCTTCTCCAGGGGACCTTCGTGACCCAGGGCAGATTCTTTACCACTGAGCCACCAGGGAATATATCTATGTTTGTTAGAACAGTGCTTGGTATGTCGTAAGCATTTGATAAATATTAATGATTATTGTATCCTTTCCTTTTCCATTGTGTATACTTCAGCCCTAGTGGTATGAGGTGAGTTCTGTGACTTTCTCTCCAGGGCTCATTCTCAGCTTTCCTAATCATAGAAATATAACAGCAGATTAGGGGGGAGGAATGATTTTTTTTGGCCAGCCTTATATCTCACTTAAACTACTGGCATATAAATTTAAATCNTCAGCCCTAGTGGTATGAGGTGAGTTCTGTGACTTTCTCTCCAGGGCTCATTCTCAGCTTTCCTAATCATAGAAATATAACAGCAGATTAGGGGGGAGGAATGATTTTTTTTGGCCAGCCTTATATCTCACTTAAACTACTGGCATATAAATTTAAATCCAGCTACAGAACTCTGAGGGTTTTGCCAATTTACGGAGTCTAGCAAATAGCTCCCTGTGCCCAGTGCCTACAGAGTAAGGTGCAAGATGGACCTTTCTAGTTTGGCATTGGCTGTCCTGATAAAGTCCTCCTACTTCCTACCTAGTCATCCTTCTCCTATATGAAATTATATCCTTTTTTCATTGCCTTTCAGGTAATTGCGGCATTTAGTTTTGAAACTTTTCCCAGAAGACCTCCAGGCTGTGGGGATATTTTAAAAATCTAATAAATGAAGGGAAATAAATATACAGATTTTAAAGTAAATGGGCCAACACCATTTGGAGAAAAAACCCAAAGTGATTGCCTGCTTGCTAGAACAGGAATAATTTTAGAACAGGTCAGTAACGTAAACAAAGTGAATGAAAACATTTTGCTTAATGAATACACTGGGCGTATGTTTTCACCTTTCTCCTGAGTCTTTGCTTCATAAGAGGAGTCTCACAACCCTCTTCTGGTGAATAAAGTGCTTCCACCAGAAGCCAAGAAAGATTGGCTTTTGCTCCATTCACCTCTCGGGTGACCAAGACTCTGTGGCAGCTGTAATTTTCTTTTATTAGTTCCTTTGAGAAAGGTAATGTGCATATTGAGTCTACAAAAATGGAGGAGCTCTCAATCTGCTTATAAACCTGCCTTTCCTCTGGCTGACTGGGTATGCCTTGGTAGGTTTAACTTTTGTCCTAAGCCCACTGTCTCTCTTTGACATAATTAAGTGGCTCTAGAAAGGCTGATCATATGGATATGCTTATATCCAGTTGGCCACTCCAGGGTCAGAAAACATATATACTTCTTCCTTTCTTCATTTTACTAATGGAGTTAAAAAAACACACACAAAAACACTGTCTTCTTTAATAAGTGGTGCTGGGAAAACTGGACAACTACATGTAAAATAATGAAATCAGAACATTTTCTAATACCATATACAAAAATAAACCTAAAAATGGTCTAAAGACGTAAATGTAAGACCTGAAACCATAAAACTCCCAGAGGAAAACACAGACTGAACACATTTTGACATGAGTTGTAGCAATATTTTTTTTGGACCTGTTTCCTACAACAAAAGAGATAAAAGAAAAAATAATAAGTGGGACCCAATTAAGTTTAAAAGCTTTTGCACAGAAAGGGAAACTATCAACAAAACAGAAAGACAGCCTACTGAATGGGAGAAAACATTTGTAAATGATATGATTGATAAGGACTTAATATTCAAAATATACAAACAGCTCATACAACTCAATGTCAATAAAACCCACAACCTAATTAAAAATGGATAGAAAACCTAAATAGCCATTTTTCCAAAGAAGACATACAGATGGCCAATAGGCATAAGGAAAGACCCTCAATATCACTAATCATCAGTTCAGTTCAGTTCAGTNGAGTGGGTTGCCATTTCCTTCTCCAATGCATGAAAGTGAAAAGTGAAAGTGAAGTCGCTCAGTCGTGTCCGACCCTCAGCGACCCCATGGACTGGAGCCTACCAGGCCCCTCTGTCCATGGGATTTTCCAGGCAAGAGTACTGGAGTGGGGTGCCATTGCCTTCTCTGGTAAGAGAGCTACCAGCACTTTATTGTTCAAAGCCACATCCAAAAATGTTAAAGGGTCTTGCACATACTTTCCTGTTTAAGGATGCATCTGCCTGATACACATAATCTGATGCTTTTTTTCTGACTAGTGCAGAATTGCCGTTATAGATATGTTATTATCCTCTACCAAAAAGATGTCTCCCAAGAGCCTTGAGCTTTGCTGTAGTTTGCCTTTTCATTGGATGCCCCCAGATTGCTCTTTCCGAATGCTGGAGTCAGGGTTAACTTTTATCAACCTCAGAGATGGACTTTGGTTATTGATATATGTGGGCCATATTAACCTTCTAGTCTATTCCAAGAATTCTATAAGATTTGTGACATAATTTATCTGCTTCATGGGACCAAAATTCATGGAATAATAGAATTTCACAGCTGGGGTGGCTGTGAAATTCTATTATTTAGAATAGAATGGGGTTAAGCAATGGGGCTTCCCTGGTGGTCTAGTGGTTGAGAATCCACCTTACAAAGGATGGCACATGGGTTGGATCTATGGTCGAGGAAGATCCCACATGCCACAGAGCAACTAATTCCGTGTGCCACATCCACTGAGTCTGCGCTCTGGAGCCAGAGAGCCACAACTACTGAAACCTGAGCACCACAGAGCCCATGCTCCACAAGAGAAGTCTCTGCAGCGAGAAGCCCGCGCAAGACAAGGAGGAGTAGCCCCTGCTCACCGCAATTAGAGAAAGTCCAATCACAGCGAGGAAGACTCAGCACAGCTAAAAATAAACAAGCTTCTTAAAAAGATGATTTTTAAAACTGCTTCATCTACAAGTGAGAAAGCAAAGGCTCAGAGAGGGACTGGCCCAAGGTCACACTGCACGTTACTGGCTAAAGTAGCATTAGGATCTGTTAGGACCTGGCTTTCCTGATTTCTTATTCAATGCCCTTTCTATCAAGCTTTTTGGATTTCACACAATACAATACACATAATAATATTTCACATTTTCATAATACTTCATAGGTTTCAAATCACTGTCATCCAAATTGCTTTATCCTGCCAGTGATGCAAGTGATAATAATGATTGCTACAACTAGCACTTACTGGTAACTTAGAACAAACCAGTCACTAAGTGCTTTTGCATTATTTTCTTAGTCCTCACAATAGTCCTATTACTATTATTTTCACTTTTTTAAAGATCGGGAATGCAGAGTAAGAAACTTGCCCAAGGCCACAGCTAGGAAAGGAGCAGTTTAGAAGCCTCCTAATTGCCTGATGCCAGAGGCCGGCCACCCACTGTTTGCATGGCAGACAAAGAGGGTATTGTGCCACACATTACAGAGCCATGCTTTTTACTTGTAGTTTTAAGTTTAATTTTATAGGAATTTTACAGTAGTTCAAGTCTAGAAAATAGATGAATTTCCTGAAGAGGAGAATAGAGAGAAACCAGCCTCCAGGGATGCCTGCAGTTAAGACGCAAGAGCAGGAAAAGGTAACACATAATTAGAAGTACTACTCTATTCCTTATAGCCAAGAGCTTGAAAATGTATTTATTTTATTTAAAGTATAGTAAGGTTAAAAATGTGATTATGTAAAGTAGTTTTCACACACACACACACACACACACACGAACAGATTTTAATGAAGCAATGTGCTGCCTGGGTTGCCTGGTTACCAGTCATCACTTAAGCAGGTACCAGCAGGCATTTGGACTAAATTCCTGGCACCCAGAGGGACTCATTTGGAAGCAGTGGTGACCTGGGCTATGTGTGCCATGGGCCCCAAAACTAACCACCAATATTTGATGCAGGAATCTATTTTCCATCTTAAGCCATCATTATGGAATCAGTTTATANTGGACTAAATTCCTGGCACCCAGAGGGACTCATTTGGAAGCAGTGGTGACCTGGGCTATGTGTGCCATGGGCCCCAAAACTAACCACCAATATTTGATGCAGGAATCTATTTTCCATCTTAAGCCATCATTATGGAATCAGTTTATAAGTTCCCAAGCAGTCTGGCAACTTTATGAAGCCTTGCCAACCCCATGTCCCCCAAAGAGGACGAGTCCTTTCTTTCTACATATTTCGCCCAAGAGCTTTATAAACTTGGATTAGCTCGCTAATCTCATTGTTCAGGTGGTATTTATCTGTTTATCCCAACAGTTAAGCTGTGAGCACTGTGGATGGTTCTGATGATAACATAAGAAAAAGAAAAGAACTTAGGCCTTGGAACCAGATGTACCTATGTTGGATTCCTGCCTTAGTCACTTAGCCATTGTGACCTTGGGAAAGTTATTTAACCTTTCTAAGCCTCCATCTTTGTTTTCATCTATAAAACAAGTGTAATAATGGCCTCCTCAGGTGGTAGCTGTGAGAATTAAATCAAAAAAGCCAGCACATGGCAGCCCTCAATGAATGGCAGCTCTTATGAAGGCAGGCCTATTGTTGATGGTGGAGAAAGGCACATGAAAATAAGCTTCTAAGAGACTTCCCTGGTGGTCCAGTGTTAGCAGTCTGTGCTTCCACTGCAGGAGGCATGAGTTCGATCCTTGGTCTGGGCAGTAAGATCCTGAAAACCATACAGCATGGGGAAAAAAAAAAAAAAAGATTTCTATAAGGCCTGCGAAATGCCCTGTGACCTTGGGCTGCAAAGGAGGCTGTGAGAGCACAGAGAAGGTCATCCTACCCCACCTGAAGAGCATCATTTCAAGAAAGCCTCCTAGAAGAAGGATGAGGAAGAATTAGCCAGACAAAGAGCAGAATTAAACGTGTCCCAGGCAAAGAAATGTATGAGAGAAGGTGGCACATTCAAAGAATTATAGGTGGTCAGCTGGGACCAAAGTTCTGATTTGAGTCAGAGAATGGTGGGAGATGAGAAAGGAGAAGCAGATGGTGGTGTAGAAAGAGTGTGGGTTCAGGGAGGAATTCCAGCTTCACCACTTTCCAGCCATATATCCTCATCCAAGTGACCTCTTTCTGGGTCTTGTTTTCCCATTTGTAAAATGATTGTAATCTAGTATATGTAAAGTGCCTGGCACAGAATGTACTTTTTTAAAAATGATACCAAGTAGTCTTTGTTTATCTAGGATGAGCTTAATGGTTGGTCCATTTCGACTGAGTCAATGGAAAGATGAATGAATGGATAAATTCATTCACTTATTAATGTTAGTACTTACTAGACACCACCCCTGTGCCAGACTGTTCTCATTACTAGTGAACAAAACAGGCAAAAAATCCCTGCCCTAATGAAACTTAACAGTTCATGAAACTGAGATGGAAAAGAGGCCACTGGTGTCTATGAGAGACAGTCTACTTCACAGCCCATGTGACTCCAGAGTTATCTGATAAAAAGTTAATAAACTGACAAAGCAAGTTTCTAAGAGAGCTGGATGTGAGTCCCACCTCCTGACAAAATGGAGGCTCCTGTCATCTCCCTTAATTGCTTCTCACTTATCAACCCCCAGCTTCCTGTTGTGATCCAGGGGAACTGGTGAGTTGTGTTGTTTGGCAGGAAGAAATGTCAAGGAAGGCTCAGTTCATTCTTGGGCTCTAGGTCTAAAGTGGTGGTAAGAGGAAATAGGAAAGCAGCTCACACAAAAAGGCTATGGAGAGGGAGATTTGCCTATCTCAGAAGCCCAGTGATAAGTGAGCTCAAATGCCTTGTGATGCACTCAGGTTTTATTTCAATAGCAGGATAATCATATTCACATGTGTGTATCTCATTACAAAAAGGGTTCCCCAGGAGGTTTCATTTAATCCTCAGAAAGACTCATTGTTTTTCAGTCGCTAAGTCATGTGTGACTCTTTGTGATCCCATGGACTGCCGCACCCTAGGCTTCCCTGTCCTTCACCATTTCCTGAAGAACTCCATAAAGTAGGAATTAACCCCATTTAATCCCATCTCTCCCCTTGAAATTAACTTCTTCCTCTCCACAGCCTCCTATCCTATGGTACATAACTATATACACGCTTTAGTCATAAACAAAAACAACAAAAATCTTTGTTCATCTCTCATCTCTTTGTGATTCTAAAAAACTCGACATACACACACACACAAGTCCATTCAATGTTAAAAATATGCTCATTAGATAGACCTGTCATATGATCCAGCAATTCTACTCCTAAGTATGTACCTGGAAAAAATTAAAATGCTAGTTTGAAAAGATACATGGACCCCAGTGTTCACAGCAGCACTGTTTACAATAGCCAACATATATAGAGGCAACCCAAGTATCCATCAGAAGACGAATGGATAAAAAAGAAGATGTTGGATGTAAATGCAGTGGAATATTACTCAGCCATAAAAAAGAATGAAATTCTGCCATTTGCAGCAACATAGCTAGATCTAGAGACTATTATGCTTAGTGAAATAAGTCCAATAGAGAATGACAGATGCTGTATGATATCACGTGTGCAATCTGAAAAGTCAAACATACCAGTGAATACAACAAGAAACATTTAAGATACAGCAAATAAGCTAGCAGTTACCAGTGGCAGGAGGGAAGGAGGAAGGGGCACCATGGGGAAAGGGATTAAGAGGTACAAGCTATTATGTATAATATAAATAACCTACAGATGTATTGTACAAGGAATTATAGTAACTTTTAATGGAGAACAATCTGTAAAAATACTGACTCACTATACTGTGCACCGGAAATCAATATAATATTGTAAACCAATTATATCTCAATAATAATGATAATAATAAAAGGCATATGCTCGTTGGCTCTGTTGCTATCTTCCCATTTGCTCTCCACTCTATTCTTCCTCTAAATGCCACTGGTCCAATGGATGCTTGTCAGTCAGTCCCCATCACAGCTGGCCTCCCTCTTGCAGCATTTGAAGCCAGTCTCTGCTGGTTCTCCTCCTACTTCTCAACCCACCACCCAGTTTTGTTCTCAAGGTTCCTTTCCTCTGCCACTTCAATGTTGTTAGCCAGGGTTCTTTCTACCATCTTTCTCTCTTTCTCTTTAAGAGAGAAATCTCTGTTTTTTCAAAATCCTGCTCAAGCTCCTGATTTGGGAGCCCTTCCCTAACCACAGTCTCCCCACCGCTCACCTTCTCACTCTTCTCCCATTTCCAGAACACACAGAGTCCCCCTCCTCTCACTTCTCTGGGAACTCCTCTGTAGCTTCCATAAAGCACATCCCACATTGTGTTGTAACTATGTTTGCACCTGTCTCCCCAAGAGATTACACCGGACTGCAGGGTGGAGCCAGCGACTTCTCTATTTCTGCATTCCTGATGCCTGGCACAGGGCCTGGCACATGGTAAGCTTAGAGATTCAGAAGCATTTGGCAAGTTCTCAAGAGTCAAACAGCCAGGAAGCTTACAGGCAGGACCTCAACCTTAGTCTTCTGACTTTAATGGATAGGAGCTGTCTGCCTCAGTACAGAAAAGAACCAAGTGGCAACCGTTTTATTGTAAGTGCTTCAACCCTAGCAATTTATATACATCCAGGAGCAAGGCAGTGCAAAGGGTTTCCTTTTCCCCACAAACATTGCCCAGCTACCAGGTGTGGAAGGATATTTTGGTATTTGTAGCGTTCCTTTTGCAAACTCCAAGATGAGAAGAAGGAAGAAAAAAATAAAACCCACCTCCCATGTCTTCCTCCCAGTGGACAATCATTACTATCACTTCCTTTTAAGCCAGGAGGCTGGAAGCCAATCCTAGCTCATGAAATTCCCCACTTGAGAGGAGTACAGGGTGACTTAATACGACACCTTGTAACTGGGTCAGCCCTGAATATGACTGTTGCCATCCTGAAGTCATACTCCGGAGAAAACCTTCCAAAGGTGGTCACAGATACATCTAGAAGGAAAGAAACTTCCCCTTTCCCCAGGAATAAACAAGCTTTCTAGGGAGAGGCTCTGAGATCTGACAATGTGCGCATTCCCCAATTACAAGCTCAAGTTCCACCCAAATACACACAATCAAAGGCTTTACCAAGGCCATCATTACACACGCAGGGCCCTCCTGCTGTTTGGGCAACATTTCAGTGCTGCAGTGAAGCAAGATAAATGTCATCAAAGCGGCAAGGTAAAGACAGATCCATGCGACAGTGCCTTTTTCCGATCTGATGACTCACTTCGCCTTCTCATTTATAATGTCACAGTCTGGGAAGGGGAGAAGGAAATGAAGAGGAAAAGAGTGGGCTGTGTTGTGCATATAATTTGTTTCCCCATTTCAAACGGCTTTTTAATGAGCTTTCTCATTAAGGGCTCTGTGAGCCTATGCTTAAAGTTTTCCAGACAAGCTAAGGAGCAGGACTGAAATCAGATGGTATCAGGCCAGCATCTTATGTTTTGTTTTAAAGATATAGTAAGGGAGGAAGGGGGTAGTATGAAAGAAAACATTGTTATTTGCGAGAAGAGTGATTTGATCCAAGATAGTTTGGAAATGAATAATAGGGTTTTCCCCACTCCCCATGAAAATCCTAATGTTCGTCAATGTTTGGAATATTAAGAGTATATCTGTGATAGCATTTCTCTATCCCATGGAAACAAGTAATTGTCCTGTGCTATCCTAACCCTGGGTTCATATTTCTGATAAGGTACTCATCACACTGCATCAGAGATAATATCCTCTCTAGACTCTCATCCCCCGTGGGGTAGGCACTCAGCCTCACCTAGTCTCCTTTACATTTCCACAGCCAACACAGTGTCCAGACACATCGACACTCAGTAAATGTGATTTTTACCATTTAACTGAATTCATTAGGTGCTGTTAGTACAGGGGAAAGTACATAAAATAATTAGACCTAAGTACTAGACTGCAAATCAGCGTAATTTATCACCTTGCAATGTTCAACAAACATTTTAATGTGCTAACAGCCCTTAATTAAAGAAGCAGCCTTCAACTGAAATTATCAAGAGGAAGGAAGGAAAGTACAGTCAGCCCTCTACATCCATGGGTGCCCCATCTGTGGATATGGAGGCAGACTGTACTACACTAATTCTTTTTTTTTTTCCCTTTGGCTGTGCCACGTGGCCTGTGGGATCTTAATTCCCTAACTAGGGATCAAACCCATGCCCCCTGCATTGGAAGCGTGGAGTCTTAACCACTGGACCACCAGGGAAGTCCCTGTACTATACCATTTTATGTAAGGCACTTAAGCATCTGTAGATTTTGGTATCCACTGGGGGTGTGGAAACAAATTCTTCCCCCTGCCACTCCCCTAGGTTATCAAGGGATGACTGTACAGATAGGAGTTCAGAGATGAAAAAATTTTTTTATCACTGATGGATGTTACTTGGTTTCAGAGTAGGAATTAGCTCCTTTACAATAGAGAAAGGATGCGGTTTTTGCTCTATTTATCTTGCTAGTGAGTTTTCTTAACAGAACATAACTACAGAATTCAGGAAAGTGGTTTCTGCTGCTGCTGCTGCTGCTAAGTCACTTCAGTCGTGTCCGACTCTGTGCAACCCCATAGACGGCAGCCCACCAGGCTCCCTCGTCCTTGGGGTTCTCCAGGCAAGAATACTGGAGTGGGTTGCCATTTCCTTCTCCAATGCATGAAAGTGAAAAGTGAAAGTGAAGTCGCTCAGTCGTGTCCGACAATCAGTGACCCCATGCACTGCAGCCTACCAGGCTCCTCCATCCATGGGATTTGCCAGGCAAGAGTACTGGAGTGGGGTGCCATCACCTTCTCTGAAAGTGGTTTCTAGCTGGTGCCTATGCTTGAACTAGCTGCCCTGCAATCTTTCCCCCTGCTTGTATGGCATAATGCATGCCTTACTCAGGATCATTTCAGGAGCTAATATACTGATATATGTAAACAGTCTGACACAGTGCTCACCATGGAGTGTGTGTGCAATAAGAACCCACTGCTGGGAAGGGCACCGAAAGAGGAGAGGCGCTCCCCTCCGTTAGACTGGAGAACAGACCTCAAGAGACAGTACTAATAACACGATCTACCTAAAGCATTTGCTCAGTGGTCCAACTAAAAATGCTGCTGACTCTTGTGTATCCTGGATTGTATTTCATTCCAGAGGTCTAGGCTACCTCTGTGTCTCCCTCTTTCTCACTCACATCCACATCTGAATAGTCAGCCAGCAGTCAGTGGTCCAGCCTGACAAGCAGAAAAACGAGACTGAGTGTTCTCAGACTCTGCATTTGGCACATTTTCTCTGATGGGCATCACCTAGTCTGTATTCCACAAAGTGTGACCTGTGGACCATGCATCAGAACCCTGAAGGTACTGATGACAAGGACTGGTCTCCCAGCTGACATCGCAATCTGGCATCTATAGTTTTATTAGGCTTCCCCCTGGATCCTGCTTCCTGCTGCCCTGGCTTCTGACCTAGTGGTGCCTCAGATCACTAGAGGGCACCCTGGAACAGCGTTTTCCCCAGGCGGTGGGCTTTCTGCCAATGGACCAGGGCTGTGGCGCCCTCATAGTTCTGGGTTATAGTTTCCAAGCCCATCCTGGAACCGCAGTTTCCTTTAAGAAACAGTCCAGTTGCCACATCACCAAATATATCAAGCAGGCATTTCCACAATGGCGCTGTAATAAATTCAATTCCTAAAGAAAAGTTTCACTTTGTCATCCTACCTTTATTCATTGAACACAGATTGTGAACAACATTAGATACTAAAAGGATTGCTAAAAGAAGACAATCTTCCTATTTTCAAGAAAAACGTAGGGAAAGATTAAAGCATACATATGAAACCATTTAGAAAATATAATTAATTGTAAATTAACTTTCAAAGTAAGGAAAAATAGAATAAATGACTAAATATGACACAAACAGTTGCCAGTATATGCACAAACAAGGAACTCCACCAGTGGCCCTGAGCTGACTGGGAAAATTACACAACAAGATCTCTGGGAAGGCATCATGGAAAAGGAGAAAGGTGGTCCAGGGCAGTCCAACACAAGCCTTTCTTTTAAAATATCAATTAATTTATTTATTTAGCTGCCTGGGGTCTTAGTGCTAGCTTGTGAGATCTTTCAGTCGTGGCATTTGAGCTCTTAGTTGCAGCATGTGGGATCTAGTTCCCTGACCCAAGGATCAGATGCAGGCTCCCTGCATTAGGAGAATAAAGGCTTAGCCACTGGGCCACCAGGGAAGACCCAAAACATGTCTTTTTAATTCAGGGCTCTTCCTAGTGTCTCAGCAGACACTTAAACAAACATGCAAATACAAGTCTGGGGAGGACCAGAGGGACTTCTTTTGTCATGTTGGCATAATGCCCATTTATTCAACGAATCCTTGTGGGGCACAGTGGTGTGCCAGGCACTGGCCAGCACACTGGGAAGAAAATGGTGGGCAAGACAGACGCCTTAGTCCTGCCCTCGGGTGTTTACCATCCAGCAAGGCATACAGACAAACGAACACGTAATTACAAAGTAGTTGTCGAAGTGTCAGGTTTAGTAGAAGGCTTGTGGGACCTCACAGGGGAGAAGCCTAACTCCGAGTCATGGAATAGAAATAGTCAATGAAAGAATTTAAAGGATGAGTTAGGAGCAGCAAGGAAAGGCATGCTTGAAAGCTGGGGAAGAGAAGCAGCAGCT
>SJYV01022300.1:428788-545345 GCA_006410875.1 Neotragus pygmaeus
TTTTTTTTTTCCCTTTGGCTGTGCCACGTGGCCTGTGGGATCTTAATTCCCTAACTAGGGATCAAACCCATGCCCCCTGCATTGGAAGCGTGGAGTCTTAACCACTGGACCACCAGGGAAGTCCCTGTACTATACCATTTTATGTAAGGCACTTAAGCATCTGTAGATTTTGGTATCCACTGGGGGTGTGGAAACAAATTCTTCCCCCTGCCACTCCCCTAGGTTATCAAGGGATGACTGTACAGATAGGAGTTCAGAGATGAAAAAATTTTTTTATCACTGATGGATGTTACTTGGTTTCAGAGTAGGAATTAGCTCCTTTACAATAGAGAAAGGATGCGGTTTTTGCTCTATTTATCTTGCTAGTGAGTTTTCTTAACAGAACATAACTACAGAATTCAGGAAAGTGGTTTCTGCTGCTGCTGCTGCTGCTAAGTCACTTCAGTCGTGTCCGACTCTGTGCAACCCCATAGACGGCAGCCCACCAGGCTCCCTCGTCCTTGGGGTTCTCCAGGCAAGAATACTGGAGTGGGTTGCCATTTCCTTCTCCAATGCATGAAAGTGAAAAGTGAAAGTGAAGTCGCTCAGTCGTGTCCGACAATCAGTGACCCCATGCACTGCAGCCTACCAGGCTCCTCCATCCATGGGATTTGCCAGGCAAGAGTACTGGAGTGGGGTGCCATCACCTTCTCTGAAAGTGGTTTCTAGCTGGTGCCTATGCTTGAACTAGCTGCCCTGCAATCTTTCCCCCTGCTTGTATGGCATAATGCATGCCTTACTCAGGATCATTTCAGGAGCTAATATACTGATATATGTAAACAGTCTGACACAGTGCTCACCATGGAGTGTGTGTGCAATAAGAACCCACTGCTGGGAAGGGCACCGAAAGAGGAGAGGCGCTCCCCTCCGTTAGACTGGAGAACAGACCTCAAGAGACAGTACTAATAACACGATCTACCTAAAGCATTTGCTCAGTGGTCCAACTAAAAATGCTGCTGACTCTTGTGTATCCTGGATTGTATTTCATTCCAGAGGTCTAGGCTACCTCTGTGTCTCCCTCTTTCTCACTCACATCCACATCTGAATAGTCAGCCAGCAGTCAGTGGTCCAGCCTGACAAGCAGAAAAACGAGACTGAGTGTTCTCAGACTCTGCATTTGGCACATTTTCTCTGATGGGCATCACCTAGTCTGTATTCCACAAAGTGTGACCTGTGGACCATGCATCAGAACCCTGAAGGTACTGATGACAAGGACTGGTCTCCCAGCTGACATCGCAATCTGGCATCTATAGTTTTATTAGGCTTCCCCCTGGATCCTGCTTCCTGCTGCCCTGGCTTCTGACCTAGTGGTGCCTCAGATCACTAGAGGGCACCCTGGAACAGCGTTTTCCCCAGGCGGTGGGCTTTCTGCCAATGGACCAGGGCTGTGGCGCCCTCATAGTTCTGGGTTATAGTTTCCAAGCCCATCCTGGAACCGCAGTTTCCTTTAAGAAACAGTCCAGTTGCCACATCACCAAATATATCAAGCAGGCATTTCCACAATGGCGCTGTAATAAATTCAATTCCTAAAGAAAAGTTTCACTTTGTCATCCTACCTTTATTCATTGAACACAGATTGTGAACAACATTAGATACTAAAAGGATTGCTAAAAGAAGACAATCTTCCTATTTTCAAGAAAAACGTAGGGAAAGATTAAAGCATACATATGAAACCATTTAGAAAATATAATTAATTGTAAATTAACTTTCAAAGTAAGGAAAAATAGAATAAATGACTAAATATGACACAAACAGTTGCCAGTATATGCACAAACAAGGAACTCCACCAGTGGCCCTGAGCTGACTGGGAAAATTACACAACAAGATCTCTGGGAAGGCATCATGGAAAAGGAGAAAGGTGGTCCAGGGCAGTCCAACACAAGCCTTTCTTTTAAAATATCAATTAATTTATTTATTTAGCTGCCTGGGGTCTTAGTGCTAGCTTGTGAGATCTTTCAGTCGTGGCATTTGAGCTCTTAGTTGCAGCATGTGGGATCTAGTTCCCTGACCCAAGGATCAGATGCAGGCTCCCTGCATTAGGAGAATAAAGGCTTAGCCACTGGGCCACCAGGGAAGACCCAAAACATGTCTTTTTAATTCAGGGCTCTTCCTAGTGTCTCAGCAGACACTTAAACAAACATGCAAATACAAGTCTGGGGAGGACCAGAGGGACTTCTTTTGTCATGTTGGCATAATGCCCATTTATTCAACGAATCCTTGTGGGGCACAGTGGTGTGCCAGGCACTGGCCAGCACACTGGGAAGAAAATGGTGGGCAAGACAGACGCCTTAGTCCTGCCCTCGGGTGTTTACCATCCAGCAAGGCATACAGACAAACGAACACGTAATTACAAAGTAGTTGTCGAAGTGTCAGGTTTAGTAGAAGGCTTGTGGGACCTCACAGGGGAGAAGCCTAACTCCGAGTCATGGAATAGAAATAGTCAATGAAAGAATTTAAAGGATGAGTTAGGAGCAGCAAGGAAAGGCATGCTTGAAAGCTGGGGAAGAGAAGCAGCAGCTATTTAAGGATCTGTAGAGAAATTCAGTAGAATTCAACTGGTGGAATTGGGCAGGGAGGGCAGGGGATGTGTGCTACACAGTGAGTGTGTGTGTGTGCTGGCGGGGTGGGGGTGGGGAGAGCAGGGCAAGCCAAGGCCGGCTGATGACGACCCTTCAGGGGGATATGGAGACATTATCCCAAGGGTACTGGGGAGTCACTGAAGGATTATGAGCAAGGGTAGTGCCATGTTCAGATCTATATTTTAGGGGGCTCTGCCTGAGCCAGGGTCACTGTTAATAAGTCAATAAAGAATTAGTCTCTGCCTTTAGCTGGACCTCTCCGGTTTCCTTCCTCCATCCCCAGTTACCAACTCCCCAGGAAACTCTTTAAAACCAGAGGTTTCTTTTTAAGGTCAGCTTCACAGGGGAGATAGCAGAGGAGACAGGAATAGCCTTCGAGGTGTGGCTATCATAAGCTGGCCCGCCCTTCTCAGTGTACCCTGTGGTCCTCACGAAAGGCAGTCTCCAGCAAAGTGGAGGCAAGGCCATGTTGGATTGGAAGGGGGAGTGGTCTGAACCCCATTTCCTTGGTTGGATGTCCTAAGTACCACACTTGAACTGCGTAAAAGGCTGTACATAGGAGAAACAACAAACTTGCGAATGGTGTAGACAATTGAAGCAAAATCCACAAAGGGAGGCCTTAGCTACCTAGGTGGCTGCTGTTTTATTATGCTTGTTACCGACTTAGGCCCTTGGCTTGGCCTAGTACCAAAACCCTTAATCAGGCTTCTCATTCTTATCTGCCTGGTAGCCAGGAGGCAGGCGGGAGCAATAATCCTGAAGGACTAGAAGAAGCACAACACTGAAGCAACGGATTGAATTTTCCAATTAAAATCTAGTGCCACGATTGTTTGCGTACAGAATAATCAGAGTTTTTCTTTTCTTTTACCAATACCACCCAGGCCAGCCCCAAAGCATCCTGTACTATATCTTTATTTCCTAAAATGGAGGTTGTACGGAGACCAGGCCTTCGAGTAATACAAGTTCCTCAGTTCCGGCCTCTGTGACAGGGGGGCCTCACACCCAGTTTCCTTTCCTTCAGGGTAAGGAAGAGTCTGTGTGCAGGGCCTGGAGCCTCTGGGCACAAAAATAGACTATTTGAGCCGTTTGGATTTTCCTTTCCTGACAGTGGACTTACTCAGGAAGAGGCACTTAAACAAGATTTTTTTTCTGTGTTTTTCAAAAAACACATTTAATGTGGGTGAGCAGGGGAGGGGGAGAAGGGCAAAATTGTTATTGGAAAGAAGACTCACCCTCTCCTCTTTGCTGCCCAAACAGGCTCAGGTGAGGCAGTGCTTTTGCCCTTAATTGCCTTGTCTGCTTGGACTCTAGCCNCAAGCCCTAAAAGCACCAGCATCTCTTCCATTGTTAGGCTGGTAACTGAGACTTCCCACACAGTGATATGAAGAGACATATGATTCAAGCCTCCCCGTTCCAGAAATATTATTCTAGTCGCAGGAAAAAATAGGGGCCTGCTCTATGTCTGTCACCTGAAATAAACTCCCAGTTCCTTCCCTACTGCTCCCCAGATGCTCGATTCTGGAGATGGTTCCAACTGATTTTGCCACCCACCGCCAAGGTCCCTAACCCTCTCAAGTAGGAGCCAAGGGAGAGGGAGGAGGAAAGGGGGCCTCTGGAGTTGGTCACCTCAGGGCTTGTGAAGCACATGCTCATCACGTGGAGAAAAAATGTGCCGGCTAACCTCTGTAGCTCCCGCGGGAATCCAGAGTTTGTGTCTCTTTGCCGAGCCCAGAACAGCCTGTCTGTTCTCTCCCTGTTGTGTGCCTGGCGCTTCCCCAACGAGATATCTCCTGGAAAAGCTTTTCCTGTGAGGGGTGGGGAGCTTTTGTTCTCTGAGAAATATGGTGCGGTTAATTAAGAGCATTGTCCTAGGAGGGGGAAGGTTTCAGAGGCTGTTTCCAGCGAGGGTGAGTGCTACCGCCTCAGATCACCGCCATGATGCTCTTGATCTCTCTGCCCTGCTGGGCGAACCATTTTGAGGGGAGATTACAATAATGTCCAATAAAATAAAAATAGATATTGAAGTGGAATCTCTCTCTCTTTATTAAAAAAAAAAAATGTTCTCTGCAATGAATTGCATTTCTATTACTACCTTGTTTCAGAGAGTGACCCTCTTACAGTTTGGTTTTTGACCCGTACCCATCAGGTAGAAGCTGGAGGTCCTAGGACTAAAACCATATTCTGTTTCACTCCTTTTCCTCCGTAATAAAACATAACACACAAACATGCAGCCAAAATAAAATTTCTAACAACGATTTGATTTAGCTGTTGGTTGTCAGCATAGAAGAAGTTCAACAACTCTCAGCTCTTGATTTGAAAAACAGGGGTAACCTACTTCATGGCATTTGTGGCAACAGGACCACAAAGGTCTTACAATCTCAGACAGGCTCTGATTGTCCCCATAGCAGAAAACCCAGTTAGAATCGAACTTTGTGGAGGCAGCGTTCAACACTTAGTTTGCTCTCTCAGGATTCAGGAATTTGTATTCATTAAATGATATAAGTATTTATTGAGCATTTACCATGTGCTCTGTAGTGTTCCGGTGCCTTGGGATACATTTAGTTCAGTTCAGTCGCTCAGTCATGTCTGATTTTTTGTGACCTGTGGACTGCAACACACCAAGCCTCCCTGTCCATCACCAGCTCCCAGAATTTACTCAAGCTCATGTCCATTGAGTCAGTGATGCCATCGAACCATCTCATCCTTTGTCGTCCCCTTCTCCTCCCACCTTCAATCTTTCCCAGCATCAGGGTCTTTTCAAATGAGTCAGTTCTTCACATCAGGTGGCAAAAAGTATTGAAGTTTCAGCTTCAACATCAGTCCTTCCAATGAATATTCAAGACTGATTTCCTTTAGGGTGGACTGGTTGGATCTCCTTGTTGTCCAAGGGACTCTCAAGAGTCTTCTCCAACACCACAGTTCGGGATACATTAAGAAACAAAACACATACAGATTCTGGCTCTATGGGGCTTATATTCCAGGAACAGAAGATCAAGAATAAAAAAACACAGTAAATACATTATCTATAGAAAGGTGATAGTGCTTTGGGGGAGAAAGGAAAAGGAGATCAGAGTAAGAGCAATTGGGAGCAACTGGAAGAGGGATAAAGGAAATTGGGGTGGTCATGAGGTCATGAGCTAGGTGCTCTCCTCCCCCAGAGTAAAGCAACTGGAGATTCAGTCCTTGTGGGCTGAAACTTCAACAAGAGACTAGCAGGACAATTAAGGGGGGAGACTGGGCCCTGCCCAGAACACATATTTCTCATTCTGGAAGTCAGGAGACCTCCCCAGCCACACAACAGCACAGAAAGTTTTCTTGGAGATCAAACAGGGACTGATGTCAAGGGATGCTCTACCCATACACGTTTTTGGTAGAGTTCATCTTGGCTAGGAGATGGGTGTGCCTACATGGGAGGATCTTGAGATATACCAAACAGGGACTGTGAACCAGGCAAATCAGGATGATTGGCTAAAGGAAACCTGGAAGAAATGCCCCATAAAAGTAATTCAAACTGCAACTCAGTGATTCTGTCCCAGAGTCCACCCATGTGTCTATCCACTCTGTACTCTTTTTCCTCCTAATAAACACTTGCTTCACTACTTTCCATCTTTGTAGGAATTCTTTTCTGCAAAGCTGAAGGACCAGGGCCCTTGTCACTGACCACTAGTCTAGTGTCTAGGCTCTGGTGCACTCACCGCCGTGTCCTAGCCTCTATCTCTGACTGGGAACCCAAGGCCTGCTTCGAGCTCCTGCAGGATGAGACCACCCAAGATCAGTCAGAGCAACCATGAGGAGGTCACGGAAAAGGCCACGTGAACAAAGACTTGTTGGAGGTGATGGAGTTAGCCTTGTGGATGCCCGTGGAGGACCGATGTTTTGAAAGACAGAAGAGCCAATGTGTAGCACCTGGGATGAGAATGTGCTAAGAGGAGCTAAGAGGAGCAAAGAGGCCACTGCGGCTGGAGACGCAGAGCATAGGAGGAGAGGGCAGACAGGTGGCAGGGTCTAGGTCAGCAGGGCCCTGAGTGCTAAGGTCAGGACTTTGTCTTTTACTGTCACTGAAAGGGGAGCCACAGGAGGTTTTGGAGCAAAGAAATAAAATGACTAAACTTTAATTTTAAAGAATCACTATAGCTTCTTGATAGAAAAAAAGACTGTATTAGTTTATCAACAAAAGTGATGAATCCTAGGTATATGAACACATTTATTTTTCTCAGAAGCATTTTGAAAGTAGACGGAGCCCACAAGATGTGTTGATGGATTGGATGTGAGGTGTGAGAATAAAAGTTAAGGATGATGCCAAGGCTCTTGGCCTGACCAACTGGAAGGAAGAAATAAGCATCTCTTGAGAACCGCCAGGGTCACTTGGGGTCCATTTGATCTGAGTAACCTTTTCTGTGGTTCTCATCCGAGTGCAGAAATCAGAATCACATGGTGGCAAGTTTGCCAGTTTCACTTGCCAAAGGACCCGAGATTTGGCTTTAGTAGATCTGGAGTGGGGTCCCAAAATATGTTCAGTGTGCACTTTGGTTGAGAACCACAGAATTGTAAAAGAATATTTGGTGGGGTTTTCTGTTTAAAATTCTGGACTTTTTGACAATTGAAAGGATTTCTAGAAATTCTCCCACTCTCTGGGATGAACTGCAAATCCTCCTTTCAAAATTAATTTTGAATGAACTACATCTAGCTTACAAAACAGTTAAAGCTACAGAAACATATAGAAACAGTTAAGCATACAGAAATGATAAATGAGATAGAATGAAGCAGTGAGATTAAATTCTGATCTTTTTCACTAGAAAACTGGTTATGAGACAATTCTGTTCTGAGTCTATTTAAGCTCCTTTGATACTTTTCTACTGTGGGCTAAACATCTAACCAGTGGCCATCCCTCCAGGCGGGGACCAGAAGAGAAGAGATGGAAAGGCAAACCTTTAGTGTGAAACAGACAAGAAGAGGGAATTCCCTGGTTTCCCAGTGGTTAGGACACCATGCTTTTATTGCTGTGGGCTTGAGTTTGATTCTTGGTCAGGGAAGATCCCAGAAGTCACGCAGTGCAGCCCAAGTAAATAAATGTGTGTGTGTTTGTGCTTAGTCACTCAGTTGTGTTCGATTCTCTGCAACCCCATAAACTGTAAACTGCCAGGTTCCTCTGTCCATGGAATTTCCCCGGCAAGAATACTGGAGCAGGTACCATCCCCTTCTCCCTGGGATCGTCCCAACCCAGGGGTCGAGCCCAGGTCTCTTACATTGCAGGTGAATTCTTTTCCATCGGAGGCACCAGGGAAGCCCCCAGATAAATAAATAAATAATAAAACAAAAAGACAAAAAGAGTACCTTTGGGGAAGTTTGAGGGATGGTGAAAAACTAACATGATGGTATCCTCAACTTGGGCACCATGCATAAACATTAATCTAAAGATAAAGCCTACAGATCCAGATTTTAAAAACTCAGACTCATGGAGGCCAAGTTCACTTGCCTAACTCGACTAACAATTCAGCGATAGGACTGGGCTTCAAAGCAACAAATCAAAGGCCCGCGTGCTGGTTCCCAGGGTTGTCAGCACTCCCTTGTCACAATTGGTTCCACCAAGAATCGGAATCCCTCCCTGAAAGGAAAAGCTGCATAACGAAGCAGTGTTTAGTGGGAACCGTCTATTCAGTCTGACTCCCAGCCGGACCATTCTTTTATCCCGGATCATTTTCTCCAGCTATTCATTTCTGTGCGGTGGTGGTGGGAACATTGATGACAAACTGGCACCTTCTTACTCCATTTGGCTGCTTCCTGTGTGTCTGACTCACACCTGCTGACAGGATCGAGCCTCAGCTTCTTCATTCCCTGTAGAGCCGGAGGTGGATTTTAACTTGCCTTGGCCCTCCCCATCTTCCTGTAGACTGTCAGCTTAGCTCTGATTTAAAAACAAAAGGAAAGAAACAAAGCAACTCCACAAACCTTTATTACTCAGCGGGTCACTAGAGGCAGAGCTCCCCAGGCTCACGTGGAGCGCCCAGGGCTGGCAGCTGAAAAGCCAGCTTTTGACTTGTAAAGCAGCAGTTAAATTGGCCGCAGAGCCTCTTAGGCCAAAGGACCAAGGGCTTCTCTTTGTGTTCAACCTTTATGCTGAAAATACTCTTTTCACTAAGTGGAATGACCAGTTGATGACGTTTTTATTTGGAGGATATTTAGAGGGCTGCTTTTGTTGAAATCAACCATTTATTTGACCTGAAAAATAATGTTCACATCCAAAGAGAGCATAGGCTTCCCTGCTGGCTCAGATGCCCACAATGCAGAAGATGAGTGTTCGATCCCTGGGTCAGGAAGATCCCCTGGAGGAGGGCATGGCAACACACTCTAGTATTCTTGCCTGGAGAATTCCAGGGGTTCACAAAGAGTTGGACACGGTTGAGCATCTAACACTAAGAACAAAGAGTATACAACAAACAAAAGTAATATGCTGTTTCATTATTACCAATAGGCTCTGAATATGAGTTTTATCCATTAATGACAATAGACTGATCCTCTTTCTTAGGCTTCTCCCCATCCCAGACATTCTGAAGGATGGACCTTTTCAAGATGGCTGGTCTTGGAGTCAGAGTTGTTTAGGGAGCAAACGTGAATAGTTATATGTTATTTAAAACCCTAACCTTATTTTCCTGAGTACGTTGCTCTATGACACTGAGACAGAGACCCTTTGGCCCAGGGATCTATGGGGTCTATTTGGATGTAGCTGATCTTGGAAAATTTTTCTCTGGAAGCAGGACTCAGTTTACTTTCCCACTGGGTTGAAAGCTTTAACCTTTATTTGCACACTTATTAAGTGGCTAGTCAATGTGCTTTTTTGCCTCTCTCACAGAGTTGCTTTGGGATCATGGGAAAGGGGGAACAATTCAAGAGCAAATTGCTCTGATTAACATTGTATTTATAGTTCAGTCTATCAAGGTCATTTCCCTAGATGCCAGCCTTCCTTTACGAAGATAAAAATACTGTGTCAGTGCCTCCCTATCCCTAGAAGAGGCAGGAGGCCAATGAGGGAAGCAATGAGTAATAATGAGTGGGATGCTCATTTATTTATTTACATATGTGTACTTAGCAGCAGCAGCAGCACACATACACAGGCTTCCCAGGTGGTGCTCGTGGTAAAGAACCCAGATGCCAATGAAGGAGATGTAAGAGATGCAGGTTCAATCCCTGGTTTGGGAAGATGCCCTGGAGGAGGACATGGCAACCCACTTCAGTATTCTTGCCATGGATAGAGGAGCCTGGCAGGCTACAGTCGTAAGTTTGCACAGAGTCAGACATAGTACGCATGCATGCATACACACACACACATATTTGGCAGCTTGGAGCTGTGCATGTCTGGTGCAGTTTTTTCTCTTACTCCGATACTTGTCTTAGGCTCCTCAGTTCCCCTTTTGACTGTTTCTTTGGGAAAAAAACTCTCCTTTGTTAAATAATTTTACTCTGCTTATCTCTCCCCTGATCAAAGCCTCTAGTAGTGGTACTTTTGTTATTAAAAACTGACTTTTTTCCAGCTCTGCTGGGTCTTCCTTGCTGCACAGGGACGGTGGGGGGAGGGGGGTGCTTTCTCTAGTTGCGGTGGGTGGACTTCTCATTGCAGTGGCTTCTCTTGTAACAGAGAGGCCCAAAAGTTCTAGAGCACAGGCTCAGTAGTTGTGGCACTCGGGCTTAGTTGCTTCAAGGCCTGTGGGATCTTCCTGGACCAAGGATTGAACCTGTGTCCACTACCTTGGCAGGCAGACCACTGGACCACCAGGTAAGTCCAAAACCTGACTTTTAAATCACAAAAGTTTGTGAAGTCTAAACTGAAGTCTAGCTTTTATGGGAGAGAAGGGAAAGAACCCTAAGAACATAGCCCCTCCCCTTGAGCAGGATGAGGGAGGTGAAGGTGTCTGTGACATTGGCAGAATGGAAGGCCCAGTAGTCTTAAATTACTGGAAAACATGAAACAGTTACCTTAAGTTTCCTTACTTTTAACAGTCACATTTATGTAAAGAAGACATTACCTCAGAGTCAGTCATGACGCCTTTAAGAACCTTGAGGTGTCCTGTTTGATTCAGATCTCCCTCTTATAGGAAGGATAATTCCCTGAGCGCTTGGGTAGAAATAGAATGACCTCATTTCCAAAAAGCTCCAAGTGACCAATGACAATATTGGTGTAATTTGTATGCATGGTGCTTAGCTTATTTATTAATCACTTTTGGGTTAAGATTAAGAATTTTGATGACAAAGCTTAGATACAAACATTTCCTTCATTTATTCATTTCATAAATATTTAGTGAGTAGCTCTATGGAGATAAATGTTACAGTACCTGCCTTCAAAAGTAATAACAAGTCTTCCCTGGTGGCTCAGCAGTATAGAATCCGTCTGCCAATGCAGGAGACAAGGGTCCCATCCCTGATCCAGGAAGATCCCACATACCGCAGACCAACTAAGTCCGTGCACCATGACTATTGAGCCTGTGCTCTAGAACCTGGAAGCCACAGCCAGTGAAGCTCGCATACCCGAAAGCCTCTGCTCTGCAACAGGGAAGCCATCGCAATGAGAAGCCTGCAAACGGCAACTAGAGAGTAGTCCCCACTTGCCACAACTAGAGGAAAGCCTTCACAGCAGTGAAGACCCAGCACAGCCAAAAGCAAAACATAAATAAAATTATATTCAAAAATAATAACAGCTCTCTTTTGAGTGCTTGCTATATGCCAGGCACCATGCAGAATGCTTTCCTTAGCTTCTCTCATTTGATCTTAACAGCAACTCTATAAGTACTTTATCACCTCCATTTTGCAGATGACAAAACCAAGGCATAGATTAGCGAGTCATCTAATGTCACAAAATTAGGCCACTGCAGAGTCTGATCTGAATCCAGGCAATCTTGCTCCAGAGCCCAGATTCTTAACCAGTGTACTTGATGGTCATGGTCTTAAGTGCCTTGAGTCTAAAGAGAGAAATCAGACAAATGTTCTGTGATTGAAAAAGGAAATCAGAAAGTATGTAGGAGATATGTTGGCTCAAGCTACCCATCATTGTGATATACATTTTTAGCCAGATTCCTGACTTTGCATGAGACTCAAAAGCCTGCTTGGCAAAGTACTTCAGCCTAATCCACAGTAGGTAGAAACATGCAGGCATATAAGTTAGTGGAGGAGAGATGTCCAAGAGGAGGAGTTACGTAAATTGATACAAAGGACAGACTGTAAAAAGGTTGGCTTAAAACTCAACATTCAGAAAACTAAATCATGGCATCTGGTCCCATCACTTCATGGCAAATAGACGGGGAAACAATGGAAACAGTGACAGACTTTATTTTTTTTGGTTTACTGCAGCCATGATATTAAAAGATGCTTCTCCTTGGAAGAAAAGCTATGACCAACCTAGACAGCATATTAGAAAGCAGAGACATTACTTTGCCAGACAAAAGTCTGTCTAGTCAAAGCTATGGTTTTTCCAGTAGTCATGTATGGATGTGAGTGTTGGACTATAAAGAAAGCTGAGTGCCAAAGAATTGATGCTTTTAAACTGTGTAAGACTCTAGAGAGTTCCTTGGACTGCAAGGAGATCCAACCAATCCATCTTAAAGGAAATCAGTCCTGAATATTCATTGGAAGGACTGATGCTGAAGCTGAAACTCCAATACTTTGGCCACCTGATGTGAAGAACTGACTCATTTGAAAAGACCCTGATGCTGGGAAAGATTGAAGGCAGAAGGAGAAGGGGAAGACAGAGGATGAGATGGTTGGATGGCATCACCATCTCAATGGACATGAGTTTGAGCAAGCTCCAGGAGTTGGTGATGGACAGGGAAGCTTGGCATGCTGCAGTCCATGGGGTCACAAAGAGTTAGACACAACTGAATGACTGAACTGAAGGAGAGATTGATAGCAGAGAATCCAGAATCCATTCATTGAGGTCAGGCAGGAGACTGTGTCAATGGAGAGGGCACAAAGGAGAGAGAGCTTTTGTGGCCAGATAGCTAGGTCATAAGAGATCACACATGCCATGTTAGAAATTAGGGTTTTATCTTGAAAATTTTGTATTTTAGAAAGATCACTTTGTCTGCAGGATAAAGAATGGATTAGGAAATGTTAAGACTGGAGGCAAGCAAACCAGTCATTAGATGCTGATGGTAATCCTGGTTAGAGGAGACAGGATTGGCTTAGACAGTGGTGGAGGAAATGAAAATAAGTGAGTTGATTTCAGAGATAGTCAAAGGTGTGACCACCAGTTTTGACTGGAAATGGGGTACAGATTGAGAAATGAAAAGGACAGGGCTCCAAGGGAAAGTCAATGGAAGAGGAGCTTTAAAGAACTACAGCTAGAGAGGTAGAAAGACAGTCCAGCCAAGCAAAGAAAGCAGTTTAAGAGATGGTAAACAATAGTATCAAACCCTGAGAGGGGAGGAAATGAATGGAGTGCGCAGTGTCCTAGGATTTTACAGTAAGGAGATCATTGGTGTTCTTGGTAATGTAGCTTGAGAAAAATGTTGATGGCATGAACTGAGATGTGGTGAGGGTGAGGAGTGTATGGGAGGTAAAGAATGAGGGACACCAGACATAGGCAACTCCTAAGACAAGTAGCTGAGAAGCGCGAAAAGATCCGAGACCATGGGAGGATGCTTGTTTGTTTTGTTTTTATTAGGCTAAGACACGCATTTTTATATATTGATGAAAGGATTTCACTGGGGAGGGAAAGGTGGGCAGTGAAGAGAGAAGAAGGCAACAATAGACTCCTGAGAAAGTGGAAGGGTTTGGGATGCAAAGGACAGGCAGGGGTTTCAGCTGCAGAGAGGAGGAGAAAGACTTCTATTGCAACCACAGAGGAGGAGGACGGGATGTGTCTGGTGGGATCCAGGCTGCACAATGCTGGTAGGAATCCGAAGTGGTTGTCTAGGGTGGCTTGTACTTTTCCCTGTCAGTGGCTGTGGAGTCACTTGCTGAGAGTGAAGGGGAAGTGACATGTGTGGGTGGGAAGGGTGGCTGCAAATTTGCTGAGAAAGAAGAACATGTGAGAGCCACGATGGAGAATGGAAGGGAACATGCTATAAGGGTTTCAGTTGGGTCTGGAGTGAAGCCGAAGAACCTCTCCCACTGTTACGTCTGCTTTTAGCCAAATTGCCTGCTTCGTGTGAGATGGAGGAGCTTGCCTGGGAAAGTGTTTTATCCTACTCCAGAAACAAGTTTGAAACATAGGTGGATATGTCAGCTACTTAACTATACTTAGAGTAAATAAATATTTCTTGGAACCAATATTCACTAATGATTCATTTTAGGTGCTGTACTTTACAGTGGATATGCAGACTCCACCAATCTCATCTTTTCATTAGATTCTAATATCACACATCGGAATAATTGGTATAAGGAGGTGATATTGCCTGATAGTCAGAAGCAGTTTCTGGAGTCAGTCAGACTTGAGGTTCAATCCTGATTAGGCTACCTACCAGCTACATGACCTATAGCAAGATAACTTTTTGTGAGAAAATGGGGATAATAAGAACACTCATCTCATAGGGTTATTAAAGGAGATAATGCACTTGGTAGAATAATATTTCTGATATATTAACTTAAAGTTATTAGCAAATTCCCTTCCTTGAAAGTAGAGTGAGGGAGGGAGGACAAGAGAGAAAAAGGAGAAAAAAGTGTCTCCCTTTTTGGGGAGCCTCCAAATCCATTAAGAAGGCTTCCCCATTGGCTCAACAGTAAAGAATCTGTGTCCAATGCAGGAGCCACAAGAGACACCAGTTTGATCCCTGAGTGGGGAAGATCTCCTGGAGAAGGAAATGGCAACCCACTCCAGTACTCTTGCCTGGAGAATCCCATGGACAAAGGAGCCTGGCAGGATACATTCTGTAGGGTGGAAAAGAGCTGGACATGACGGAAGCAACTTAGCATGCACACCCGCAAACCCATTAAGAAGACTATGCCAGTCAGTTAATACATCTGAATCCGATAGGAAGAGAAGCATTGCCTCTGGGCAGTTGATTTTCCCTAAAGAGTAGAAAAGATTCCCTCCTTCCTGGAGAGAAAGAAAAGAAGCTGAGGCTGTGCCCTGGCGATCCAGTTGCTAGGACTTGGTGCTTTCACTGCCATGCTCTTGACTGGGAATCTTAGTTCCCACAAGACACATGTCCATGGTCAAAAGATAAAAAGAGTGGAGAGAGGAGGGTGTGTGTGTGTGCTGGTGATCTGTTGTTCTGTTAACAGTTTACCCTCACACTTAGCATCAAAGGAAACAAACAAACATTGATTATTTCAGTTTCTGAATGTTAGGAATCTGGGAGTAGCTTGTGTGTGCCAGGTCAAACCGGTCAAGTCCAACTCTTTGCCACTCCATGGACTGCAGCCCTCCAGGCTCCTCTGTCCATGGGATTCTCCAGGCAAGAATGCTGGAGTGGGTTGCCATACCCACCTCCAGGGGATCTTCCTGACCCAGGGATTGAACCCACCGGGAGTGGCTTAACTTGGTGCTTTTCTGCTCAGGCTCTCGATTGCAGGGAAGCAGCTGGCTGGGGTGCCATCATCTGAATTGGAACTGGAGAATATAATACTTTCAAGTTCACTTAGATGGCTGTTAGCATGAAGCCTCCATTTTTCACCATGTGAGCCTTCCCATCAGGACGCTGAAGATAGCGCAGCTGGCTTCTCCCAGAATGAGTGATCTGAAAAAGAGAAGAGAGAGACCAGGACAGAAGTCACAGTGTCTTTTATTACTTAATCTTGGAAGTGTCATAGGATCACTTCTGCCCTGTTACATAGATTAACCCTGATGCCATGTGGGAGGGGAACTGCATGAGCGTGTGACTACTAAACAATGAGGACCACTGGGGGTTATTTCAGAGTCTGGCTATCAGAGACCCTGTAGGACCTTTGTTGGAGCAGCCAGGCACAGGTGGGAGCAGACCACCTGACTTCCCTGAAATTGTGATCCACATTGGTTGTTCTGCCAGCTCAACTTCCCTTTGGCATCATATGAGGACCTTGCTTCTACCGCAGACTTCCCCTTATTTTACAACGCCTTCCAGCAGCAGTGATAACCACCGTGCTCTGGCACTTGGTTCCATCCTGCTCACCCTGTGTACATGACCCCCCACCTTGCAGTGAACCCCAAGGAAGGAGGCCTGGATTTATTCATGGGTGGATGTACTCAGGAAACTCACTCATGATCCAGGATAGTCGTTAAACACACTCCAACTTCATCATAATGGCTGATGTCACTAGTTGCTTACTTATAAGACACTGTGTAGTTTTTCTGATGAGGAAATTAAGGCCCAGAGAAGTTAAGTAACTTGGTGAAGGTAATAGGCAACNTAGACACAACTGAATGACTGAACTGAAGGAGAGATTGATAGCAGAGAATCCAGAATCCATTCATTGAGGTCAGGCAGGAGACTGTGTCAATGGAGAGGGCACAAAGGAGAGAGAGCTTTTGTGGCCAGATAGCTAGGTCATAAGAGATCACACATGCCATGTTAGAAATTAGGGTTTTATCTTGAAAATTTTGTATTTTAGAAAGATCACTTTGTCTGCAGGATAAAGAATGGATTAGGAAATGTTAAGACTGGAGGCAAGCAAACCAGTCATTAGATGCTGATGGTAATCCTGGTTAGAGGAGACAGGATTGGCTTAGACAGTGGTGGAGGAAATGAAAATAAGTGAGTTGATTTCAGAGATAGTCAAAGGTGTGACCACCAGTTTTGACTGGAAATGGGGTACAGATTGAGAAATGAAAAGGACAGGGCTCCAAGGGAAAGTCAATGGAAGAGGAGCTTTAAAGAACTACAGCTAGAGAGGTAGAAAGACAGTCCAGCCAAGCAAAGAAAGCAGTTTAAGAGATGGTAAACAATAGTATCAAACCCTGAGAGGGGAGGAAATGAATGGAGTGCGCAGTGTCCTAGGATTTTACAGTAAGGAGATCATTGGTGTTCTTGGTAATGTAGCTTGAGAAAAATGTTGATGGCATGAACTGAGATGTGGTGAGGGTGAGGAGTGTATGGGAGGTAAAGAATGAGGGACACCAGACATAGGCAACTCCTAAGACAAGTAGCTGAGAAGCGCGAAAAGATCCGAGACCATGGGAGGATGCTTGTTTGTTTTGTTTTTATTAGGCTAAGACACGCATTTTTATATATTGATGAAAGGATTTCACTGGGGAGGGAAAGGTGGGCAGTGAAGAGAGAAGAAGGCAACAATAGACTCCTGAGAAAGTGGAAGGGTTTGGGATGCAAAGGACAGGCAGGGGTTTCAGCTGCAGAGAGGAGGAGAAAGACTTCTATTGCAACCACAGAGGAGGAGGACGGGATGTGTCTGGTGGGATCCAGGCTGCACAATGCTGGTAGGAATCCGAAGTGGTTGTCTAGGGTGGCTTGTACTTTTCCCTGTCAGTGGCTGTGGAGTCACTTGCTGAGAGTGAAGGGGAAGTGACATGTGTGGGTGGGAAGGGTGGCTGCAAATTTGCTGAGAAAGAAGAACATGTGAGAGCCACGATGGAGAATGGAAGGGAACATGCTATAAGGGTTTCAGTTGGGTCTGGAGTGAAGCCGAAGAACCTCTCCCACTGTTACGTCTGCTTTTAGCCAAATTGCCTGCTTCGTGTGAGATGGAGGAGCTTGCCTGGGAAAGTGTTTTATCCTACTCCAGAAACAAGTTTGAAACATAGGTGGATATGTCAGCTACTTAACTATACTTAGAGTAAATAAATATTTCTTGGAACCAATATTCACTAATGATTCATTTTAGGTGCTGTACTTTACAGTGGATATGCAGACTCCACCAATCTCATCTTTTCATTAGATTCTAATATCACACATCGGAATAATTGGTATAAGGAGGTGATATTGCCTGATAGTCAGAAGCAGTTTCTGGAGTCAGTCAGACTTGAGGTTCAATCCTGATTAGGCTACCTACCAGCTACATGACCTATAGCAAGATAACTTTTTGTGAGAAAATGGGGATAATAAGAACACTCATCTCATAGGGTTATTAAAGGAGATAATGCACTTGGTAGAATAATATTTCTGATATATTAACTTAAAGTTATTAGCAAATTCCCTTCCTTGAAAGTAGAGTGAGGGAGGGAGGACAAGAGAGAAAAAGGAGAAAAAAGTGTCTCCCTTTTTGGGGAGCCTCCAAATCCATTAAGAAGGCTTCCCCATTGGCTCAACAGTAAAGAATCTGTGTCCAATGCAGGAGCCACAAGAGACACCAGTTTGATCCCTGAGTGGGGAAGATCTCCTGGAGAAGGAAATGGCAACCCACTCCAGTACTCTTGCCTGGAGAATCCCATGGACAAAGGAGCCTGGCAGGATACATTCTGTAGGGTGGAAAAGAGCTGGACATGACGGAAGCAACTTAGCATGCACACCCGCAAACCCATTAAGAAGACTATGCCAGTCAGTTAATACATCTGAATCCGATAGGAAGAGAAGCATTGCCTCTGGGCAGTTGATTTTCCCTAAAGAGTAGAAAAGATTCCCTCCTTCCTGGAGAGAAAGAAAAGAAGCTGAGGCTGTGCCCTGGCGATCCAGTTGCTAGGACTTGGTGCTTTCACTGCCATGCTCTTGACTGGGAATCTTAGTTCCCACAAGACACATGTCCATGGTCAAAAGATAAAAAGAGTGGAGAGAGGAGGGTGTGTGTGTGTGCTGGTGATCTGTTGTTCTGTTAACAGTTTACCCTCACACTTAGCATCAAAGGAAACAAACAAACATTGATTATTTCAGTTTCTGAATGTTAGGAATCTGGGAGTAGCTTGTGTGTGCCAGGTCAAACCGGTCAAGTCCAACTCTTTGCCACTCCATGGACTGCAGCCCTCCAGGCTCCTCTGTCCATGGGATTCTCCAGGCAAGAATGCTGGAGTGGGTTGCCATACCCACCTCCAGGGGATCTTCCTGACCCAGGGATTGAACCCACCGGGAGTGGCTTAACTTGGTGCTTTTCTGCTCAGGCTCTCGATTGCAGGGAAGCAGCTGGCTGGGGTGCCATCATCTGAATTGGAACTGGAGAATATAATACTTTCAAGTTCACTTAGATGGCTGTTAGCATGAAGCCTCCATTTTTCACCATGTGAGCCTTCCCATCAGGACGCTGAAGATAGCGCAGCTGGCTTCTCCCAGAATGAGTGATCTGAAAAAGAGAAGAGAGAGACCAGGACAGAAGTCACAGTGTCTTTTATTACTTAATCTTGGAAGTGTCATAGGATCACTTCTGCCCTGTTACATAGATTAACCCTGATGCCATGTGGGAGGGGAACTGCATGAGCGTGTGACTACTAAACAATGAGGACCACTGGGGGTTATTTCAGAGTCTGGCTATCAGAGACCCTGTAGGACCTTTGTTGGAGCAGCCAGGCACAGGTGGGAGCAGACCACCTGACTTCCCTGAAATTGTGATCCACATTGGTTGTTCTGCCAGCTCAACTTCCCTTTGGCATCATATGAGGACCTTGCTTCTACCGCAGACTTCCCCTTATTTTACAACGCCTTCCAGCAGCAGTGATAACCACCGTGCTCTGGCACTTGGTTCCATCCTGCTCACCCTGTGTACATGACCCCCCACCTTGCAGTGAACCCCAAGGAAGGAGGCCTGGATTTATTCATGGGTGGATGTACTCAGGAAACTCACTCATGATCCAGGATAGTCGTTAAACACACTCCAACTTCATCATAATGGCTGATGTCACTAGTTGCTTACTTATAAGACACTGTGTAGTTTTTCTGATGAGGAAATTAAGGCCCAGAGAAGTTAAGTAACTTGGTGAAGGTAATAGGCAACAGGTAGTGAAATCAAGATTTGAACCGTCTAAACCTGGTTCTAAATCCATGATCTCAGTCTGTGATTCTGTATATTCAGCAGAGAGCCCAGCATTAGTGTGTATTCAATAAATGTTAATTATAATTATTATTTTTTCTCATTGGAGTAAAAAGTAAATTTCTACATTCAAGAAGCTAAAATGTTACTCAGTCATAAAAGAGAACAAAATAATGCCATTTGCAGCAACATGGATGGACCTAGAGATTGTCATGCTGAGTGAAGTAAGTCAGACAAAGACAAATATATATCACTTATATGAAGAATCTAAAAAAAAGAGATTCTTGATTGGGAATCTTAGTTCCCACAAGCCATGTGTCCATGGTCAAAAAATAAAAGGAGTGGAGAGAGGAGGGTGTGTGTATGTGTGGGTATGCTGGTGATCTGTTGTTCTGTTAACAATTTACCCCCACACTTATTTACACATGAACTTATTTACAAAAAAGAAGTAGAATCACAGATGTAGAAAACAAACTTATGGTTACCAGGGGGTAAGGGCAGGAAAGGGATAAATTGGGAGATTGGGATTGACATATAGGCACTACTGTATATAAAATAGATAACTAATAAGGACCTACTGTATAGCACAGGGAACTCTACTCAATATTTCTATAATGACGTAGATGGGAAAAGAATCTAAAAAAAAAAGGAGTGGACATATTGTATACATATAACAGATTCACTTTGCTATACACCTGAAACTAACACATCATTGTAAATCTATACTCCAAAAAAGTTTTTAAACATTTTTTAAAAAGAAGCTAAAGAATTGGTGTAGTCATTTTAAAAGGCAAACTTTATTTTTTTTGTTACTCTCACTGACAGCCCAACAAAGCTTTTACAAAGTCATATTTACCAAGCCATTTTGACTGAAGTGCCTGCAGAATTGCTCAGCGGTGGATCTAGACTGTCTATGACTACCATGTGTTTTCTCTTCTATTTATATAGTTTTAATAACCCAAAGTCATTCTTTCAAACATCAGTGTCAAGAGCTGCCAATCCTTCTCTTGACTCAACTGTAATTCACACGGCTGCCTTCCTTGAGGGGACTGGAAGGAGCATGGATTCCTCCAGGTTTAAATTTAGCCTTCATAACCAAACCTGAGCTGTGTGATCCTGGGCAAGGTACTTAATGTTGCTGAGTTGCTGTTTACTCCTTTGTAAAATAGGACTGTTCAAAGGATTAAATGAGATAAGATTCGTGAAACAGCGCAGTGCTTATCACCCAAGTAGGATATCCACAGTTAAATGCCATTTTCCCTTTCCTTCTCCCAATGGGGCTTAATAAATCTAGTCATTGTGGTCCCAAGTCATTCTAATTATGCCAGTTTATCAGATGATATTCAAATGCATGAGTGCCTGGCGACAACTCTATTTTTGTATTTTGTTTATAGACAAGTCTAATTTCCCTCAATATTTCCCTGAGAGCAGGCTATTTTTGATTCATATTTATATTTTTGTTCCCTGTATTACCTAGCAAAATGACTGGCACATGGTAGAGCTTATACATTACCTACTGACCTCAATTGAAATCAGAGTATTTGGGAAAGATTGAAACTAAAATAAAATAGGAAATGCTTGCAGTAAAAGAAGTAAATGGGTTTGGGGAGGGGGGGAATACATATTTTGAGAAAACAAATCATGTACACTGCATAGATTTTCATATTACATTTCATTCAATACCCTCCAAGGACATCTTCAAATTCAATTAAAGAACATTTCAAATCTTTAAAGAGATAATGGTGGCAGAAATAGAGATTCATCTTTTGAAAATATTTAATATTTTATCTCATGTATGTGAATGATATGAACACCTAGTACTGGAGAAATTACACCATTAATCATATTAATGACTTAACTGGTTTCCCAGAGTGTTTCAGTTCTATTATTGCTTAAAAAGTGAGTTCTTGGAGAGAAAAAAGAGTTTGCTCTAGAGGAAGTCATTTTATATTCTCCATTCAACTAACTGGACAATTGATAATAGATCCCTGATGGACCCCTGGTAATGTGTGAGACCATGGGCCTAAGGCATTTTATTTTCCTTTCCTATCATTTAGTCACAACTGAATGGCAAAATATCAGTCTTGGACCACCCCAACTGTATGATTCCGCCATGTGCACTTCTGTTGCTTGGCAGCCTGGAGTTGCTGCTTCCAGTTTGATTATGCAGGGCTGTAGATCTTCCTAAGCTCCCTGCTTAAAAGTAGGTGTTTCATTCAATTGTACATATCCTGCCAAAGAAATGCCTACTTGGAGCTATTGTTTCTTGGGTATCTCCCATTCATACAGGAAGTATAGATGTTATTAAGCTTCTGTTTAGTTTTTCTTTTCTTTGGAAAAGAAAAGAAATGCCTGGTCATGGCACAGCTCTTGCAAGGTGAGGGGATGGGATTAAAGATGGGGGTTTCTCTTAGGGCAGAATTTATTCAGCCACTTGCCATGTTATGGAGATGAACTGACTTTTTTAAGGTGCGAAGACAGGGTGGGTTCAAGAGCACAGTTATCTTTCTCTTCAGGTTGTATTGCTGAGCTGGGTCCATGGTTCCAGTCTCCTCCCTCCCTCATCGTGATTTTCTCCTTTCAGGGGTCCCACTGTCCACCTTTACAGTCCAGCATCTGTTGAAGGGAGGTGGGATTGAGTTGGGCTCGGAATGGCTGAGGAGGTCTATCAATGCACATTACTTGGCAATAATTTTTTTAAGCAAAAAGTTTATTGGTTTGTTTTTAAGCAGAATCAAAATGTTCCCATATCAAAACAGCCACTTCAAGGCAGCCACATCAAGATGTTCCTGGCATCAAAATGACTGTGTCAAAGCTGTGTGTCAGCAAATTGACTGTAATAAAACAGCCTGTATCGAAATGGCTGTATCCTGCATTGGCACAGGACTTGCCATCAAAGGCACGCTTTTTCGAATGTCAGTGCTGTTTATAGTAAGATAAGATGAAAAGTTGGGTTTCTTTCCACTGATGCTCCTACTTTCAGCAGGGAGCTGGACTTAACCAAAAGAACTGGATGACAAAGAGGCACGGCTCTTTATTTCTAGCTATCCCTGCCTCCTGTAGAAAGGAATTAGGCATAGATTAACAAAGATGATCCAGCTTTTACCATGGAAATTGTGAAACTCCCATACTAATTTTATAATCATGCCTTTACACTTTGTTCTCATCACAAAGATCTTTTGGAATTATGCACCAAGAAGCAGCCAACAAATTCACGCCAACATGAAGGCAGCCTGGAGTCACTTGTTAAATGCCGCGCACTACTGTGTTCAGTCACAGCCTCGGAAGAAAACAGAACACATGCAAATACCTCTTCAGACACCCAATTAGGTTGCAAAAACTTTTCTGGAAGGTTTGATGTTAGAAAGCTTTCTTGACCTCTACCTATAGGCTAAGAAAACATACAGGTTGAGCAGAATCTTACACTGGGATAAGCAGCATAGAGTGGACAAGGGTCTGTCCCTGGCTTAATTGTCCCATCTTTTCTTTAACCTCAAAGTACAATTTTTTTTTGGCTTTAGCTTCCCCCATGGGCCACTCTTGCTCAGTCCTTTTCTGCCTCTCATTTCTCTGTACAACCTCTAAGTGTGCTCAGGCCTGAGGCCTCTTCTCCAGGGATAACTCTCTTTCCTGGGGAGCTCATCCAATCCTGTGACTTTAAATGGTATCTGTGTGCTGAATGACTCAAAATAGGTATTTCCAGCCCTAACCTTTCCCAGAACTCCAGATTCATAGATCCGATATCACCATCTGAATGTTCAAGAGGCATCTTAAATGTATAGATACAAAATGGAACACTAGATTTCCGAACCTAAACCTGTCTGATCTTCATCTTAGTGTCCAAATGAACTACATAGTTGTCCAAGCCACAAACATAGAAATTATCCATCATTTTCTCTCTCTCTCTCTCTTTGAAAATATATGTAATAGCCAATGCTACTATAGTTGTACCACCAAACTTATCTGGACTACCTTTTTCTTTTCTCTCCAATTCTACAACCCCAGTCTAAATCCCCATTATCTCTACATGGACTGATACAACAGCCTCTTAACTGATCTCCCCATTTCTTTGCATGACTGGTTCCTTCTCATCTCTTAGGTCTCAGATAACAGGTCAAAGCTCAAAGAGGACTTCCCAAACTACTCTTCCCTACCACTTGTTCTCTGTCAACTTGCCACGCTGACCTTCTTCTTAGAACTCACCACAGTGTGTGATTATCTGTTTCCTTCCTATTGACTGTGTTCCCTGCTAGAATATAAACTCCAATGGAGCAGGGAGTTCAACTCTTTTCTTTGCCACTCAATCCCCAGGGTTCACCACACTGCCTGACCCACAGTAGGCTCTTGACAAATATTTGCTGGAAACAATGAATTAAAGTCTTTCCAAAAGAGAAAAATTTCTTTGGGATTCCAGAAGCTAAGGAACCATCAATATTTGTTCTGTTGCTCTTCAGAAATATTCCATTCCAATTAGCCACATATACAGTATCAAGGGTTTCCCAGGTAGTGCTAGTGGTAAAGAACCCGCCTCCTAATGCAAGAGACATAAGGGATGCAGTTTCGATTCCTGGGTCGGGAAGATCCCCTGGAGGAGGGCATGGCAACCCACTCCAGCATTCTTGCCTGGAGAATCCCATGGACAGAGGAACCTGGCGGCCTATGGTCTATAGAGTCATGAAGAGTCAGACATGGCTGAAGTGACTTAGCACACACACCTCACATGTATCAAACATGAGGAATGTTTATTTAAAGGTATTGACTTGAGTTGAGACTATTTTAAGGCCCAGTTCAGACAAAATTCTATAACAACTACTCCTTGGTTGTCCCAACTTATAAGCCAGGATGGTGGCTGGCACAGGCACCAATCATTAGCAAGAACTAAAGGTGTTCTTTTGCATAAGATTTTATTTAAAAAATTTAGTTGGGAAGAAGCAATCATATGAATTAAAATGAAGAATATTACATTTTTAGCTCTCTGACACAGAAACATATATGTATCATAAGTAGAAACTAATCAAGTCATGAGAAAATATTACTTAATGAACTGGCATTACCTTTATAGGTAAAACTTGTCTTTGTTTAGAATAATATCTTGAGAGATGCCTAAGGAGTGAAATACAAACTCTGTATGTGTTGTAAAGAAACAACAAAAGATCAAAAAATCATTCTTCATAAGAAATTGGAAAATACAAGAAGAGAAAAGAAGTAAATGAGGAGGAAGAGTGGGAGAGGAGGCTAGGCAAAATGTCAGGAGGCTGAACTTCTGGTTGGTAGAGACAGAGCAAGAAGATCAAATTTGTAGTTGTAAATTGGCAGCTGAAGAGTACAGAGTATTTGCCATTTAGGCACCTATCTGGCAAATGTTATCTCTCAATCTCCAGGAAGAGTCTACTGCACACAGTTGCCTCTCATGAATTTGGGGTGGGAGTCTAGGAGGAGAGGCTATAACCTAACCTTGAGTCAGTGCCAAATGAAGATAAAGGAACAGCTGCAGGACAGCCAGTGAAGAAGAAGAATTCAGCAGAAGTCAGAAATCAAACCCTGATTATCAAGAGAATGGGGAGTCCAGAGAAACTTCAGGGAGTTTGGGGAGAGCATTGGTTTCCCCATAAGACATGGGATGGGGTTTCCAGAAGAGTTTATGTAAACCTCAAGGAGCCACTATCAGTGTAATTCTACTGATAAATATCCATCACTCGGCACCATAGTGTTAGTGAAAACCCTAGATAGAGATGGTAGGCAGTATTCGTTCCAACTTGTATCCTCTCCTTCCATCATTCTGTCCTACTATGTTTGTTTCTATTGTCCCATGTGGTTCCATACTCCAATCTAGACCATATCAGCTACACTTATAGGTCACTGGTTTTTACTATTAATACTCTTAGAGTTGGTTAGCCAGAACAAAAACATTTAAATTTATGAAGACTGTGTGGTAGGAAAAATCCAGTGAAAGCTACATTTTAAGCAATAATAATCACAAAGACACAGAGCTTCTTCAAAGAGCATATTCAGTTCAACTAAATCATTTCTTAATTGAAATCAACAAATATTTCTGAGCTAGATACTCTGCTAAGGTCTCAAACTTTAAATATGAACAAAACCCAATTGCTTCTCTTGATGAGTTAGTTCACCATCCAGTGGGGATACATAAACAAATAATTAGAATGCAATATGATAGTTGCAAAGTATAGTAATAACAATAACTTTTATGAGATCATTGAAGAGAGGCACTTAGTGAAACCTGTAGGAGGGGTCAGCATCAGTCTGGCTTTTGAATGACCCAACAACTGAGTTCTATCTTAAAGGATACGAAAAATTAGTCATGTAGAGATCAGGGGATGGGGAATTAGGTTTGGGTTGGGGTAGATGAGGTGAAGGGAAGTGGAGCTTTCTAGAAGAAACAACATGGCAAAGACATGGAGGGGGAAAAAATTCATAGCGTTTTGAGCTGCTGGAGACGAGATTAAGATATAAATGAAGCTAGAGAAAAACTTAAAGGCTAAATAACCCTGGGATTTGAATGCTGTGTTAAAAAATGTAAATAATTCTACCTGTAATGGAGAAACAGAGGGTTTGGGGGCCGAAAAGTGGAATGGCAAGATTTGAGTTTTAAATAAATTGTAAAGAGAACAATTAGAAAGTAGTTGTCGTGGCACCCGTGGCTGTACCTATCTTTGAGACAGACAAAACAAAGGAGATTTATTAGGTAAATTTTGTTCTAGTCTAGGTGAAAGATGAAGAGAACCCCATCTGTGAATGTGGAGAGGTGGAACACATCAAGTAATGTTGAGCAAATTGAATTGCCAGGCATGGTAATTGATTGGATTTGAGAAATGAAAGAGAAAAATCCAAAGAATTCTCTCTTGGATGACAAATATGGGGTAGAGAGTTAGGATTCTGTCTACAGGAGGAGAAACTAATTTAATGGAGAAGACAGAGAGTTCTATTCTAAACATGAAGTCCCAGCTGACTTTGGGACAGCCAGACTGAGCCAGGATCAGCTAGAACTGAAGGGAGAGATCTGAGATAAAGGTAGAGCAATGAAATTCATCTCTGTAATCGGCACAGTTGAAACACTGAGTTTGTGTCAGATCACCAAGGAAAACTTGAAGAGTGAAAGGAGTGCTGGTCAAGGAAGATTCCAAGGAGAAGATAAATAAGCCAAAAAAGAAGGTAGAGAAGGAATGCTCAGAGACAAATGAGAGAATGGGTGAGTGTAATTAAAGTAAAGAGTAATTTTTAAGAAGGAATGGACTGTTATATGTCACAGATGCATTGCAGTATAGGACCTTCAATGTATCTGCCTGGATGTCATCTTGAGAGCTGTGGTCATAGAGCAGTAACGGGTTGAAGACTGTGTAGGGAGGCAACCCCCTTGGGTATCCAGGAAGGACATTCAAGCCAAATGAGGACAGCAGCAGATTGGGAAAGTTATTGGCTTGTCTCACATGTAAATATAGATACACAAACACTAAATAAAACATTTACAGCTCATTAAAAATACAATATAATCAAGAAGGGTTTACCCCAGAAATGGAACAATACTTTATTTTTGGAAATCTGTTAACGTAACTCACCATCTTATCAAACTAAGGGAAAAAACTAAATGACCACCACGATAAATACAAAAGGAAATATTTAGTAACACTTAACACTCACATTATGATCTTAAAACATCCTTCTTAGAGAACTAGAAATAGATCACAGAATTACTAACATGAAAAACTTTCAGCCAACATCACAGTTAATGGTGAAATAATGGAAATATTCTCTTTAAAGTCAGAAACAAGACATAACTATTGTGTTTATTCCACATTGTCCTGGAGGATCTAACCAATGTAGTAAGACAAGGCAGGAAAATGGGGGTTTGGAAAGAAAGAAACAAAATACCCATTATATGAAAATAATATGATTATTGACAGAGAACATTCAAGACAATCTTTCGACATGTAATTGATACTTAGCAGAAAGTTTTTCAAGTTTGATAAACACAAAATCAATGTTCAAAAATGGATAGTGTTTCTATATATAAGGAATAACCAATTAGAAAATAGAGTAATAATAATACCTAAATTATAGTGGCAAGAGAAGCCATAATGTATTCAAAACTAAATCTAACCAAAAAATCTAATACCTATATAAACAAATGATAAAACTTTATTGATAGACATAAAATAGAAGAGAAATAGCACTTTTTTTTTTCTTGGCTGCATGGCTTGCCAAATTCTACCCCCTGCAGTGGAAGCATGGAGTCTTAACCATTGGACCACCAGAGCCCAAGAAATAGCATATTCCTGAAAGGAAAATATTATAAAGAGGCAATCCTTCTTAATGTATAAATTTTGTTAAATTTACAGTCAGCATCCCAACAGGGTGTTGTGTGGAATGTGACCAGTTGATTTAAAAATGTAGATGGTATACTTCAGGGCCAAGAATAGGCAGGGTAATTTTGAAGAAGAAAAATAAGGAGGGGAAATGAACACAATGTAGTACCAGAGCATAAATTAATAAATGGACCAGTAGAATAGGACAGAGAGCCACACATATGAGAAACTGACATATGATAGAAATGAAAGTACAAAGTAATAAGGAAAACCTGGACTATTCGATAACCGGTGCAGGGTCAGTTATCCATAGAAGGAAAAATTAGATCCTGCCCACTGTACACATAAATAAATATCAGTTAAAGACTTCATGGGAAATAGAGGGGGAAACAGTGGAAACAGTGTCAGACTTTATTTTTTTGGGCTCCAAATATCACTGCAGATGGTGACTGCGGCCATGAAATTAGAAGACGCTTACTCCTTGGAAGAAAAGTTATGACCGACCTAGATAGCATATTCAAAAGCAGAGACATTACTTTGCCGACTAAAGTCCGTCTAGTCAAGGCTATTGTTTTTCCTGTGGTCATGTATGGATGTGAGAGCTGGACTGTGAAGAAGGCTGAGCACCGAAGAATTGGTGCTTTTGAACTGTGGTGTTGGAGAAGACTCTTGAGAGTCCTTTGGACTGCAAGGATNTATTCAAAAGCAGAGACATTACTTTGCCGACTAAGGTCCATCTAGTCGAGGCTATGGTTTTTCCTGTGTTCATGTATGGATGTGAGAGTTGGACTGTGAAGAAGGCTGAGCACCGAAGAATTGATGCTTTTGAACTGTGGTGTTGGAGAAGACTCTTGAGAGTCCCTTGGACTGCAAGGAGATCCAAGCAGTCCATTCTGAAGGAGATCAGCCCTGGGATTTCTTTGGAAGGAATGATGCTAAAGCTGAAACTCCATTACTTGGGCCACCTCATGCGAAGAGTTGACTCAATGGAAAAGACTCTGATGCTGGGAGGGATTGGGGGCAGGAGGAGAAGAGGACAGCTGAGGATGAGATGGCTGGATGACATCACTAACTCGATGGACGTGAGTCTGGGTGAACTCCGAGAGATGGTGATGGACAGGGAGGCCTGGCATGCTGTAATTCATGGGGTCGCGAAGAGTTGGACACGGCTGAGCGACTGAACTGAACTGATAGTCTTCTCCATAGTGGTTGTACCAATTTATATTCCCACCAACAGTATAGGAAGGGATTCCCTTCTTTGCCACACTCTCCCCAGCATGTGGATTTTTTGATGATTGCCATTCTAACCAACATGAAGTGATAACTCATTGTAGCTTTGAAAGCTTTGTGTTTCTTTAATAATTAGCAATTGAGTATTTTTTTTCCATGTGCATGATGGCCATCTGCATGTCTTCTTTTATAACTGTGGATAATCTTTCTTTCCCCTCCTCTCCTTATACCTAGCTACTCTTTCTTTCCCACTCTGATCTTTCTTTCTGATCTTCATTGTCTTCTCTTGCTTGAATTGTCCTTTAGATACTGATGACCATCTCGAATTCTCTGCTAAACTCCAGATACACATAGGCAGCTGTTTATTGAACATTTCCATATGGAAGCTTTGCATCATCTGACTTACCTGCTATCCTCTTCAACTTTTGTCACCTTGTTGTCAAACTCTGCCAATGTCGTGCTGAGCACACTACCATCCTACTAATTTTACTATCTCTCTAATTTTTTTTCTGTTTCTGAGTGCTAAATAAATGTGTATAATTACCTTTTGCCCTTAATTATCCCTCTGTGCTTGCCCAGTTAACTACTTAATTTAATGGACCGGCAAAACCTTTTTATATCTGGCCTAATTTCCAGCTCTAGTTTCTGTTGGTTAGTATTGTGTGTGGATATCCATAGTCTTTGAGTGACCATGAATATCTTCTTTGTTACTAGGTAAATTACTTAATATTTCATAAAGTAAAAAATAATTGGAAAGAAAGAAAACATGCTTTTCTTAAATTTTCATGTATATTATTGTAAAGGTTTTGTAACGATTATAATCTCAGTGTTGGATGGTAGGATAAGAACTTAATAATTGTTTCTATATAGTATAATTTACAGGCACACACACACTGAGTACACATGGCTTAAAGTTTTCAAGATATGTGTGTTTCAAAAAACTAAAAATACTGTATAGTTTTGCAAAATCCCTAGCATTTATACCACTCTTTGTTTATTTGTTTTTTAGCTGGACTTTGCTGTTTCATTTTTAAGTAAAAAGTTATTGTTTCCTTTAATGGTACTAACCCTACATTAATGTAAATGGCATTGCTTGCTTTCAAATCTGATTAATCATATTTAAGTGAACGTTTTATGACATTTAAAAACTACTAAGTCATACATAGATTTTCTCATGCAATTGTATTTATATTGCAATGACTAAATTAGAAATAATAATTCTTTGAAATTGGGTAGTAATGGATTCCAACAATTTATATTGCAATTCAAACATGTATGTCTTATTTTCAATGGTCCATGAAAGTTTCCTATATTTTCCGTAGTTAAACAATTGTCAAAAATAACTTATTGTGTTTTTTCTTTGACTTTTTAAATTACTCTTTCTACAAACAAATCAAATTCTCATTTAATATATTGTAAGAATATTATAATAGCTTTAAGAAATTATAAATTTCTTCACTACTTTTCTACCTCCCAAACATCTAATTACTTTGAAAAATGTAACAAGAACTATTTTAACATAGTATTAATAGACTATGCTCAGTAATAGATACATGTTTTATTATCTTTTTTTTTAAGGAAATTCATTGTTAACATTAAGGATTCATTTATTCTACATTGATTTGGTTAGTATATCTAAGACTTGGAAGAGTCTTCATGGCAACAAAAAACTGAAAGAAAACTAATACAAATAANGTATTAATAGACTATGCTCAGTAATAGATACATGTTTTATTATCTTTTTTTTTAAGGAAATTCATTGTTAACATTAAGGATTCATTTATTCTACATTGATTTGGTTAGTATATCTAAGACTTGGAAGAGTCTTCATGGCAACAAAAAACTGAAAGAAAACTAATACAAATAACTTGCCTTCAAATAATACACAATTTAGAAGTCAGATTGAATGACAGAGGATGTCATCATTGATTATTATAGATATCGATAGATATAATTGATTATTATAGATATTATTAATGATATATTGTTGATAACTTTAGCTCCTGGATTTGAAATACTATAAATATTAAATTTTAAATAAATATTTAAAAAACATTTAACATAGTGTGGCATAAGCAAAATACTCTGTGATAAGGGCTGTATTAACAGTTAAAGATATAGGAGACACAAAAATCAAAGAATGAATTTTCTCCAATTTAGTCATCACTGAAGAAATCTATGGAATAGCATTTAAGATAAAGTGTTATTAAGAGTTTTTTAAATAAAGGCTTGGGAGTAGGGGTAAGACTATATATAAGAGAGGTGAATGCAGGCATGTACAGTTCAGGAGAAACAGATATTATACACAAATGTGAATCATTGAATAAATGAAAATAAAGATGGAATCCCAGCTGAGCTATTTCAAATCTAAAAGATGATGCTGTTAAAGTGTTGCACTCTATGTCAGCAAATTGATAAAACTCAGCAGTGGTCACTGGACTAGAAAATGTCAGTTTTCATTCTAATCTCAAACAAAGGCAATGCCAAAGAACGCTCAGACTACCACACAACTCCACTCATTTCATATGTTAGAAAGGTAGTGCTCAAATCCTTCAAGCTATTCTTCAACAGTATGTGACCCAAGAACATCCAGATGTTCAAACTGGGTTTAGAAAAGACAGAGATAATTGCCAACATCTGTTAGATCATAGAAAAAGCAAGGGAATTCCAGAAAAATATCTACTTCTTCATTGACTATGCTAACACCTTTGACTGTGTGGAACACAACAAAATGTGGAAAATTTTTCAAGAGATGGAAGTACCAGACCACCTGACCTCCCTCCTGAGAAATCTGTATGAAGGTCAGGAAGCAACAGTTAGAACTGAACATGGAACAATGTACAGGTTCAAAATTGGGAAAGGAGTACTTCAAGGCTGTATATGGTCACCCTGCTTATTTTATTATATGCAGAATACATCACCAAAATGCTGAGCTGGATGAATTACAAGCTGGAATCAAGATTGCTGTGATAAGTATCAATAACCTGGGACGTGTAGATGACACCACTCTAATGTCAGAAAGCCAAGAGGAACTAAAAAGTCTCTTGATGAAGCTGAAAAAGGAGAGTAAAAACGCTGGCTTAAAATTCAACATTCAAAAAACTAAGATCATGGCATCTGATCCCATCACTTCATTGCACACAGATGGGGAAACAATGGAAACAGTGACAGACTGTATTTTCTTGAGCTCCAAAATCATTGCAGATGCTGACTGCAGCAATGAAGTTAAAAAAATGATTGCTCACAAGACCAGAAGCTGACTGTGGCTCAGAACATGAGCTCCTTATTGCAAAATTCAGATTTAAATTGAAAAAAGTAAGGAAAACCACTAGACCATTGAGGTATGACCAAAATCAAATCTCTTATGATTATACAGTGAAAGTGACAAATAGAGATTTAAGGGATTAGATCTGATAGACACATTGCCTCCAGAACTATGGACAGAAGTTCACGACATGGTATAGGAGGCAGTGATCAAGACCATCCCCAAGAAAAAGAAATGCAAAAATGCAAAATGGTTGTCTGAGGAGGCCTTACGAATAGCTGAGAAAAGAAGAGAAGTGAAAGGCAAAGGAGAAAAGGAAAGATATACCTATTTGAATGCAGAGTTCCAAAGAATAGCAAAAAGAGATAAGAAAGCCTTCCTCAGTGATGAATGCAAAGAAATAGAGGAAAACAATAGAATGGGAAAACCTAGAGATCTCGTCAAGAAAATTAGAGATACCGAGGGAACACTTTATACAAAGATGGGCTCAAAAAGGACAGATATGATATGGGCATAACAGAAGCAGAAGATATTTAGAAGTGGCAAGAATACAAAGAAGTACTATACAAAAAAGATCTTCATGACCCAGATAACCATGATGGTGTGATCACTTACCTAGAGCCAGACATCCTGGAATGTGAAGTCAAGTGGGCCTTAGGAAACATCACTACAAACAAAGCTAGTGGAGGTGATGGAATTCCAGTTGAGCTATTTCAAGTCAAAAAACATAATGCTATGAAAGAGCTGCAGGACTGGAAGAGTTCAGTTATCACCCCAATACCAAAGAAAGGCAATCAAAGAATGCTCAAACTACTGCAAAATTGCATTGGTCTCACTTGCTGGTAAAGTAATGCTCAATGTTCTCCAAGCCAGACTTCAAGAGTACATGAACTGTGAACTTCCACATTTTCAAGCTGGATTTAGAAAAGGCAGAGAAACCAGAGATCAAATTGTCAGCATCCACTGGATCATTGAAAAAGCAAAAGTGTTCCAGAAAACATCTATTTCTGCTTTATTGACTATGCCAAAGCCTTTGACTGTGTGGATCACAGCAAACTCTGGAAAATTTTTCAAGGAATGGAAATACCAATCACCTGGTCTGCTTCTTGAGAAATCTGTATGCAGGTCAGGAAGCAACAGTTAGAACTGGACATGGAACAACAGACTGNTGCAGCACTTTCAGAGCATCATCTTTCAGGATTTGAAACAGCTCAACTGGAATTCCATCACCTCCACTAGCTTTGTTCGTAGTGATGCTTTCTAAGACCCACTTGACTTCATATTCCAAGATGTCAGGCTCTAGATTAGTGATCATATCATCATGATTATCTGGGTGGTAAAGATCTTTTTTGTACAGTTCTTCTGTGTATTCTTGCCACTTCTTCTTAATATCTTCTGCTTCTGTTAGGTCCATACCATTTCTATCCTTCATCGAGCCCATCTTTGCATGAAATGTTCCCTTGATATCTCTAATTTTCTTGAAGAGATCTCTAGTCTTTCCCATTCTGTTCTTTTCCTCTATTTCTTTGCATAGATTGCTGAAGAAGGCTTTCTTATCTCTTTTTGCTATTCTTTGGAACTCTGCATTCAGATGCTTATATCTTTCCTTAAGAAACTTAAACCATAAACAAACAAGATAAATTAAAATTTCTATGGAGAAAGTTATCATGTGCACGTGTGCTCAGTTGTGTCCGACTCAGGGACGTTGGGATCTGCCAGGCTCCTCTGTCCATGGAATTCTCCAGGCAAGAATAGTGCAGTGGGTTACCATTTCCTACTCCAGGGAATCTTCCCAACCCAGGGATCAAATTCAGGTCTCTTGTCTCCTGCGTTGGCAGGAAGATTCTTTCCCTCTGGGGCACCAGGGAAGCCCATAAACAATGTTAAAAAAAGACTAAGAGAAAATACTTGCAAATCAAATAACAGACAAAAGTTTAGGGCATAGCATACAGAGAGAACTTTTATAAATCAGTTAAAAAAAATATAATAGAAAAAACTTCCCAGGACTTCCCTGGTGGTCCAGTGACTAATACTCTGAGCTCCCAATGCTGAGAGCTCCGATTCCATCCCAAGTTAGGGATCTATACACCTCATGCCACAAGGAAGATAAACGATCCAGTGTGCCACAACTAAGACAGCACAGCCCAAAACAAATAGACATTTTTTTTTTAATGGGGATAACAATTTAAAAAAAGAGAAAGAAAAACTTGTCAATGAATATGAAAAGGCAATTTAGAGACATGAAATCTGAATTGTTGCTTAACCTCTCTAGACGAAGGTGTAAAATTGGACGACTTTTCATATATATGAGAATGGTAAAATTTTTTAAATATGACAATGTTAAATATTGGCAAGGATATGAAGTAAAAACTCTCTTACTCTGCTAATAAGAAAGTAAATTGGTATAGCCACTGTGGAAAGCAACTTGCCAATATTTTGTAGAGTGAAGTTGACGTGTACCCTACTACATAGCAATTCAATTTCTGGACATATTATCTAGAGAGATACTTATACATACATATGCAAAAGGAAAATTGCCTTACAGGTGGTCACTGATTTATTGTTTAAAATCATGAAAATTAGAAAACAGCCATCAGTAGCAGAATGTATAAATTAATATTGGAATATTTATATAGTATAAAACTACACAGCAGTTAAAATGAATGGACTTAATCTTTGAGTATCAACATAGATAAATCTTAAAAACACAATACAGAATGAGAAAAGTACATTTCAGTATATATTAATGTATATGTAACTTTCATGGAGACAAGGACAAATTCAATAGGAAAAATCATCAAAGGATTTGCATATGTACATGCTATATTTGGTTTATCACATATCTGTCCATCTATTCATTCATCAACCCATCTTATTTTATGGATGTACTTTAAAAAAGATTGCAGGTACCAGTGGATTTCATAGGTCAGGAGATTTTTGACTAGATGAGAGAGCTGAACACATAAACTGAGGGAAGAAGCCTTCCGTGCTAAAAGTGTGGTTGAAAGAAAAAAAAAGAGAGAAGATAATTGTTTGAAGCTAAAAGAGGTGGGATAGTTTGGCTTTTGAAAAAGAGGAGGGCCCACTCTTCCTCTGAGACTGAAGGAAAGGATGGTGGTGGGCTGGGGACTTTGAAGGAGATCTTGTTTGGTGGCCTCTGTTTTTCTCCTTGAAATAGGAGGGAGAAACATTTTGAGAATGAGAATCATCAGGAGTTGACCAGGTCTTGAGGAGATAGACAAAGATTAGGTATATATTTATTTTAGCTGTGCCATGAGTCTTGTGGGATCGCAGTACCCTAACCAGGGATTGAACCCGGGCCATGGCAGGGAAAGCACCAAATCCTAATCACTAAACCACCAAGGAATTCCCAAGATTAGGTATATTTACCTGAGAGAATGGAAGCAGCAATTGATCAAAAATAACTTAAGGGACTGGTGGAGTCTCTGAAGGCCCAGATGAGTTAAATCTGTATCAGTGCAAGACTCTAGGTTATGTGATTTTCTCCAGCCTCAGCTACTTAAGAAGGAGCAGAAAAAAGCATACTGTAGGAATGATCTAGAGTTGATGCTATAGGCCAGGCTGCAAGGGAATGGAAGAGATTGGTGTGAGAGTGTTTCAGATGAGCAATTACTGGTTCCAAGTAGAGCATGGGACTGAGAGTCCAGGAATCAAATAAAGAGATCAACACATCTGAGTTCTCATGAAATGGAGAAATGGTCCCTTTGCTGAGCCAAACATTTAAAGAGTAGCTTTGTTCTAACTAGGCTTACTGCTACAACTCCAAACACACAGAGACACAGATTGTTTAAGAACAAAGTCTTCATGGCCTCTTTAGAAACTCTGTCTACACGGCCTTTTTACAAACTCTGTGGCAGCCGTTACCACATCCCTGCATTTTGACAGAAGGTTTACCCTATTGGGATACCAAAAACTGCACACATATATAATATGCACAAATATAATATTTGAAGCGTGGCTCTTTCTCATCCCCATAATTCTCAGTCACTGATTAAAAGGGAAATGCTTCTAGTCACCAGTTCTGTCTTTGACCCTTGTCCTTTTAATGGTTTGTACTTTCTCACTTTTTCAGCTTATACTATGAACATTTTCATTTTCATTTCTTGTACTTGTCACTTACAAACTCCTTACTTATCCTTTCCACTAAGTGGTCTGGAGTCAATATTTCCTCGTAATAAAATACTCAACAATTCTTAATATTTCTTCTTGGAGGTATATGCTCTACTTCTTGTCTTGAATTAAGGGGATTTCCTTCAAGGCTAGGGTTTGCCCTGCAAATATTTTTGGTTGGGGTTGTTCATTTTCTCACTTTGTTCCATTGTACTCTAGCGTGAGTTGAGGTGTAGGGGTTGGCATTTGGCTACCTGTAACCCCATTGCTACTTCCAGACCTTCACTCATCACTTTAATGTAACTCATCATTTTCTTAAGGGTGATTGCTATTCTCACCTCCTCCCTGCCACTAACCACCCGTCTGATTGCTTCCTTTAATTCTTCAAAGATTTTGAGACTTAACCCACAGTCATCCGCTTTATCCCATCTCCTACCACCATCCTAGAAGTTCAATAACTTAGCTTCCTAATTTTCGTAATTCTTTAATCCTTATGATCTTCTCTTTTATTCTAGTTACCCACTTTCCAGAACCACATTCTATATCTTGTCGTCACTCAGACAATACAGCTAAGCAATCTTAAACTTCAATTCCCCACTTTTTGACTATTAGCTTCTAAATCTCTAGCTCCTCCTTAGTTGTCCCATAAGGATGTCCTTTTATAAACCAAGGGGAAAAATGATCAAAAAAGTTTCCAGGGCTTCCCTGGTGGTCTAGTGGTTGAGAATCCTCTTGCCTATGCAGGGGATGCAGGTTTGATCCCTGGTCCGGGAAGATCCCACATGCCATGGGGCCCTAAGCCTGTGATCCACAGCTACTGAAGCCCCTGCCATGAGAAGCTGGCACACTGCAGCAGAGAGTAGCCCCAGCTCATCAAAACTAGAGAAAGCCCGCTCACAATAACAAAAACCCAGCACAGCCAAAATAAGCAAACAAATAAATATTAAGGGAAAAAAAAAGTTCCCAGAGTTCTTATGCTCAATAGCAATCAACCCTGATCAACAATGGTAAGACATTCAGGAGGTATGACAATCTTAATCCGTATTTAGATGACAGCCTTTGGGGATATATTTTAGATATTTTTTGTTCTTTGCTCACAAGAGTCATCTTAAATAGGCTTCAACTACTGTAACTGATGTCTCAACACCTTTATTAAACTAGAGGCAAATGAAAATGGGCCAGTGTAGCTATCACATGTTGACCAATGATGATAGTATTGCTCTCAAGGTAATATAAAGACAGTGAAATAACTTCACTTCATCACTCCTCTGGAATCTTTTGGCTTTGATGTCTTTTTATTGCATCTTTTGAGTCCTCATCAGAACTACAATGCTAAGGAAGAGGTCATTTTCTTTGACTAGGGTGAAGTAAGTGTTTCTATGGTTACTAGAAAAACACAGAAATTAATTTGCTAAAGATTACCTCCTTCGTAGATTGTGTTAGTTAATAGATGATTGGTATTGTGTATTCCAGGCAGAGCTGGAAAAGATGCGATGTTCAGAGTGCTAGCAAAAGAGTACACAAAAACACATATAAAAGTTTTAAGAGTTTGATACTGGCCATTTCTAAAGCAGGTTCTGTAGTGGTCATCACTGAAAAACTATCAAAACTTTGTTGCTCTAATACTTTGTGATGTTTTAATTTTAATTACATGGGGGAGGTAGGGCCCTTTATTCTTTTCAGTGTTTAGGACCTCTAAAGGCTTTAATGAGGCCTGATGTCAGTGGCCCTTGTGGTTCCATCTGAGTGTTTTTATTCTTGCATTCCTGTAATTGAATGTTGAGGTGAGGTCATTACTTTGGAGGAGCTTTTGCCAAGAAGAAATGACTGGTGGAGGTCTGTTTGTCTCTGGCCTGTTGTACTGCTTTCCAAAACAATATGGTCATTGGCTGGTACAAACAGTGACTTTCTCATAGGGAACACAGGCCAGGTATAAAAGAGCACTTACAAAACCCGAGAAGATTCCTAAGTTCTTAGTGCCAATGAATGCTTAAGATCCAACTGTTCCTAACTTACAATCACTGTCAAATGTTGCTGTAAGGAGAGTCTGTGTTCCTTAAGTTCTCAGCACCGGCCTCAGTTTCCCCATTTAGACTACTCACTTCCTTTCTGTTTGACCTGCTTCGAAACTTGACTCATGCCACAGCTTTGGTTTTTATACAACTGTTTCTACCCAGAATGGAGCGGAATGAATTGGGTGCAATCACTTGAGACTTGCTGTCCTAGGCTCTTGAATTAAAAGACAGAAAGTAGAGAAATATTTCTTTTCAAATACAGACCCCTTCTAGGGAATAGGAAATCTATTTTCTTCCATTGCATTGAATTCTGCTTAAGACTCAGGATGCAGGATGCTCTTTTGATGACAGACAGACAAGGTTGAAGAGAGGGACATACTAAGCAATGAGGAACAGCTGAGAGCTACAAAGATAGGGCTGTGCTCATGTATAAATAGAAATGTTGCTGCTACCCTGATGAATCAGACCAGATGTTTCTCTGATGTCTCTGTTTGGTCCTTTGGTTTATTTAAAAAAAAAAAGTATAATTTTGCTAAAATTATATGTGGGGCCAGAAATGTGGCACAAATGCTTTAAGCTTAAATAATATGTAAAAGAGTAAAATTACTTTACTTAGGAAACCTTTATCAACAAGAAAAACATCCATTTAGAGAAGCACAGGAAAGAGGAGGAAGGAAACAATCTGTTGATGGAGCTGACGAATTACGATTCAGATCTGAATTCCAAGTCTTCATCTGTCACTAAATGTGTGACCTTGGGCAAGCCAGGTCATTTTCCTGGGTCTAGGTATATATATATATATATATATTTGTTGTTGTTGTTTGTTTGTTTTTATCGGAGTATAGTTGATTTACAATGCTGTGTGAGTTTCTGGTGTATAGCAAAGTGAACCAGCTATACACATACACGTATCCACTTACTTTCAGAGTCTTTCCCCATATAGTCATTATGGAATTTGAGAAGAGATCCCTGTGCTATAAGGCAGCAGCTTATTAGCATCCATTTTATTATATACAGTAGTGTATATATGTCAATCCCAATCTCCCAATTCATCCCTCCCCCTCTTTTCCCCCCTGGCAACCACAAGACTATTCTCCATGTCTGTGACTCTATTTCTGTTGGTATATTTATTTTTTTAAATGGGGGAGAGGCTGGGAGAGAATGGGGTTACATGGCGAAGGTTCATTAAATAAACTTTGTGTCTTTTGCAACCCCAAACATCTATGAACCCAACCAGGTTTTCTTTTTCAGTTTAATTTCTTGTTTCCTGGCTTCTAGTTTCATTGAGGGGTTGGTATGTGAAAGACATTGTAGGGGATAAACATGAATTAACCNTCTTTTGCAACCCCAAACATCTATGAACCCAACCAGGTTTTCTTTTTCAGTTTAATTTCTTGTTTCCTGGCTTCTAGTTTCATTGAGGGGTTGGTATGTGAAAGACATTGTAGGGGATAAACATGAATTAACCCAAGGCCTCTGTCCTCAAGATGCTTATAACCTAATAGCAGATATTAGAGTTACACAAAAGACGATACCACAATATAAACTGTGATTGATTCCAGAAGGCAGAAATGAACAAATGCCATGGGAACTCAGAGAAGGCAGAGATCACTGCCAGCTTGGACGATAGGAAATAACTTGCTGGAGGAGGACATCAACATTTGATAGGAGAAGGGGTAGGGGCTTGAAGGTTGGTGAGTAGTAGGTGAAGACAGAGGAAAGGCCATTTCAGATATAAGAAACAAGAGGAGGCAAGGGGCAAGAAAAGTGCTGGATGTATTTGGGGAATATGAACCATCTGGGTGGCTATATGAGCATAGGCTACGAGTCAGGTAGCAGTGCTGGTTTGGGACCACGTTGGGGAGGCCCTTTTAATCTTGGCAGAGGGTGCATTTTACTTAGTAGGTAGCAGGGACCGTTTTTCTGAGCTTGGGTATGACTTAGTCTGAACCGTGCTTTAGGATAATTCACCTACAGAAAAGTGTAGGATGAACTGGAAGCGGAAAGATCTCAGGGGAAAGAGAACAGCTAAAAGGCTAATGCATAATCCTGAGCTCTCATGGTGTCAGTGGAAACAGAAAATATTTCAAATGGGTTGGATTTATGGAAGCTACGGAGGGAGGAGGGGATTCAAAGTTAACTCCAGGTTTAAGAATCTACTAGTACTTCTAACATAAAAAGGAAATTCAAGAAGAGAAGGGTGTTTGGGCAGGAGAAACCAGGAAAGAGTTCACTTTTCATGCAGCGTGTCTGAAGTGCAGGGAGCATGCATATCTTAGTGGAGGTGTTCAACATTTACACACTCCTGACTGGACCTCAGTACTATGGATGCAGCTGGAAATGGGTATCTTAGAGACAACATTCTCTAAGTGAAGGAGCTGAAATCCTCCAAGTGAAAAGATTACCAAGGAATTGGAGAGTGAGGCAGGAGGAAGATGGACAACAGAATCTTGAGAAGTGTCTAAATTCTTTCATTTTGATGAACTGGGCATGGTCAGTGTTATAGAACATAATCAAGAGAGTGCCACATCGTTGTGTCCAAGGGGAAAGGGAATATTGAAAGGGAGTGGCTGGTGAACCATAGTTGCGTAACTGCTTGGGGGATTAGGGCTTTAGAGCTAGTGTCTAGATTGCCTAGAAGGAATTGGCTAAAAGAAAAGAGTTAAGGGCATTTGTGATGAGGGAGCCTCTTTGTGTGTATGTGTGTTTTCTTTTTTTTAATTTATTTTTGGCTGTTCTGGGTCTTTGTTGCTGTGAGAGGGCTTTCTCTAGTTTCAGCAAGCAGGGGCTACTCTTCCTTGCAGAGCTCGGGCTCTGGGCACCTAGGTTTAGTAGTTGCAGCTTGAAGGCTCTAGGGTGCAGGCTCAGTAGCTGCTGTGCCTGTGAGTTTAGCTGTTCCTTGGCATGTGGAATCTTTCTGGACCAGGGATCAAACCTGCGTCCCCTCCATTGACGGGCGGATTCTTTTCCACTGTACCACCAGGGAAGTTTTGTGTTTTCTGACAGATGAACAGAGGAGAAAATTGGTCGTGTACCTGGTACTCAGGTTGACAGTCAAGATTCCAAATCCTAATTTCTTCTTTATATTGATAATGTGTACTTAGAGGGGCTTCTCAGGTGGCTCAGCAGTAAAGAATTCAGCTGCCCATGCACGAAATTCAAGAGAGGCATATTTGATCCTCAGGAAATGGCAACTCATATCAGTATTCTTGCCTGAAAAATCTCATGAACAGAGGAGCCTGGTGGGCTACAGTCCACAGGATTGCAAAGAGTCATATATAACTGAGTGACTGAGCATGCAGGCACTCAGAACCCAAGGCTTCTTTCTTTTGAAATCCCAGGTTATTGCCAGGCTTTGTTTTTCAGAGTATGATCAGGGGAACTTATTTTTTCTCCTCCATAGTTCCCCAGTTTTTTAGTTCCTTCTGGTTTTGAGTTTGGGGTTAGAGTCTTAGAGTTGAATTCCATTGACAATAAATATGTAATCACCTCTGAGAGCTTAGTGTCAGAGGCTCTAGAGGGAAGAAAAAGGAGAAGCGGGTAGGGCAAGCAGGGAAATGAGACTTTATTGTATTTCACACACAAAGGCCTGTTTGCAAACTACAATGTAAATTAAGACTTTAACAGCAGAGGATTTATCTTCACTTTAAAATCTGGGATTACACTAGGCAGATACCACTGATATAAATTTAAGTAGAATTGACTGCCTCCCAGCAATGCAAATTAGTTTATCACTTTTGTTTGCTTGTTTGATTTTTCTTCAATATTTTTAAGTGATAAAAATTTACAAAAGCCATGAAATATTTACTTTTGGCTCTACAACTGTTAGAACAATTCTACCTGCCAAAGCGGGGTTGTTGTTGTTCAGTGGCTAAGACGTGTCCCACTCTTGGCGACCCTGTGGACTGCAGCATGCCAGGCTTCCCTGTCCTTCACTATCTCAGAATTTGTTCAAACTCATGTCCACTGGGTTGGTGATGCCATCCAACCATCTGCCAAAGGTAGGGTGGTGGTGGGGGGTGTGGGGAACCCTGAAGGAATCCAGATCCATCAGTGAGGAAGAAAATAAGGAAGTTAGGGTTTTAATCTATGAACTAGCTATGTTACTTTAGGTAGGTTGCTTAATAGACGTCTATGCTTCAATTTTTTTTCACTGGCGAAATGGTGATTAAAAAAAATACTGGTTCTGCTTTATCTCATACAATTATTTTTCAGGTTGTGAAAGTATTATCTCTTTAAGTTATAAACATTAGATAAATTCCAGGCATACTGTTACGTAAGCAACTAGAGAACTACTGAAGCCAGTCGGGTCAGAATGGGGAAGTGAAGCAGGAACTGGGATTTGGGAAATCTGGATGTAGAAAGTAGGATTATTGGGGATTGGTAGAAAGCTTTTTCTTCCGCTCAAGAATGAATGATGCCAATTAGAGAGCAAGCTAGAAAGAGAAAAAAAAAATTGTGAATGTTTCACACAGCACTTCTGATGCTGCTCTGAAATAACTGCTAGGGTAAATAAATTCCTTATATATTGACTAATAAAGAGGTGCTCAAATTTGTACATCCGATGCCCATTACTTCCTTGCTCTCTGACTTTTGTTACCATGACTTAAACAGCAATTTAACGTACCTAAAAATGCTCTAGTTCTGCTCCGTGCAGAATTTAGGCTCTAAATCTCTGGCTTCAACACTTTCTTTCATCCACCCAAACAGTGAGCTATCAGATGCTTAGACTTGGAAGTCTGAATATGGAGTCAGATAGTAAGAAATCAGGGTTCTAGATACTGGAAATGATCACTTCAATACATCGCCACGCCACATATCAACAAACTTAATCACAAAAGGTTCCAAGCTGAAGTAACCAGTTATCATTGAAGCTTTGCCAGCTAACATGACTGTTCCTCAGTTTTCTCACCTGTTAAGCAGGAAGCAGGATCAGATTCTTACTTTCTGCTATGAAGCACTATTACTCTAAATAAGAGTTTGGAGAAAATGACAAAATGTGTCCTCATAGCTCTTGATAAACCCGAACAATACAGAAACTGAAAATGTCTCCTTGTAGACCAGTTTTGTTGTGCTAAGTAGAGAAAAACAGGGGGAAAACACAGAATAAAACTCTCCAAAAAGAGAAAAAAAACACACACACACTTGTGGAATCCTTGTTTGGCTTTACATAGCCATGTTCAAGAAACACTGCTGGAGATGTACTACGTGCAAGACACTTTTAAGTTGTTACTGTTCAGTTTTAAAATGATTACTTTTCCAGCCACTCTTAAAGCTGAATTGGTAAATAATATCGCCTTGGGTGGGCATAAAATTAAACCCAAGGTCAAGGGAGACAGTCTACAAATAGACCAAAAATAAAACGCAAGAGATATCATTAGAAGATTTGGCCAAAAAAAAAAAAAAAAAAAAAAAACCANAAGCTGAATTGGTAAATAATATCGCCTTGGGTGGGCATAAAATTAAACCCAAGGTCAAGGGAGACAGTCTACAAATAGACCAAAAATAAAACGCAAGAGATATCATTAGAAGATTTGGCCAAAAAAAAAAAAAAAAAAAAAAAAGCCAAGATATTGTACAAAGATCAAAGGCTAAAAAAGAGAAATATGCTTAGCTAATTCAGGGCTTTTGAGCATTTCATGTGCTTGCGAGGCCCGTCCATCCATCCACACCACACTTCTGAGCCATGCTATCCTAAACCGATGACAAGTCCAGCTTTAGCGCGGACAGGGCGCAGAGCGCGGATCCCACACAATTCCACAATCCCAGACCCCGCTGCCAACTCTCTCTGGGAAGGAAGGAAGCGTTTTCCCCTAGGGTGACTGTAAAATAAAACAGCCTCTCCAATCTCTCCGTCCAATAAGAAAGAAAAGTTGGTCCAAACAAACATAGACATAAATGTATGCATAAAAGGCAAAGGGTAAGAAGAGGGGGGAGGGGGGAAAGGGAAGTTCTTTTCCTTTCTTTTTAAATTTCCCGCATCCCTTTTCCTCCCCGCCTCTCCACGCCGGCTCCACTTCAAGCAGCGGCTGGGGAGACGGGGAGACCGGGAAACGCACTGTAGGGCGGTCGGGGAGAAAGTATTTGGGAAGTAGGCGGAACCGGCTGGGTGAATAACTCGGTGTCCGATTTTTCCTGCCTTCGGCAGCAGTTCCTCCTCCGCTTCGTTATTCCACTGCCCACGCGGCTCGGCCCTCGGCCCTCGATTGCTCCAGCCTATCACCCTGGGAAGCCGCCTGCCGCCGCCACCGCCGCGGCTGCCGGGCTTGTGGGATCCGCGGCGGAGTCAGAGCCGGATCCCCAGCCGCGGCGGGAGCCGTGGCCTGAGAGTTAGGGGGCGGGCCGGGTTCATTCCTGGGGAGGGTGCTGAAGACTGGCGGGCGAGAACCCGGGGCCACCGCCCTCCCCACAGGCTGAGGGAGTGGACATTCGGAGCCCCTGAGCGGCGGCGGCGGCTGCGGCGGGAGCCGGTCAAAGGGGGCGGCCCCTGGCGGCGACGCCCCCAGCCCAGCCCTGCCCTGCCCTGCCCCGCTCCATCCTCAGCCCCGGCCCGATAGGCCCACGGGAGACGCCGGCGGGGGCACAGAAAGGCGGCTCCGAGGGGGCCGGCGGGCGAGCCGCCTCTCCCGGGTCCTTCCACGTCCCTCCCGGGAGGGACCCACACCTGAGCCCGGACCCACCCCCCGCCTGGGGCCACGCTGGATCCGCCTNGCGGCGGGGAAGGAGGTGAGCCGCGTCCGCGCCGGCTGCCGCTCGGGTCCGTGCCCCCGCTGCTGCGCTCTCCGCCTCCCCTTTCCGCAGGCAGGGCGCGGAGCTGCGCGCCCGCCCCGCCGCCGCCGCCTTGTCCCTCCGGGGCACCATGGAGCTCTCCCTGTCGTCCGGAGGAGCCGCGGAGGCGCTGTCCTGGCCAGAGATGTTCCCGGGATTGGAGTCCGACTCGCCGCTCCCCCCAGAGGAGCTGGACGCGGTTGTCCCGGTCAGTGGGGCCATGGCCGGTGGCATGTTGGATCGGATTCTTCTGGAGTCCGTGTGCCAGCAACAGAGCTGGGTCCGCGTGTACGGTAAGGACCTAAGGCCGTCTTAGAGGCTGATGTTTCTTATCTTTGCTCAGGCAGAAATGCATTCCCCAGGTCTCAGTCCTCATCCATCCTGGGTCCGTTTCCCACATCCCTTTTTGTTCTGGGGGTGCATTTCTGACAAGTTTCTCCAGACTTGGACTTGAGAGAGATGTGACTCAGTATGGTCTTTGGACCTTTTCAGGTACCTGCAGTAAGTTTAAGGTAGAGTTGGGATATGAAGCCTTAATTTTCAGGTCGTTACTTCAAGGGAGGTGTCAGCCAGTCTTCAAGAAGACGACACCAGGAAATCAATCAGTCTTGAGGAAGGGAAGACTGCAAACCAATATATTATGAAAAAGCTTAGCGGAGGTTAAGATAATAAAGTAAAAATCAAAAGTATTTATTTGAGAAGGGGAGCAGCCTTACTTCTATAACCTCTTTCTGAACTTCACTCTCCAAAGGCAAGCACTTAGTCCAAGGGCTGTGGATTGTTTCAGATTGCACTATTGTTTCTGGTGCTCTTTGTAAAGTGACTGGACTGCTACTCAGCAAGTTAAAAAGTGATGAACACACTAAAACTTTCCCTTTCTGCATTCCTAGTAACCACCTCTTTAATTAAAACTGAATGATGAGATTCTATAAGGGCAAGCCTTGTGGCAGCGTTTAAGCCATGCTGATTTTGAAAACCCATAGCCCAAAGATTTATAGCCTGGCATTCAGGACTGAGCTGTGGCTTTCCAAATCATTGAAACGTCGAGGTGTTTATCACTCAGCTCACAGGGATATAAAAGACATTAGTCATGTGGCTGAGTATAAGATGACAAACTTGAAGCACCTGAAATCAACACAAGTTTAAGGTATTATCCTGCAGTCATGTGCATCTAAGCATATAGTGATCAATTACTTTATGTGTTATTGGATTTTTTCCATCCTGAGCAGGTTATGTGTTTACTATTCAGGAGTGACGGTGACTTTGAAGTTGTCTTCCTGGATAGTTTAGTTGATTTCAAGACTTTGTCTATCACTATCAGAGAAATAGATCATAGAACTAGGAGTCCAGAGATACGAATTTTTGTCTCAGTTCTGCCGCTAAGTGTCTATATGATTTGGAGCAGATCAGATCACTTTTTTGACCTCTGATTCCTCATCTGTAAAATGAGTGGATTGGATTAAATAATCTTTTAATGTCCTTGCAGTTCTAAAAATCCATCAGTTTTTATAGCCTTTTTTTTTAATGGATTTATGTATGCAGCACTTTGTATTTTGCTGGCTGTTTGTAAATGTTTCTTGATGTTATTTTAGTTAACTGAAAGAATTAAAGCAAAGAAGGGGGAGATGATGCAAGGTCATCCAGTTCATTCTCAGCAGATTAAAAACTTTAGTGCCTGATTTTTCATTCACCTGCTAGTCCTACTTAGCCGATAGTTTATAACAAAGGGTGGTGAAAATCTGAAGTTGAACTTGAATTAGAGTATATTGGAGGTTACAACTTTTTCCTCTTCTGTCCCATCTTTTCTTATATACTTCTTTTGCATATTGTTTTTTTGTATGAAGTTAGCCTTATTACTGTAAGAATATGTATATATGACAATTCAGTAGTTCTGTCTGGGTTTTCTAGACCTAGTGTTAGCTACATACTTTGAATGTAACCCATAAAATGAATGTGCTTGTTTTTGTAGTCCATTCCTAGGCCTAGGTTTGTGTGTGTGTGTGTGTGTGTGTGTGTGTATGTATATATTGTTTCTTAAATATATGTGCTATGCATATTTGCTCAGTTGTGTCCGACTCTGCGATCCCATGGACTGTAGCCTGCAAGAATACTAAGTGTGTGTTGCCATGCCCTCCTCCAGGGGATCTTCCCAACTCAGGGATTGAACCCAGGTCTCCTGCGTTGCAGGCGGAATCTTTACCATCTGAGCCACCAGGGAAGCCCTCTTAAATATATACATGTATATTCTCTCTCACAAACACATATATAATGTGTATAAAATTTCAGAGTTAATTTGCAGATTTTCTACTGCATTGTAGCTTTTTTGTCTTCCCTATCAATTAGCCAGAAATAGTTTTTATTTACTATTTAGTACTGCCACTTTCCTTCCTCTAAGGCAACTCTTAGAGGATACTACTTTATTGTCTTTAGTTTGATGTAAATATTCTAAAGCTATCTTAATGACGCTTGACTTTTCTATATCCTTGGCTAGTTTTTAAGTTGCCTATTGTACAGCTCTTAGAAAAGCTTTGTTGCAAAAATAATAGAATGTAGAAAATCAATTTGGAAAAGTTTGTTTTGATTTTCTTATTTGTTTAATCCTGATTGTTTTGGAACATCAAGGTTCTTTTACACAACTGGAAGAGACTTTGATGAATGTATTCAAATGCTTTTTAAAGAAATCCAGAAACTAGTGTAGAGTATGCAGCTGGGGACTGTGAACCTGGGTTTTCATTCTGGCTTTGCCACAAATTGTTGTCTAACTTTGGGCAAGTAATTTTAAGTCCGTGTGCTTAGGTTTCTACATAAAATGTGGAGTCTGGAGTAATTGGTATCTATGGTATATTTTAGCTTTAAAGTTCTCTGATTCTATGGCCTGCCCTATTATTTTACCTACAACTTGGTCTCCCACTTCCAGCCTGACTTGAGGCCAGGCATCAAGCAAGCCTTTAGTGCATTTAAATCATGACTGTCGGGTTTCTGGGGAGCACTTTTATCAAAAGGTCAACGAACTGAGTTTTGAAAGAAGGAATGTTGAGGGCAAATGTATATTTGTTTGGAATGTTTTCACAAGATAGGAAGGTGGGGATGGGGTTCTCAGATCCAGCTCATTCAGTTTTGAGACCTGACCTAAAATAGCCATGTGGGCTTTAAAGACAGGGTTTAAAGTAAAGAGCTGCATTAAGTGCTGTTGGCCTCTGGTTATGGCTCACATCCTCTGCAGTATATTTGTGTTTGAAATCAGTATGCAAACAGAAACAGAACTACCCCCTTCCCCTCAGATATCCTAACAGAAACTTTTATTTATTTATTTACCCAAACTTTTAAAAACAATATTTGATTAGTTTGCCTCACAAAATTTGAAGACTGGACACCGTTTTGAGTTTGCTACTGATAGGTCTGGCTCTCTGGTAGATACTGCTTACATCCAGAATTTTGTGTGTTGTCAATAGTGGAAACTTTTTTGAACTATATATACGTGGATCTATATTTAGAACACAAACAAATGCACATCTTTGAGACAGGACTAAGAGAAAATCATGCTATTCTTAATTTTCTTTTAGCTGTAAAATGTTCCATTTGTCTTCTACCACTGTTATTATAAGTTGTGCCCATGCCCGTCAAGACTATAACATTTTTGACACCAGAAAGTCTGTCTGTCTTGTTGATCTTTGTATTGCTGTCTTGCCACTCCCTTCATTGTCACAGTGCCTAGGAGATTGATGCCTCCCCCGTGGTAAGTCAGTGTCTGTTGAATGTTGATCCATCTGTCCTTTGACCATCCAGATCTCAACCTGACTGACTGACTGGGTGGTAGAGTAGCTTAAACAAAGGCATGCCACAAACAGCTAAATATGGATGCAGAATCCAAGAGCATCAAATGCAGAACATTTTTCAGATATTTATAGCCTCAAAGCGAAGTCAATTGGCTGAAAAAGCTCAGCAGCCCAGCAAAAGGAAACGGGAGCGGCGAAGCCAGCCTCACTGTCTGTGTTTTCTGGTAAACAATGAGGATGTTAAAATTAACTACTTTACCATGAGTGGATGATGAGTGAAGGACACTATTTGGGGGAAATTTAAGATATTGGTCTCTAGCTGTGGCGGCATTGGAGCTCTGCACCCATCAGTACAACAGGTCTGCAAGTGTATGCACAGCAGTGATCTTTAATAACTAGAAGGGAAATACAATTATCATGATGAATTGATCACCAAGAAACCATACTGTTTTAATAGTATGGGCAGGACTTATCTAAAATATTCAGTTAATAAATAACATCAGCATTATTGTATACCATTAAGCTAATATATGGCTCATTGTTTATTAATGACTGGTAGAGACCTCTTGGAAAGTTTCTAAAGACTGGTACAGTTTCAGCAAGCAGAAAAAAAGGGCATTAATCATGCTGTATCAAATATCATACAGTTCTAGAAATATGGCAGTGAGAATTTGGTAAGAGTTTCTCATGAACTGGATATGAGTTGGTAGGGACAGAAGTCCTACCTGTTTGTAGTAAATAATATCATTTATGCTTCACCAATTAAAGGATGGTGTTTTAATTTAGAAAGTATATTTTATTGCATTTTTAGAGAATGTTTCTATATTTACTTAAAATGTTGCAGCCAGTAACAAGTCCAGGAAGTTGTTTTCTTTTGGTGTAGTATGAATTAGTTGTGACTAACTCAACTGGCCTTAAACAGCATAATTCACTTTGAATATTCTTAGCAAATCACTCATTCTTACACATCTTAAATATGCACTCCATGACTCCTATTGTGTATTAACATGAGATAAATGAAATTGCTCAACCAAAACTAAAAGTTTTACGTGCTTTAGCTAATTGATTGCCAGAAGAAAATCAGTAAATATACTCAGTATATCCCCAAACATATTCATGTTACTTTAAGTGTTTTAATTTCCTTAAATGCTATTAATTGAGTTTTTACAAATCAGTATTAATGTTTTAGGAATCTTTAGGAATCATGGCACATCAAGGATGGCACATTGACTTTGAGTGTTGACACCTAAATTTCCTGTGATCTCCGATAGGTTTTATGCACAGCAGTAGTAGACAGTTGTCCACTGAAGTTAAAACTTTAAGAAGGCCTAGATATATAATGTTTATTTTAAATTATGTTGATTTCAAACAGACCCCCCTTTTGCCTTTGAGAGAAAATTTGTGTAGTCATTTAACTTGTGTGTTCTACGAATGTCACAGATGGTGGATAATTTCCTTTGCAATATCTTAGTACTTTTCTACCTTCTATCCTGTTGGTTTATTGCTATTTCATTTTCTTTCTTTCTTTTTTATAAACTTATTTTGTGTCGTGATATAGCCAGTTAACAATGTTGTGACAGTTTCAGGTGAACAGTGAAGGGGCTCAGCTGTACGTAGACATGCATCCAGGCTGCCGCATGACATTGAGCAGGGTTCTGTGTGCTAGACAGTTGGTCCTTGATGGTTATCCATTTTTGCTGTTTCATTTTCAAAGAACAAAAATATTTTTACAGAATAGAAACTGTATGTCCCCAATCTCTTTTCCAAAGCCGTTTGAACTAGTGTTTCAGAATTCAAAACTTTTGATTTTAGAAAATATGGTATATATACAGTGACCTAAACCCCCTGGGGTACCTGGAGAAACTTAACAAGAATCAGTCATGTTAGTAGTTCTGCAATTGAATAAATGAGTATTCACACCAAATATGATATAAGACTATACATAATATGAGGTCATTGTAGGTCAGTTTACTGCTAGAGAAGTTATAAAAAAAGTGTTCACAGCATTTTGGATTTAGGAATTGCTGGTATGGAATTGATCTGTATACATTCTCTGGAGTAAATAAAATGAAATTCTAGAATGCTCTGTTTATCTGAGAATAGTTTAAACAAATATTTAATTTTCAAATTAAACAAATACTTAATATTTAACAAATAAATAAAGATTGCCTTTATCTTTTTTAGATAATCTTTTCAGATATATTAATATATATTGATAGGACATATTAATATAATAATATTTTTCAGGTAATATGATTCAGTGCATGCCCCTTAAAAGATGATGTACAGTTGTGTCCTGTTATGTTGAATGGAATAATTTTTTTCTGATTTGCTAAGAAAAGAAAAGGGATTCACATGGCAAAATAGGCTTTACTGAGATTATTGAGGAAGTGGTGGCAAGGCAGTGGTTTCTAACACTTTGTTTCATTAGAAAGAAGCATGAGGTAAATTAAAGCGGAGGGTTTATGTAATTGTTCTTAGCAGTTGCCCTCTTCAGTAGCACAAAGTGGTTTGATCACCTTTTAAGTAGGTGAACCACAAAAAAGCATTCAACTAATGACTGAGTTAATCCAGAAAAAATTCAGCTGTCTGCTCCCTGGTCCTGCCCTGTTGGAATCACTTTTAAGTAACTAGAGAGGTGTTCCGTCTTGTTAACCAGGAGGAGGAGTTTGAAGTGTGCTGAGGGCTCTACTGAAACCGCTTCACCCAGCCTTGGCAGTGGGATATCTGCTCTCTGATGTGTGTTTCTTCCCAAAGGCTATCAAGTGCTTCTCAAGACCTGTTGGTAGAGAACCCTTTACAAGTTTAATGTGGTTGGTTTTCTAGTGGGAAGGAAGCCATCAAGAAGTACAGGATATGTAAATAGTAGGGGAAAAAAGGACGTCCTGAGGCCTAGCTCAATGGGGTTAGTGGGAATATAGTGAAAAAAAGAGAGAGAGAAGGAAAGAAAAATGGAGCCCTTGAGAGCAGAAAAAAACTTCACTTGCTGTGCTGTTACGTAGTAGTGATCATCTTATCGCTACCAGCAGGGTTCAGGTGTTAGGAGTCTGAGTTTTACCTTCCTTTACCCAGTGTTTAGTTACATTAATTAGTTGTCTGTGGTTGCTTTGCACTTAAGGATCCAGTTTAGAGACTGATTGCATTCTCATTTCCCCATAAGTTATCTTCAGCATAGCTCAAGTTGTGTTCACCTTGTGTCCTTTGCAGGTGTTGTTGTTTAGTCTAGTTGTTACGTCGTGTCCGACTCTTTTGTGGCCCCATGGACTGTAGTCCATGGAATTCTCCAGGCCAGAATACTGGGATGGGTAGCCTTTCCCTTCTCCAGGGGATCTTCCCAACCCAGGGATCGAACCCAGGTCTCCTGCATTGTAAGTGGCTTCTTTACCAGCTGAGCCACAAGAGAAGCCCAANCCAGGCCAGAATACTGGGATGGGTAGCCTTTCCCTTCTCCAGGGGATCTTCCCAACCCAGGGATCGAACCCAGGTCTCCTGCATTGTAAGTGGCTTCTTTACCAGCTGAGCCACAAGAGAAGCCCAAGAATACAGGAGTGGGTAGCCTATCCCTTCTCCAGTGGATCTTCCCAACCCAGGGATCAAACTGGGATCTCCTGCATTGCAGGTAGATTCTTTACCAACTGAACTATCAGGGAAACCCAGATAGCTGGGTCTAAGAGATTGGTAATACTTGCAGATATTCTTTGGGAGAGTGAAAATTTAGAAAGGAAAAATTTTAACATAAGGCACGAAAAACAAAATTCAGAATAGTGTGAAAAGTTAAAAAGCTGGTGGTCTTAAATATTTTTCTAAATAATCTTTTTAAGTTTCCTCAGTAAGGGAACTGGCTCAGGAAATTTAGTTTAGTCCCCAAATTGGAGACAAATTCCACAGTTTGTCAGGATTAGAACTCTTAACCTCAGATTCCTCAGCCTCCTGTTTTAGCTTCTAGATCTTACTGCTTTCCCTTAGGGAGATGGCCTTTCAAAGCTGAAGGTCAGTGAGAAATACCAGATTGTTAGTTTCACAGTCTTTAAGGGAAGTGCTGGAAGTACCATTACCTAGGTAACAGAAAACAAAAATGGTCAAAACATCCACCAAGTAGGAGGTTAAGAATAATCTTAGTGGTGGATTTAGAGGTGGACTAGAGGCCAGATTAGATCTCTTCCTAAATTTTTTATTCTGTGATTGAAGGGATTTTTTAAGGAAATTTGAATATTTCATTTATGATCCTTAGAACCCTGGATAATACCTGTAACTATATTATATCTACCCTTTTAATTTTGAATCTCTCTGATTCATATCATTAAAAAGTTAATACTATTTTCCTAATTATGAATGTAATCCATGCTTAATGTAAATAATTGGAATTATAGGAAAAGATGAAGAAAATTAAAATCAGCTGTAATTCCACCTCTTAGAGATAATTCTTATTTTAATATTTTATTGTATTTTATTTCAGTCTTTTCTGTATGGATATACTCATTTGTGCATATTTGGTATCATATTGCATCTATTTTATATCATACTTTTTTCTAATCGTGTATTTCATTTTGGCTTTGACAATGTTTAAAAATTTTCCATTGTATTTCTATTTTTAAATTTAATTTTAAAATAGGTAATACGTTTCCTTCTTTCAAAATTCAAAAGGTATAAAAGGATATACCATGAGGCCTCTAACCCCTCCTCCTCACCTGTCACTTGGCATCTGGCAAGCAATCATTGTCCCCTCAACCCCACACACAATCAATAAATGTTTGAAATTTTTGTGTATCCTTCCATACCTGTCTCATGCGTGTAGAAGTAGATATGCTCCATCGTGTCCGACTCTTTGTGACCCTGTGACTGTAGCCCACCAGGCTCCTCCTCTGTCCATGGGATTTTCCAGGCAAGAATACTGGAGTGGGTTGCCATTTCCTTCTCCAGGGGATCTTCCTGACCCAGGGATCAAACCCATGTCCCTTTGTTCTCTTGCTTTGGCAAGCATAATCTTTACCACTGGTGGTATCTTGGAAGCCCCTAGAAGTAGGTAGATAGATAAAAGATTCTGCCAAGTGTAGGACCCAAGAAATTTAGGTTAAAAAAAATTCAGGGTCCAGAATTCCCTGTCTGTCCATTGGTTAGGAATCTACTTTCACTGCCAAGGGTGTGGGTTCAGCCCCTGGTTGGAAAGTCCCACAAGCTGCATGGTCAAAAAAGTTGTGTGTGTGTGTGTGTGTGTGTGTGTGTGTGTGTGGTTAATGAAATGGCTGGAATAGGCCCCCAAAGGAAGTTGATCTGGTGTTCTGGGGGTGATCTGAAGCTGGTTGTTGTTAATTGTTTTGTATCTGAATTGATAGTATAGTTTTTACTCTTGTATGCTTTTTTCCTCCTTTTTTAAAAAACAGAAATGATAACCCATTATAGGAATTGATCTACACTTTGTGTTATTCCTCCCTTGTATTTCCCCTTCACATATACTTACCACTATATCTTGGATATATTTTCCTGTCCATTCATAAAGTGGTTTCATATTGTTTTTATGACTGCTTGATGCATTGAAGAATCATCATTTAACTCTGAGTTTTGCTGGTACAGATGATAGTATATAAATAATCTTGAAAATAAACCATTTTGCTTGTGTATGTCTATAACAATTCATGGAATTGCTACATCAGAGACATGTGTTTTCTAAAATTTTGAAAGATATTCCCAAATTGCTTTTCTTTGGTGTTGTACCTATTTATATTTCTCCACCAAAGTATGGGGGTCCCAGGTGGCTCAGACTGTAAAGAATATGCTTGAAATGCAGGAGACCCAGGTTCAGTTCGTTAGTTGGAAAGATCCCCTGGAGAAGAAAATGGCAACCCACTCCAGTATTTTTGTCTGGAGAATTCCATGGACAGTGGATCCTGGCTGGCTACAGTCCATGGGATTGCAAAGAGTCAGACACTACTAAGCTACTAATACATCAATGTATGAGAGTGCCCATCTTCCTTATAGCGAATTGTCAAGTATTTTTTAATGTGACAATCTAAAAAGTAAAAAATAGTCATAGTTTTAAATTTTCAAATCTTACCTTAAGTGTGATTGAGTATCATACAGAGTCATTTAAATATAGCCTTTTTTGTGACTGTAGATATCTTTTGCCCCTTTTTATTGGGTTGTTGGATCCTTTAGTGATTTGCAGGAACTCTTAGTATGTTAAGAACCCTTTGTCTGCTGTAAGTTGACAGTATTTTAATTTGTGTTTTGTTTTTCTTTTCGTCTATGAGGAAATTATTCTTACACAGTTGAATATATCAGTCTTTTATGGCTTTTTGGTTTTCTGTTAGAATGGCCTTTCCTATTCTGAAGTGCCAATTCTCCCATGGTTTGTCTAGTTCTTTTTTTTTTTAATTTAAATCTTTGATCCATTTGGAATTCATCCTGGTATAAGGTATGAGATATGGATATAATTTCATTTTCAGAAAGATGATTTCTCAGTTATCCTAGCAACATTTATTGAATAATTCATGTTTTCCCCCACTGATTTAAGATGTCTCCTTTATCCTTTACTAGATTGTCATATACAATTTAGTTTATTTCATGATTTTCTACTGTGTTCTTTTGGTCTCTGCATATTCATATGCCACTGTCACCCTGCTTTATTACTGAAGCTTATTTGAAAATATAATTTGTTAATGACTAATTTAACATAACTTATCTAACCATTATCCTATTTTAAATATTAACATTTTACAAAAATTTTTTGCTTACAGTCTGCTGATTCTCTTTGTTTACAGATCTTTGAGCTTCTGACTATTTCCTGAGGCCGAATTCTTAGAAGAGTATGTTTTTAAAGGCCTGAGACTTAGTGCCAAATTTGTGTAACCTTCCTGGAAAGCAGTTCCTCCCACAAATATATGAAAATATGGCTCATAATTTTAAGTCCTACTTGTATTGCTACATTCAACATTTTGAAGTATGTTTGCATAGATTTCCTGTAGTGAAATTCCCAGGTGGCTCAGAGGTAAAGAATCTGCCTGCCAATGTAGGAGACATAGGTTTGATCCCTAGGTTGGGAAGATCCCCTGGAGAAGGACGTGGCAAGCACTTCAGTGTTTCTGCCCGGAGAATCCCATGGACAGAGGAGCCTGGTGGGCTGCATTGCATAGGGTTGCAAAGAGTTGGACACGACTGAGCATACAGGTGCATGTAGTGTCTTAAATGTTATTTAGCACATATTAAATATGCTCAGAGTTCTAATGTTATTTAGCACATATTAAATATGCTCAGATTGTAATAGCTTACAATCAAAACGGAATTTTTTCTCAGTGGTACTCCTTTTAATTAATGGCATATTTCCAAGTGAATGAGGGAAGAAGCATGAATATGGAATCAAAGCATATAGATTATTTTTACTGCCTTAAAACTGTGTGCCCTGTTCATCTCTCCCTACCTATTACCTCCCAGCTCATGGCAGCCACTGATGTTTTTACTGCCTCCATAGTTTCTCCTTTTCCAAAATGCTATTTAGTTGAAATCATACCCAAATTGTCTTTTATCCGTTAGCTATTTGTTTAGCATGTAATAATAGGAGCAGACTTAGAAAGGAACAAAGTAGTTTAACTTTTAATAGTAACATAGAGCGGTTTAAGAATGAAATGCAGAATCCTGTATCCAGTTAATATTGTGGAAGTTTGTAGGAGATTTTGATTTAAATTTGGGCAGGATATAACATATAAGTATTTTCTTCCCTTGATTTCTGTAGGTTTGACAGTTACATTTTCTGTTTGTTTATAAATTTCAGGCATATCTCTGAGTGAGAAAGCCCAGGGCCTTTGTAGTGCGCATTTCTGTTTTGTAATGGGCCAGTTTTGCCCAGTGGATAGTGGTTAGCCTGATTCAAAGAACAGACCTTGAAAAGGATGCCCAGCACTAACCAAAGACATGGTTCAAATCTAAAAAATGAGTGTACTTTTAGTATTTTCTGGCTTCATAAAGACTTCAGAGTAGTTTTCATCCTCATAGAAATGCTTTATTTGCTAATGTCTGTATCTTATTTGATAACATGGTAAAGAACAGTATCGTATGTGGTGATTCCTATTGAAACAGAAAAATACTGTAGAGCAGTGGTCCCCAATCTTTTTGGCATCAGGGGCCAGTTTCGTGAAAGACAGTTTTTCCATGGACCTGAGATAGAGGAGGCAAGGGATGGTTTCAGGATGTGTCAAGTGCATTACATTTATTGTGCACTTTATTTCTATTATTATTGCATCAGCTATACCTCAGATCATCAGGCCTTAGATCCTGGAAGTTGGGGACCCCTGCCCTAGAGGATTTGATACAGCCATATATGTCTTGCTGTTTTGCTCAGGTCAGAAAGTCTGAGGTCATTCTTTTTCAAGCACACCTTTAATCAGTTTGAGGATATTTTTAGGTATTTGCATTTTAGGTTTTTTTAGTGTACAACTTGATTGTCATGCCTGTGTGCTAAGTCACATCAGTTGCCTCGAACTCTTTTTCGAACCCATTTGTTGTAGCCTGCCAGGCTCCTCTGTCCATGGTGTTCTCCAGGCAAGAACACTGGAGTGGGTTGCCATGCCCTCCTCCAGGGGGTCCTCCAACCCAGGGACCCAACCTGCATCTCTTAGATCCCATGCATTGGCAGGCGGGTTCTTTACCACTAGTGCCCCCTGGGAAGCCCGCCTTGACTGTCATACCTTGAGAAATAGTTGCATTACTTTTTCATCTTTCCTTATCAGTAGCTTAACTGGCAGTAGTAAAGTTTTGCTTATACAACCAGCAATGTTATTCCATTTACCTGTGAGCACATTATAGAAAATGATATGTTTCTGCCATGTTGGATTTTCCCCTACAGTCTGAAAATAACCTGCATTTTTTTTCAATAAATTTATGAAACATGATCATTCTTTTTTCCATTTTATTGGGAAGTAATCATGTAAGGTTAGTGATGTAAAGATTCTTGGTGAAGTTATATTAGAATGTGAGTAAGACTGGAATGTGAGTTACAGTCCAGTACATTTTTGGGATATTACCCTATTTCTATTATTCAAGTTCCTAAGTTGCTGCTTCCAGTTTAATATATTTGTGTTAAAATATGTTATGAGCTGTTTAAAGTAGCATTTTTAGACTTTCCTAAGTACTCTTAGAATTTAGCAATATGTCTTATCCTACCTTCTGTGCCTCTTTTGGAACCACATAGGTAAGAATGGGTTTGAGTTCACTGGTGAACTGAAGGAATAAAAGTGAGAATGCTGGAGAAAGTAACCAATATGTTCTTTTGCACTCATTTTTTTTCTTTTATTGTGGTAAATATACATACCACATTTTATTTTAATTATTTAAGCATGCAATTCAGTGATATTAAGTACATTCACAATGTTACGTAACCCTCTTCATTGTCTATACCTACTTTTGAGAAACTACAACTTTTCCACAGCATTTTTACATTCCTACCAGCAATGTATAGGGTTCCAGTTTCTTTACCTCCTGGCACCCACTCTTGTTATTTTCTATTCTCTTTTATTAAAGCCATCCTAGTCAGTGTGAAGTGATACCTCATCATGGTTTTGATTTTCATTTCCCTTATGATGAGTGATGTTGAACATCTTTTCATATGCTTTTTGGTTGTTGGTATATCTTCTTTTGAAAAATGTCTATTTACATCCTCTTTTATATTAATTCTTAGACATATTCTTGTTTTTCATATTATCAGTAATAAGTGTTAATTATCCAATATAGTAATCTTAACTCTAATAAAGTGATAGTCATAATCATGATTATAGTGACAACAATAATGTAAAACTTCTGAATACTTACATGAGCCAGGTCCAGTTCTAGATTCTTTATGTCTATTTAATCTTTGTAGCTGTCCTATGAAATAAAAGCTATTATTATCCAGATTTTATAGGTGAGGAATCAGAGACACAGAGACGTAAAGGAACTTGGCCAAGGTTATGGAGCAAGTGGGCGGCTAGTATGAGATTGGAACTCAGGCAGTTCACTCTTGAGTCTGTTCTCTTCACTACTATATAATTTGGTTTCGCATAGATAAAAACTTTAAACTGTTATTATAAAAACCACTCACTGTGATGTTTGTTAATTTGAACCTTGAACCTGTAGTTTACCTATGTGCTTTATACAGCACTGTAACTGTAAAATAATGACATTTGATGTGCTGGGTATGCTTTGGATGTCATAACTGAACATCTTTGTAGAGTTGTCCAAGTTTTATTAACTGTAGACAACATGAGAAAGCTGTTTGTGGTGAGTGGTGTGAATATTTCTACATATAAAAAAGTTTATACAAATTCTAATGGTGATCTAAATTTATGTATTTTTAGCAGTAATACAAAATATAAAAATAGGACTTTTTTTCCCTTTGAAAGCGTGCCTTTGTCAGCCTTTTATTTATGCTTGACCAAGCCAGTAAGAATACTGAAATTTAAGAGACCACACAGTCATAAGAACCATGAATTGTATTCATCTGGGGGCATAGCTTTATTTATTCTAGGACTTACACTTCAAGTGGTTCTCCCTTTTGATATGAGAAATTCTGAAAAGAGAATCTACTTTCATCGAGCCAAGTAAACCCAAACATTGATCAGAGCTTGGCTGTATAAGAGATATTTTAGGATATTTATAGAATTTCTGTGTTCTTTTTCAAAAACCAAGAACACTGGCCTCTTGTTGGGCCTGATTTGTGTTCATCTCAGCTCCTCTTAAACCTGGCTTTATGGTGCATATCCTTTGTAATTTAAAAATATCCTAAGGTTTGTATTTCAAGGACTCAGAAACCTAAAGCATGATTTAAACACAACATGCTGTGTGAATCAGTTATGAATTTAACTTTCCCTTGGGGCTTCCCTGGTGGCTCAGAAGTTAAAGCGTCTGCCAGCAAGGCAGGAGACCCGGGTTCAATCCCGGGGTCAGGAAGATCCCCTGGAGAAGGAAATGGCAACCCACTCCAGTATTCTTGCCTGGAGAGTCCCATGGACGGAGGAGCCTGGTAGGTTACAGTCCATGACACGACTGAGCGACTTCACTTTCACTTTCACTTTCAGGTAGTACTAGTGGTAAAGAACCTGCCTGCCAGTGCAGGAGACGTAAGAGACGCTGGTTCGATCTCTGGGTCAGAAAGATCCCCTGGAGAGGGGAATGACAACTCNACACGACTGAGCGACTTCACTTTCACTTTCACTTTCAGGTAGTACTAGTGGTAAAGAACCTGCCTGCCAGTGCAGGAGACGTAAGAGACGCTGGTTCGATCTCTGGGTCAGAAAGATCCCCTGGAGAGGGGAATGACAACTCACTCTGTTATTCTTGCCTGGTGAGTCCCATGGACAGAGGAGCCTGGCGGGCGACAGTGGATGGGTCACAAAGAGTCAAATGCAACTGAAGGAACTTAGCGCACATGCATAAATGAATTGCAGTTCTTCAAAATCTGTGATTCTTTGAGCTATGGGCAATATGGCAATGGGAAGTGGATTAAAATGTTACATTCTGATCATATGTCTTAAAAAAATACATATATCTTATAAAAACAATTTGTTATTTTTGACATACAGCAGACTTAAATAACCATGAAACCATCACCACAATCAAGAAGATGAACATCTAATTCTTCTAAAAAGTTTTCTTGCATCCATTGATAATCCTCTGTCCCATCCCTCCCACCCCATCACCAGACAACCACTAGTCTACTTTTTGTCTTTATAAGTTAGTTTGGATTTTAAAAAATTTTATATAAATGAAATCATGTAATATATACTTGTAATCTGATTTCTTTCAGTTAGTACATTTTGAAATTCATCCATGTTGTTGCTCTTATAAACAGTTAATTCCTTTGTTTAACCAAGTAGTATGCCACTGAGTAAATATTCCATGATTATTTATCAGTTTACTTAAACGTTTGGGTTGCTTCTAGTTTTTTGTCCACTACGAATAAAGATTCTGTGAACATTTGCGTATAAATCTTCATATAGACATATGCTTTTATTTCTCTTGGGCAACTACCTAAGAGTGGAATGACTGGGTCATGTGGTAGGTTTATGTTTAACATTTTAAGAAATTGCCAAACTGTTTTCCAAAGTGCTTGTATCATTTTACCACCAGCAGGGTATGACAGTTCCAGTTGCACTGCCTTACCAACACTTGGTATGATAAGTCTTTTTAATTTCAGTTCATGTAGAGGCTGTGTAGCCCTATTCAACGTGATCTTAATTTGCATTTTTCTGATGACTAGTAATGTTGAGCATCTTTTCATATGCTTATCAGACATTCGTCTATTATCTTTAGTGAAATGTCAAATCAAATCTTTTGTCCAGTTTTAAATTGGTTTTGTCAGTGGACAACAAGGTCCTATTATATAGCACAGGGAACTATACTCAGTGTCCTGGGATAAATCATAATGGAAAAGAATATAAAAAAGAATGTTCATATGTATAACTGAGTCACCTTGCCATATAGCAGAAATTAACAAAACATTGTAAATCAGCTATACTTCATTAAATAAATAAATTGGGTTTGTCTTATTGAGTTATATGAGTTGTTTCTGTATTCTGTTTTTTTTGTTTGTTTTAGTTGCTAAGTTGTGTCTGGCTCTTTTGTAACCGCAGGGCCTATAGCCTGCCAGGTTCCTCTGTCCGTGGGATTTCTAGGCAAGAAAACTAATTGGTTGCCATGCTTTCCTCCCAGGGATCTTCCCAACCCAGGAATCTAATGCAGGTGGATTCTTTACCAGTGAACCACCAGGGAAGCCCCCATATTCAGGATATAAATTATTAATCACATATGTGATTTGCAGTTGTTTTTCTCCATTAAGAAACTGCCAAACTGTTTTCCTAAGTGCTTGTGACATACCTAATCATATTCTTTACACTGTCTTCAAAGAGTAGAAGTTCTTAATTTTGATAAATCTTTTCATTTTGTGAATTGTGCTTTTCATATCTTACTCAATTTTTATCTAATAGAAGGTTGCAAAGATTTTTCCTATGTTTTCTTCTAAAAGTTTTATAATTTCAAATCTGTGATCCATTTTGGTTTTATTTTTGTGTATTTAGTCCAAAATAAGGATTGAAATTTCTTTTTAAAAATATGAATATCTAATAGTTTCAGCACCATTTGTTAAACAGTCTGTTTTTTCCAGCACTCAAATGCTTTTGTACCTTTGTTGAAAATCAAATATATATGGAGGTCTGTATCTGGTCTTTGGTATATTCTATCATTATACTCTTTATCTCAACTCACAGAATACTGTTTTTATTACTATAGATTTGTAATAAGTTTTGAGGTCAGGTACAAATTCTCTTTGTTTTTCTTTTTTCAAAGTTATTTTAGCTCTTCTAGATCATTTCCATGCCCAAATGAATTTTAGACTCAGCTTGTCAATTTTGCACAAAAAGCCTGTTGGGATTTTGATTGTGGTTGTGTTGAAACTATAGATCAATTTGGGGAGAATTAATATATTAATAGTGTACATCTCTCTATATTTTGTCTTTTAAAATTTCTCTCTATAAAGCTTTCAGTGTGCAGGTCTTATAGATCTTTTGTTTGATTTACTCATAAGTATTTTACAATTTTTCAATGATATTGTGGGTGGTATATTTTTAAAAATATGTTTCTAATTTATTTCTAGTATATAGACTGTAACAGATTCTTTTTTTCATTTTTGCCTTGTATGCTGCAAACTTGCTAAACTCACATGTTATTTCTAGTGGGTATTGTGCAGATTCTATTAGCTTTTCTATACAGAGGATTGTACTTAATGTCTGCAAATAAAGACTTACTTCTTTTCTAGTCAGGATGCCTTTTGTTTCTTTTTCTTGCCTGATTGCACTGGCTAGCACCTCCAGGTTAGTGTTTAATGGAAGTGGTGAGAGCAGACATCCTTGCCTCTCTGAGGGGGAAAGCTTTCAATCTTTTACTGTTTAAGTGTGATCTGATCTAGCTTTAGGTTTGTTGGTGTTTTTGTAGATGCCCCCTATCAATTTTAAGATATTCCTTTCTATTCCTAGTTTCTTAATAGGTTTTTCCCCCCAGTCAGGAATGGATGTTGTCAGATGCTTCTATTGAAGTGGTCACATAGGTTTTCTTTTTTAGTTTATTAATATTAACTCCATTGTTTTTTGGGAGGGTAGGGGGAACCATGTGGCTTGTGAAATCTTAGTTCTCTAACCAGAGATTGAGTCTGAGCCACTGCAGTGAAAGTGCCACGTCCTAACCACTGGACTACCAGGGAATTTCCTAATTACATTGATTTTTGAGTTTTAAACGAACTTGTCACTCTTGCATAAAACCCTACTTGGTCTTGATGTTTTATTATCTTTTTATATGTTGCTTGATTTGCTTCATTTTATTTGCTAAAATTATCTTAAAGAATTTTGGGGACTTCCCTGTCAGTCCAGTGGTTAAGACTCTGTGCTTCCAATGCAGGGGGCCTGGATTGGATCCCTGATCTCTGGTGGGGAAATGAGGATCCTGCATGTTGTATGGTATGGCCAAAAAAAAAAAAGAAGTTTGTATCTGTATTCATGGAGGAATATTGGTGTGTGGTTTTCTTGTGTTACTTCTCTGGCTTTGGTTTTAGAGTGTCCTGAAATCAGTGCGGTACTTCCCACTGTGTTTACTTTAAAGAAAGTAAACTGCTTGCCATTGCAGGAGCCATAAGAGACAGGAATTTGATCCTTGGGTTGGAAAGATCCTCTGGAGAGGGGCATGGTAACCTACTCCAGTATTCTTGCTTGGGGAATCCCATGGACAGGGGAGCCTGGCGGGGCTACAGTCCATACCGTCGCAAAGCACTGGGCACAACTGAAGTGACTTAGCTTGCACGCACGACATCACAGTGTGCATTGTAAAGTATTTTTTAATGTTCTGGAAGAGTTTATATAGAATTGGTATTGTTTCTGCTTTGTGTATTTGGTAGAATTCATCAGGTAAGCCATCTGTACCTGAAGTTTTCTTTGTGGGAAAATTTTTCTCACTTCAAATTCAGTTTCTTTAATAAATATAAAATTTATGTTATTCATTTGGTTTTGATGGTCTTTTGTTGGTGGTGTGTTTGAAGGATTGTGTCCTTTTTGTCTTAAGTAGTTAAATTTATCAGCATAAAATTGTTTACGATATTTCCTTATCTTTTTAATAATTTTAGAATCTTTAATGATGTTACCTCTGTTATTCCTGATATTGTAAATTTCTGTCTTCCCTATTTTACTCTCCCATCAGTCTGATAGGTTTAAGTTTATCAAATTTATTGGTCCAAGAATCAGCTTTTGGTTTCACTGTCTTTTTTCGTGTTTTTTTCTTCTTTGAAATTTTACTGATTTCTGTTATAATATTTATTTACTTTCTTTTATCTACTTTGGGTTTCATTTGTTGTTTTGATATCCCTTTACTACTTTCTTAATATAGAAGCTGAGGCTATTTATTTGCAACTTGTCTTCTTTCCTGATAAAGGCATTTTCCTCTAAATACTGCATTAGTTCCACTCACAAATGTGCTGTGGCATGTTTCATTTAGTTCAAAATAATTTCTCATTTTTCCTTTGATGTTATCTTTGACTCATGGGCTTTATAGAGGTTTATATAGTTTGCAAATATTTGAAGATTTTCCAGATGTCTTTTTGTTACTAGTTCCTAATTTGTGGTCAGGATATACTTTGTATGATTTGAATCCATTTAGATTTATTGAGACTTGCTTTATGACTCAGTATAGTGTGCACTTANCATGGGCTTTATAGAGGTTTATATAGTTTGCAAATATTTGAAGATTTTCCAGATGTCTTTTTGTTACTAGTTCCTAATTTGTGGTCAGGATATACTTTGTATGATTTGAATCCATTTAGATTTATTGAGACTTGCTTTATGACTCAGTATAGTGTGCACTTATTTGTTTTAACAAATGTGTGTTTTGCTATTGAGGAATGGAGTATTTTATAAATATCTGTTAAGTCTAGTTTGTTAGTAGTGTTGTGCAAGTCTCTGTATTCTTCTTGATTTGCTATCAATTATTGACAGCTTTGTTGAAATCTTTGGTTAATTGTGGATTTGTCTATTTTTCTCTAGTTCTATCAGGTTTTGCTTTGTTATTTGCTTTGTATTTTGAAGCTTTGTTATTAGGAACATAGATATTGAGCTTATGATGTCCTCCTGATAAAGACATAATGTCATTATGTATTTTATCATTATGAAATAGTCCTCTTTATCACTAGTGATATTCTTTGTCCTGGAATCTGCTTTATCTGACTTTAATATAGCTACTCTAGCTTTCCTGTGACTTGTATTAGCATGGAATTTCTTTTTCCATCCTTTTATTAGTACTTTTAATTCACTTGTCTCTTTATAGTTAAAGTGGGTTTCTTTTAGGCAACATATAGTTAAGTCTTGATCTTTTATCCAGTCTTTCAGTTGGGTTATTTGGACTCATTACATTTAATGTGTTTATGCTTAATTATTCATATTTAATATGATTGGTTGCATTAAATTGAATGGGTGGATTTAAATCTATTATAAATATCTTACTATTTGCTTTGCTTCTCTTATCTGTTCCTTTCTCTCATTTTACTCTTTTAATGCTTTTTGAAGTAATTTTGTATTTTTTACGATTCTACTTTCTATTTTGTTTTACATGTGATTGCTTTATAGTTTATATATCTTTTAACCTATAATAGTCTAACTTCAAGTGTTATTACACTACTTCATTTATAGTTAAGAACCTTATAACATTATACATAATGATTTTAACTTTCTGGCTTTTGTGCTATTGTCATGCATTTTACTTTTACTTATAAACTCTACAAAAATATTGTTTTTGCATAAATAGTTGACTATATTTTTAAAAGATTTAAATAATATGGGAAAATATAAAAATTTTACTTGTTGCAGGCAGCAGGGTAATTCTGGTCCTTGTTAATCCACCTTGATCAATAGAAATCGTCCCATATCNATAAATAGTTGACTATATTTTTAAAAGATTTAAATAATATGGGAAAATATAAAAATTTTACTTGTTGCAGGCAGCAGGGTAATTCTGGTCCTTGTTAATCCACCTTGATCAATAGAAATCGTCCCATATCTGGTTTGGCCCTGAGTGATAGCATGTCCTGGAGCAAATCAGCAGTTTTCTTCCTTCTGTGGTTTTAAATCTGGTGTTTTCATCTCTTCAGGGAGGTATGATCTTGAGTTACTGAAGCTTGAACAAGTTGGATTTCTTTCGTGCCTTTTACTTATTTAAAGTCAGTACTTCAACGAGGTCACTGTATCTCCATAGTATCACCTATATGGCCATCTGACTCAGTACAATAAAAAGCCTTCATACACTACTTTTTAAATTCCTCCAAATATGCCACAAACTGTTAATGGCATAAGCTGTGACTACAAATTTCACAGCACATCTCTTCCTGTAAATGGTGGAGTGGAAGTTGGGAATGTTTATTTGACCTGAATAAATCAACGAAATGCTTTTTTCCTTTTCTGAAGGCACTGATTCTTGGCAAGCAAAGTTAGTATTTCTACGTTTAAACTAAACATCCAGTCTTTTTAAAAGTCACAGTGAAAGTGAAGTTGCTCAGATGTGTCTGACTCTTTGTGACCCCATGGACTATAGCCTACCAAGCTCCTCTGTCCGTGGGATTTGCCAGGCAAGAATACTGGATTGGGTTGCCATTTCTTTCTCCAGGAGATCTTCCCGACCCAGGGATTGAACCCAGGTCTCCTGCATTGTAGGCAGACTCCTTACTGTCTGAGCCACATAACTAGCAGTCAATTAAACTACTAAATCATGCTTATTATTAGGTTAAAAAGTTAGGTATAATTTTTGCCTAATAGACCATGGGAAGCACAAATAGGGGTGAGTTGGTGAAGGGCCTGCTTTTGGCATACAAACTGCTTGTTGTGTAGGCATGACACAACTATTTGTTACTTGTTGTTGGTTCACTCTAGATATTTTGACTGAAAATTCAGAGAACACATTGAGTTAGGAACAAACACGTATGTTATCGGATCTAACCTGAAGCAAAGTTATTTGCGAATCTTGTCCTAATGGTGCTTACAGTTTAGTCAGGGAGGTAACTATTAATCAAATGTGAACTAAATATAAAACTAAAATTCTCACAAATACTGTATAAGAATGTACACAGTGCCCTAAAGGTATATAACTAACTGATCTAATTTAGTTTGAGAGAATAAAGAAGACTTTCTTAAGGCAATGACTAAGATCTGTGGGGTGAATAGGGGTTAACTAGGTGAAGGGAGGTAGGAGTGGGCAAGTGTTCCAGATGAAGAGGGTAATGTGTGAAGGTCCTGGTGTTAGTGAGCCTGGCAAATTTGAGGAATTCTGAATAAAGACTGGAGTGGCTGGATCACAAATATTTAGAGGATGCATGGTATAAGATGCGGCAAAGGAAGTAGCTATGTGTGCAGGATTTGGGTCTGGAAGTCAGTGCCTGCTCTATTTGCCTTAGAAAAGGCCACTCTGACTTCAGTATAGAAGACAGATTGGTGTGGAGCAGGGAGACCAGTCAGAAGGCTGTTGTTATAACTGGGGCAGGAGATGATGGTGATTCAGACTAGGGAGATGGTGACAGAGAAGAGAGAAGTGGATAGATTTGAGAGATATTTAGGAGGTTAAAATGGATAAGATTTGGTGAAGGATAGATATGGGGCACTGAGATATGTGGGGAAGGGTGGGGAGATTTGAAAAGGGTAGGTTGTGGTTTAATTGTGAATAGATACTGGAGGGATGTTGGTACTATTTAACGAGATACAGCTGTTTGTTTTGTTGCTTGTTTTTGTTTTCCTAGTGAAATAGAAGCATTTTTTCTTCCAGGGAGATGTATATTTTATTTAGTGATGTTTCAGAGTCCTCTTCATCCTTTAGGACCTAGCACAAATATGACTTCTTCCCTGACATCTCTTTGCCTCCTTTCCCCCATAGCTAAAAATCATTTTTCCCTTCTCTAAAGCTTCTGTTAAGCTGTTTACAGTTCTATTATGGAACTTTTCACCATCTAACTTGTTGTTTTCCGCTTAACTTGTGTATGTTTAATTTCCTTTATTGTATGGAAAGCTGCTTATTGAATGGAAGATTTGTTCACTTTGATAGTCTCACAGCTAACAGTTTCTTTCCTATTCTTTAATGGATTGGATAGTCACAATTAACAGTAATATTTCTTTAATACTATGACCTTGTGAGGGTGTGGGTTCCATGAGGAAGTATACTACCTCAGTTAATTAAAGCTTTGTATACATTAAGATATCTATATACAAGAAGAATTCACTAGGGTAGTAAAATGGTAGAAAGGTCTTTTATAATTTCAATTTTAGATCATTAGTCAGTATTAAACATTACTTTTTAAAAAATATAAATATACTTATATTAAAGTTAAATATGCTTTTGCTCAATTTTTTAAAATAAAATAGGTTATTCATTTAATTCATCAGTCTATAATTGATGAGCTAAGCATAGGCTTATAAAACAGCTAACATTTGTGTAAGACAATAATTGTTAAGAACATACACAAAATATGTTTCAATCTCACCCTATAATAGTCCTATTAGATATGTATTGTTCTAATTTTACAGATCCATGCCATATTTTAAAGGATACTTTTGAAGACCTTGGGATGAGATTATTTTGTGTTTTCAAAAATCAAAATATTCCTTTTTACTTTCTCTAATAGATTGAACTGGAAGCTCTTGGAGTAGTAAAGTCACTGATAATATTGTAAGTAGTAATCTTTTGGGTGACTTGGCCTGAATAGCTTTTTGGGGTATCATCTCAATCAAGTTCAGATTCTAGGATGAACTCATCTCTAACCCATTCTGTTTAAGCATTTTGTGGTGTTTGTATATTTTAGTTTAGAGAAAGCCCTTAAATGTGCCTCCCAAGTAACAAGTAAAGCTGCATTTTAAAGTAGATTTACTTATATTAGAAAATAAGTGTACCTCAAGGGAAGGATGCAAATAGCAAGCTCTTATCAATAAAGCACAGTTAAGATTTGGAATATGATGATATGATTCTTTCAGTTCTTTTAGTGTATTTAAAGGAATCAGAGCAGTGTCCCAGTAGCCTCCTTTCCCCAGGTTTTCAAAAAACACCTATTTCATTGTACATTTTTGACTTTTTCCAGGTGAGTGTCATCAAACTTAGTGGTGATTTAGGTTTCTAAACTGATAGGTTTCTGAGACCTACCCGAACTCCTTTATGAAAATCAGTACAATATTTTCTGAACATACAATCATCTTCAGAGTTTTGTGAATAAATTTTTCTCTTTTTCCAGTTTCCTTTTAATGTTCCTTTTACAAAAAATTTGTTTACTAAGGGATTAGAAACTTATATCTGTGTGCTATAATTTAGTTGCTAAGTCGTGTCTGACTCTTTCTGTGACCTCATGGACTAAAGCCTGCCTGGCTCCTCTGTCCATGGGATTTCTCAGGCAAAAACACTACAATGGGTTGCCAGTTTCTTCAGGAGATCTTCCAGTCCCAGGGATTGAACTTGTGTCTCCTGAATTGCAGGTGAATTCTTTACCGCTGAGCTACCAGGGAAGCCACATTCATGTAGTTCTTGGGTATGTATGACTTAACACTTTTCTTTGCATTCCTCATGGCAACTTTGTGAAATAGGGTTGGTTATAAATGAAAAAACTGAGCCTGAAGGAGGTTGGAACTTGCTTAGAGACTTCATTGTAGGGTTTTTTTTGCTGCTGTTGTTTTAGTTGTCAAGTTGTGCCTGGCTCTTTTATAACCCCATGAGATTTCCCTGACAAGATAACTGGAGTGGGTTGCCATTTCCTTTTCCAGGGGATTTGCCAACCCAGGGATTGAACCCATGTCTCCTGCTTGGCAGGCAGATTCTTTACCATTGAGCCACCTGAGAAGCCCTCAATGTATTAATAGTACTTCTTTCTAATATAGTACTTCTTTCTAATAATAGAAATCAAGTAGTTTGCTCTCTCTGTCATTACACTCTTTCCCTTCAAACCCTAGATCTCTCTGCCTTTTGTTTTTCTGCACATTGCTTAAAAGAAACAAAGAACAACAAGCAAAAAAACCCCAAAAAAACCCGGCATGCTTTTTTATCTTTAGCATTTTTCAGTAAACTCGGTTCATTTTTGGTTTTAGTGTTTTTGATAATGTTTCTCATTTCTGGGTTCCTTTGGAAGTTTTTGGAGATAGATGTTCTTTTAAAAGCTAAGCCTGGCTCTAGGACTGCCTTGTTTTTTATTTATGGTATTCTGTACCTTGAAGACAAAGGGCACCCTAAGTCTTCTCAAAGGAGCATGGAATCCATGGAGCTGACTCCTGTTGTTATTGCTGGGAAAAAAAAAAAATCAGTGATTGAATGTGCCACCAGCCTGACTCATGAAATGTTCAAGTGAATGGGTTTGGAATGTTAGGTGAAATGTGGAAATATTAGTGTGCTTTATTAGCAGTTCTGTTTTTATATGGTATTAGAAAAGAGAGGCAAGTATGGGATTGTTCAGCTATTTTATAAAGCCAGTGCTTTTTGAAAAATGGAATATTTTGGGAGGCACGTTGACTTGAAAAAGATGCTGTCTGCTTTAACTGTGCTAAAGTAAAAAATGGAGAACATGAAATTGACGTGGCCATTTGCTTAAATAATATTTTCAGGTCTTTAGGAATGAAGACTGTAGTAGGAATGCAGTAAAAATGATTGGACGTTAAAACGACTTGAGAAGTCGTTTATCTGTTTGCATCCTAGCATGTCATTTTAATGTGTGTCCAGGAAGACAATGAATCATAACGACTGATGTGTGAACTGACTGCACTATTTATTAGAAGCAAATAATTTTGGGGTACATGAAAAACCTTTTATCAGGGAGCTAAGATTTTTATAACCAATAAAGGTTTATTTATTTTGGAGGATAAAATTATAGCTGTGGTTAACTGTAGTTTTTGCATGGGGTAAAAATTGATGGTACAGATTGATCAGATTTTATAGTATGGCCATTCATCATAAAATGAATCTGGAATGTTTACTTTTCATTTCTTAGCTTACACACAACTCTGGACCATTTAATTATATTTGAAATGTGTTTTTATTTTTAGATCTTAGTTGAATTGACCAGAGGCTGGTGGTAATAAATTTATGAAGTGTGGTATAGTCTGTGGATAGAGATTGCTAGAATTTCATTGCATTTACTGTGGTCCTACATTCAACGTGTCAACTAGTGTCAGTAAAAATGAGTCTTTCTACAATCTACATAAGGATCACTAGGACTGCTTCTTAAAAATGCACATCATTGGACCTTTCCTATCCCTAGTTCCCACCAATCAAAATCTCTGGGAACTGTGCCCAGGATTTACATTTTAATAAGCACCAGGAAATTTGGAGGCACGTTAAAATTTGAGATCCCCTTTACAGATGATTACACACATTACATGTATTGTTCTTTCTGTTTAACGTAGTTAAATTAGAAGATCTTTGAAGGCAGTTAAGAACAAGGATATGTATTTTCAATTTAAGAATCAAAATATGCTGTATGCCTTAAGCTTATGCAGTGATGTACATCAGTTGTTTCTCAATAAATCTGGGGGAAAATAAATTTTATCATCTAGGGGAGAAAAACAGATTTTTAGAGGTTTAAAATACAGCTAACATCTAATTACAGCATTAATTTATTTATTTCTCCTGAGAATGTAATGTGGACTTGATTTTTATATTTCAGCTCTTTAAACATCTAATGTTTGTTAAAGCAGGTAGAAAGTACTCTAAGGCTTCTAAAGGGTACATTTCATTTCCCATTGCACTGAAGAAATATAGATAAGCTACACGTTGAACTTGCACTATGCTCGCTCACTCCTAGTGTTCTTTCACATGTTAGTTTTTCTTAAACTCGCCTTGATTTAAAATATAAAAAGAGAAAGGATGGGGGAAAAAACTTGGTTTGTTCTTTAATATTGTATGAAATTTGTGTGATATGTTTATCCTTGTTAGAATTTTCAACTTGTTTTCTCGAAAGTAAATATCCAGAACCCCAGAAAATACTCCCAAGGCATTTCCCTGGCCCTCAATGTCCTTGGGCATAAAATTTGAAAATCACTGGGATTTAAGGTGGTTAATATTTATTAAGTTTTGAGAGGTGAGAAGAAGGCAGAATCTGAAGTACTATCAAAGCTGTTCAGTCCTTAGAGCAGTTGTTCTCAACCCGAGGCAGCTCTGCCCTCCTGTCAAGCATGTTTGGCCATGTCTGGAGACAATTTTGGTTGTCACATCTGGAGTGGAGGGAGGGGGCTCCTCGTGTTAGTAGGTGGAGGGCAGGGTACTGCTGAACATTCTTCAGTACATAGGATGGCCCTCTACCACACAGAATCATCCTGCCTCTAACATCAGTAGTGTCTTAGTTTGAGAAGCCCTGTTTTAATCAAACCAGCTTTCTCAAATATGACTTGGTTTATAGACCATATTCTAAAATATAACTTAGTTTACAGACTATATCCTCCGTCAGTAAGAGTTCAATGGACAAGAGGCCAATTTTTATTTTTTTGGTAAATGAGTAGGTGGGTAAATTATTGTGCTGTTGCTATTGGGTTACTCTTTCATTAGGGTGTTTATTTGGCAGATATTTTGATTAAACCTTAGTTTTCTTTCAACAGTTTTATCAAAGTCCTTACTAAGAAAATGTTATTTACATTGTGTGTGATCGCCTGTTAGATGTGCACAGTATGAGATGACAACAGCTTCTCTTTTAAAATCGCCCTTCCCCATGTGGAGGGTGTTTCGCTTTTATTTTATAACCAGTTTTTATCAGACAGTTTGGATTATTTTAAAAAGAAATTTTAAATCATGTTTATTGAAGTCAGTTGTCTTTTTTAAAGTGGAAATATTTCTAGTTGTAGAATCTCCATAAACATTTTTGTATTAATGCACCAGCATTTTAATCCAGTAATTAAGGAACTTCTATAAAGAGAGAAAAAAACTTGAGTTTAGAATGTTGTGTTTCAGTTTTTGAGCAGTGATCTCCTACCCTTCTTAAGTCCCAACAGCCAGTCATAGGAACAGCTTGCGCGAGTTTTTTGTCGTTGTTCAGTCTCTAAGTCGTTTCCAACTGTGCGACCACATGGACTGCAGCCCTCCAAGCTCCTCTGTCCTCCGGTATCTCCCAGAGTTTGCTCAAATTCATGTCCATTGAGTTAGAGATGCTACATAACCATCTCATCCTCTGCTGCCCCTTTCTCGTTTTGCCTTCAATCTTTTCCAGCATCAGGGTATTTTCCAAAGAGTTGGCTCTTTGCATCATGTGGCCAAAGTAATGGAGGGTCAGCTTCAGCATCAGTCCTTCCAATGAATATTCAGAGTTCATTTCCTTTAGGGTTGACTGGTTTGAACTCCTTGCAGTCCAAGGAGCTCTCAAAAGTCTTCTGGAGTTGATGCCTAACATTAGCCAGAAAAAGTACACTAAGGAAGTTCTGGTCACCCAAAATGGTTCTTTCAGCTTTATTCCCTCTGTAGTGGATATGTTGTATTTTACCCTATTCCTGTGGCATTATATATTTAATAGGTGTACAGGTGTATAGGTGACGTGCTGCAATCCATGGGGTCACAAAGAGTCGGACACGACTGAGTCACTGAACAACACCACCACATTTCAGATCATTTTTGCTTTTTATTTCAGGAAGAATCGAAGTATCTGATTGTTGAACATTGTTGGAACTATCTCTCTGTCTATCTTTATTTTTTTGCTTGTGCCAGTCAGCTTCCAGGATCTTAGTTTCCCAACCAGGAATTGAGCCCGGACCACAGCAGTGAAAGCACTAGGTCCTGTCCACTGGACTGCCAGGGAATTCCATGTTGGAACTATATTCTTATTACCTTATTTTAAAGTTTTCCCCAAGATTTTATTCATAAGGCAGTTGGGTTGGTATCTCTTTATTTGCAGCATAGAATATATACTTACTAATTTGGTAAATTAGAAACCTAGTAACTCGGAAAGAAATTTTTCACAAAAGTGTAGGAAATCTAGTACTTCAACACTTTCTATGGATGTAGAAAACAAGAGCTGTTAATTTCACTCAGTTTTATGGCCCGTTAATGTGACTAACACAGGTTTTACTTAATGTATACCGTTCTATTTCAGCATGGGAGTGGTAGAAAATAATTGTATTAAGTAGAAGCACAAGGTGTTTGTAAACAGTAACTTTCCGTGCAAGGGAAGGCATGACCATCCTATTTTATGTGATACTTGGTAATTCTGTCTATAGGAGAGTGCTTTTGAGTTTGCACTAGGGAGAAACTGCGCATTGCCAAAACAACTGTGTCTGGTTACTATAGTTTGTAAGATAAGTTCCCAAAGAACTATTTGTGTTATGATAGGCCATTTTTCAATTTATTGCTTACCCTTTGGTTATTTCTAGTGTATTGCCTTGATGAAGTCAGCCCTTGTCTTTAGAAATAAAATGCAAATTTGAAGGACAATGTTAGAAACATGGCTTTTACTTCTGACCTGTTTGAGTAAAGTAGGCTTCTCCAGAGAATAGAAGAGGTTGGCAGAGTGAGATGGTTGGATAACATCACTGACAAGATGAACATGAACTTGGGCAGACTTAGGGAGATAGTGAGGGACAGGGAGGACTGGTGTGCTGCACTCCATGGGATCTCAAAGAGACANCATTAAGTACATTCACATTATTGTGCAGTCATCACCACCGTTCATCTCCATAATTTTTTCATCTTGTCAGACTGAAACTGTGTACCAATTGTATAACAGTTCCCCATTTTTACTCCCCTTAACCCTGGCAACCACAATTCTACTTTATCTCTATGAGTTTAACTATTCTAGGTACTTCTTATAAGTGGGATCATAAAATATTTGTCCTTTTGTGACTGTTAATTTGATTTATCATAATGTCTTCAAGATTCATCCATATTATAGCGTGTGTCACATTGTCTTTCCTTTGTAAAACTGAATAATATTCCAGTGTATTATATACCACATTTTGTTTATCCATTCATCTATCAATGGGCACTTGGGATACTTCCACTTTTGGCTTTTGTGAATAATGCTGGAACATTGGTATGCAAATATCTATTTGAGTCTCTGCCCTCAGTTTATTTAGGTATCTTTGTACCTTCTCAAAAGTAGAATTGCATCGTATATTAATCCTGTATTTACTTTTTAAGGAACCACCATACTGTTTTCCACAGTGGCTATGGCATTTTATGTTCTCACAGAAGTATACAAGGCTTCACGTCCTTGCCAACACTTGTTACTTCTGTCTTCCTTTCCTTTGATAATAATATTCTAATGGGAGTGAAGTGGTATCTCATTGTGGCTTAATATCATAAGTTGTGTTTCTTTTGTTACATTGTGAAAAATGTCTCTAAAAGTATTTTGTTTTGCTTTTAAAATTAAGAACTTAATTATTTTTCAGAAAAATAACAGTAAGCTTTCCTGTATTCTGATAACGTACGTGATATTCTAACCTGCTTAAAATTGGATTGTCCTCGATTTCCTGCTCTCTCATACTCATAGCTGGGACTGTCAAACTGAAGAATCTGTTCTGTGCTTTAGTTGTTGTTTTTTAACCTATTCCTTAGACCTTCCCAGTACACACATTTTCATCCTTTTCACAGTTAGTATTGACTTACTCACTGGTTTTAAAAAGCTATAATTCTGGTTCTATTACCAATCAAATGATTTTTTTTTCTCACATCTCTTCCACCCCTAGTGCAAAGTTTTGATATGACTAGTCTTTCTATGCAAACTTCCTATTAATTTAAGTTCCTAGTAACTATATTGTCTTATGAGTTGGAGCCATAAAGATGATGGGTTAGATCGAATTTAGTGTCCCTACTAGCAAAAAATACAGCATATTTAAAATGTTCTATCTTAGAAGTTTGCTATTAAACTATTTTGTATGAAAAATAGTCTAGCATTATTAAACAATTACAGAAGGTGTTCTTGAACTGTGGAGACTACATTGTTCTTAAATTATATAGCAGTGAATTAGAAAAATTGTGTTGCTGCTAATACAGTTGTACTTTTTTTTTTTTTTTTTTGCCAATTGGCAGATACTTGAACATCTACTAAAGAAGAAAAGCTTGGTGCTAGGTACTTGAGAGGGTTTTGTTGTTGTTCAGTCACAAAGTCATGTCTGACCCGTGGACTGCAGCCTGCCAGGTTCCTCTGTCCGTGGCGTTTCCCAGACAAGAATATTGGAGTGGTTTCCATTTCTTTCTTCAGGAGATCTTCCCAATCCAGGGTTCAGACCCACGTCTCCTGCATTGGCAGATACATTGTTTACCATTGAGCCACCATGGAAGCCCATAGTGGATGCAGGCAGGTAATTATAATAATTAATATTTTATGATGCTTACCAAATGGTAGACGCTTTTTTGTGTGTGTGTGTGTATGCTTAATCGCCCAGTTGTGTATGATTCTGTGTGACCCTATGGACTGTAACTCGCCAGACTCCTCTGTCCATGGGATGTTCCAGACAAGAATACTGGAGTGAGTTGCCATTTCTTACTTCAGGGGATATCCTGACCCAGGAATTGAACCTGCATCTCTTGCACCTCCTGCATTGGCAGGCAGATTCCTTACCACTGTGCCACCTGGGAGGCCCAGGCACCTTTTTAGGCACTCAGAATTTATTGCTTATATAATTTTTACAACAGCTATATGCTGTTATGCTCACTTTGCAGATGAGAAATCTGAGGCATAGGGAAGGTAAGTATCTTGGCTAAGGTCACAAAGCTGATGATAGAGCTTGGATTTGAGCCGGGATGGTATGGTTCCAGAGTCTGTGCTCTTAACCCGTAGTGTATACCAGAAAGTAGAAAACATGGTTTTTGCCCTCAGAGGACCCATAATCTTCCATGCTGGCTCACACAGTAAAGGATCTGCCTGCAGTGCAGGAGACCTGGGTTCAATCCCTGGGTCAGGAAGGTCCTCCAGAGATGGGAAAGGCAACCCACTTCACTATTCTTGCCTGGAGAATTCCATGGACAGAGGAGCCTGGTGGGCTACATTCAGTGGGGTTGCAAAGAGTTGAACACAACTGAGTGACTAACACTTTTCACTTTTTCAACCTGTAGTCTAGTTGAGGTAACATGTATCAAACACACGCAAAGATATACAGTGTGCGTGTATATATATATATATATATATGTATGTATTTTATACAGTATATATTTTTATAGGGTATAGACTGTAAATAAAGGCAGTAAGTAGAAAGATGGGTCCAGTTAGTTGACTAGATTGGCATACAAAGCAGAATCAGAGTTCTCATCTCTGGAAATATTGTTGCATAATACTATGGAGAGCTGCCAGGGGCTCTCCACTGTGTATATACACTCTGGATAAGATGGGAAGAAACACCATTCTTTCAGGTAGTACTTTTTTTTTTTGTTCTTTAAAAAAAGTGGTTTTGGCCATGCATATGTAGTCATATTGAATAGCTTATTATTAACATTCCTTCACTTTCGGAGTCTCTTAAATTAAAAGGTTTTAAATCTTCAGAGTAAGGATGTTGAAAGACCAAGCTGCCTTTTCAAGGAATTTCTACTTGCACTACCCTTTGAAAGTCATTCTTCTTAATCTGTGGGAGAAGATAGGGAAAGGGAAGAAGAGAAGGGGACAGTTGCGTTTATCCAGTCCCCATAAGTGACCTTCGTTAGATGTGTTTCAATACTTCCGGTCTGTGTCATGCATTACACAGCATGCTGTCATGTGCGGTCGGCCCCCTCCTGACTCTGAGTAAATCTGACTCAGTGATTGAGGCCTGGCCTCAAGGGAAGCACACATCCACTTAGGGCAACTAGGAGATCAAGAGTGGATTTCATTCTTTGGTCCTTCCTGTATAGCTTCTTTTGCCCTCAGTCACATTTTGTGACCCAAAGATTATATTCTTAGATTGATTCTCCTCTTCTTTTATTAATTTTCTTATTCCCCAAATGTGTCACAGACAGGAGGACAGAGTGGTTTGAAGACAAGAGACTTAACAAAGGTTTTTGTTTGTAAAAGAACTTTCTTTTTAGCAGTCACTATTACCTAGTCCTTAATGACAGTATATTCAAGTATAAGTTCAACATTTTCTTTTGACTTTGAATTATTCTTGAGTTTTAGTGAGATATGTAGCCTCTTAAAAATTAGGCTGTGGGAAAAAAATGTTCTGAAATGAAAGCATTTAAAATCATAAGAAAGTTTTTCCTGTGGAAATAATAAAAAGAGCATTAACTTTTATTCTTTGTGTCATTGATACTGCTTTCTCTGATTTTTGAAATTTCAAGGATAGATTATCTGGGAAGACCGCATCTTTTTGGAACTTAGTTTAAGATACATACATACCTAAAGGAAATTTAAGACGAGAAAGAAGTGGAATGAGAGTTTTACTTGTAACGTTGTTACTTCTCTGCTAGAGATAAATTCCTATAGTGGTAATCTTTGCATAAAAAGGCTTTCAGTATATATATTTTTCTTTTCTCAATATTTATTCTTAAATCCAAACTTTTGTTGCTGTTCTTTGAGCTAGCCTATAGGCATGTTTCTCCTTCAATTTCTGATCAGGGCAATTGTATATAACTTCAGTTGAATTCTGATATTGTTGCTTTGTTCCTAAAGAATAGAAATTTGCAGTGAATGAATGACTGGTAGAAAAGAGGGCCAGAGACCAGTACCTCTCTACCCTACTTACTAAAGTGTATAAAAAATTAGAAAGGAACAAAGGGTTGCCTTTGTGGCTATGTTATGGAAAGCTGTAGAAAACCTATGTGAAAATGTCTGTTTTCTTCAGAAGACATTTTATGGAACAAAATTGAAAGGAATTTTATTTTAGAAAGATAACCTGGTTCAGTTCTCATTTTTACATAATGTTTATCAGCATGGGCCTTCTGACCCTGATGAAGTGTTCTTTCTGTGTCACTTCTTGGGTGTTTAGGATCTCTTTGGTGACTTACTAAGTCTCTCCTGTTGAAAAACCTCAGAATTAAAAAGAAATTGACCCATATAGAAAATGCATATTGCATTTTAGAAATGAAATACCTGTCAGTTTTGTTACTTGGAAGTCAGATAAACTAGAGTTCCAACCCTGGTTCAGCAATTTATTAATTGAATAACAAGTTACTTAATCTCCATGTTTCTAATGTTCCTGGGCTGTGATAATTTAAATCTAATTTATTGTAAGGATTATGTGAATTACTCAGTGTCTCATATTGGTAGCATTATAACAGAAAGAAGAGACTCATTTTATGTGGTTTGAAACATACTACACTCTACAGTTTTTTGGTATATTATTTTTGGTAAATAGCTTGATCGATGTGTAATTTTGCTTACCATAAAATTCACTTATTGTAATTGTATGATTCAGTGATTTTTAGTAAATTTATATAGCTGTGCAACCATCAATTCAGTCCAATTTTAGAACAATTCCATTACTCCCCACAAAATTCCCTTATGTCTGTTTGTAGTTAATTCCTGCTCCCAGCCCTAGACAACCACTAATCTACTTTCTGACTAGCTAAATTGCCTTTTATGGACATTTCATATGAATGGAATCAAATAATATGTGGTTGGTTTCTTTCACTCACCATAAATGTTTTCAAAGTTCACATGTTTTAGCATGAATTAGTTTCTCATTTCATTTAATGGCTGAATAATATTCCACTGTATTGCTATATCACACATAGTTCGTTCATTCATTCATTGATGGGCCTTTGTGTTGTTGCTACTTTTTGGCTGTCATGAATAAAACTGGTGTGAATATTCATGTACAAGTTTTTGTTACGTTTTCATTGAAGGGATGGGTCATTCGATAACCCTATGTTATTTCCTTTTGAGGAAATGCCAAATTGCTTTCTAAAGCACCTGTACTATTCTGCATTTCTACCCACAATGTATGAGGCTTCCAATTTTTCCATATCCTCCACAACACTTATTTTCTGTGTGTGTGTGTGTGTGTGTCTGTGTTTCGTATAGCTATCCCAGTAGATGTGAAGTGGTATCTCACTGTGGTGTGAATTTGCATTTTCCTAATTAGCAGTGATATTGAATACCTTTTAATTTGTGTATTTTCCTGATTACCAGTGATGTTGAATGCCTATTAGACATTCCTGTATCTTTTTTTAGTGAAATGTTAATTCATATCTTTGGCCCATTTAAAAATGAGCTGTTTATCTTGTTGGGTTCTATAAATTATTAATATATTCAGAATACAAAGTTTTTTTTAAAGGATATGTGATTTTAAGATATTTTCTCCCAGTGTATGGCTTGTCTTTTTATTTCTTATGATGTCTTTTGAAATGCAGAATTTTTAATTTTGGTGAATTTGAGCTTTCAGTTTTTTAATTTTATGAATTAGGCTTTTGGTATCATATATAAGGGGCTTCCCTGGTGAGTCAGATGGGCAAAAATCTGCTTGGAATGCAGAAGACTCGGATTCAATCACTAGGTTGGAAAGATTCCTTGGAGAAGGGAATGGCTGGCTGCCCACTCCAGTATTCTTGCCTAGAGAATTCCATGGACAGAGGAGCCTGGTGGGCTACAGTCCACGAGGTTGCAAAAAAGTCAGACATAACTTAGTGACTAAACAACAACAATTATATATAAGAACTCTGCTGAGCTAAGGTCATAATGATGATACGTGGTTCTTTTAGAAATTTTGTAGTTTTAGCTCTTGGGTTTAGGTCTGTGAACAATTTTCAATTTTATTTTTATGTGTGGTGTGAGATAAGAGTCTATATATTCATTTTTTCCATGATATTCGATTATCCTGTCACTATTTGTTTAAAAAAACTATCCTTTCCTTGTCACATTTTAACATCTTTGTTAAAATACAACTGACTATAAGGTAAGACTATTAGTAAATTTTTGATATGTTGTACATACATTGAAGCATTTTTAATATAAGCACAGTAAGTTTGAATAATTAAAATATTAAGGCTATGACCATTTACCTAACTGAAGAAGGAAAATCTTTATTTCAAATATAGAAATGGTCTTTTCCATATTATTCCAAATTGATCAGGGCAATTTGTAAAAGAAGTATAACACATTTTAAATTATGGCTGCATTAAACATGATTTGCTTAAAAGATCAATCTATATCTTTATTCTACTTTTTTCTGGGCCTCTGGCTACTGACTTCTACCCAAATTTCATTATCAGTAATATATCATTGTTAATTGACAGATCATACAACTTTCAGAGGATATTAAGAAAAATGCTTAATTTTCTTTTCTGTTTTATGGTAAGTTGCTCTTAAATATTCCTCTGAGTCACACTTATTATTTTGGCTTACAAAAGAACATTTTTATTTTCATAAAAATATTATGTAACCTCAACTATATTACCTCTGTGTATGAGAATTTATTCTTTTTTTGTTATATTTTATACAAGTTAAATCTTGAATACTACCTTGACTACAGGGTACATTGACTTGAATACTTTATCATATAAGAAATATAAAAAAGCTATATGTCACTTCCAGTATACCTGATTTAGTTCCATTTTTTGGGTGTTACCTTTAGGGGTAAATCTGAAAGCTAAAGATATTTTTCTTCACCTTATTTAAGGTGAAGTTACTCAGTCGTGTCCGACTCTTTGTGACCCCATGGTCTTTAGCCTACCAGGCTCCTTTGCCCATGGGATTTTCAAGGCAAGAATACTGGAGTGGGTTGCCATTGCCTTCTCCAGGAGATCTTCCCAACCCAGGGATTGAACCCGGGTCTCCTGCATTGTAGGCAGACGCTTTACCGGCTGAGCCACCAGGGAAGTCAGCAGATACAATCAAATACTAATCTTGATCTTCTGACTTTGCTTTTCCTGTCATCTATTCCTTTCTTTTATTTTCCTTCCTCTTTCCTTTTTTTACACATAAAAATATAAAACATTTGTAATTTTGTTTTGTTAGGTTATAAGATGGATTTGTATAATTTCCGGATAATTCGAGTATAACCCTCTGAATGCCAAGATCCTCTCAATGGCAAGCTTCTTGGATGGGAATATTCAGATTCATTTTCTTGCCTTCTTAGAAAGTAAACATCAAACTTAACATTCCAATTTATTTATTTAACCATTTCAGGGTGGTGAAATAATGGTGTTTTTCAGAAACTTGGCATTAAGCTGAACATAGATATCAATTATCATATTTTCTCATCAGCCCACAAATTAAGTGTTAGTATCTTTAGACTGAGGATTAGTTGAATTAATCCTAGGGCAGTAAAATAATTTTAGCTTGCCAGTCACATGAGTGGCAGAATGCTATTATAAATTCTCTGCAGTCTGACCTCAAAGTATGAACTCTTAATCACTAGGCAGCATTACCTTTACATCGTTCTAAAAGTCGGCAACTACATGGTACTAGAATGCTCTCAATAAGACTATTTATTCCTTTATCAAAACCCCAATTTGGCTATTCCTTTTTTTTTTTTTTTGAGTGCGCATATCTGCCTTTCTAGGTTTTGTTTCCTCGTTTTACGGCTTCTTCTTTTTAGTCTGACATTTTACTATTGTCAGTGTACATAGTTGTTTCTATTCCTCTTATTTTTTTTTCTAATCTTCCATAGGCTTGACAATCAGATAAACAATCTTTTAATGTTTTTTAATCTAAAAAGTGAGTAGCTCATAAGGGAGGATAATATAAATTATCTTCAGATATGCAAGGTGTTACAACAGTGAGATGATATGTGGGACACTGAAGAATTTTTCCAGAAGGCTCGAATACTTTATTTTTGTATTTAAACATAACTTATATGTTTTGTTCCAGTTATCTTAGTGCTATGACATAGCTTGTATAGGTGTATTCACTTCAGGTTATATGAAACATATGCAAGCAAGCAAATATGTTTATTGAAATTGTCAGTTCTGGGAGTAAATGAATAATAGGTCTTTTTAATACAAACCAAATCCACAAATACTTATTTTCTGTTATATGTGTGGTGCTGGGTAGGACGCAAATAAGTAAGGATAGGCTCCACCCTTCAGAAGGAAACAAAATACAAATTTGTGAAAATTAAGTAACTTTCAATTTTATAGATGTGCAAGAAACTAATATATCATTTTGATACATCACTGATGTGTCCATTAGCTCTGGTGAATAGAACTAAAGTCTGGATGTGGGAGAATATAATTTTTGGTTTTCTAAAATTTTTGCTATGGTTTTATTTTCACAATTTCATTAAGTGCTAAAAAAAAAGAGAGAGAGAGAGAAAGAAAGTAAACATCAATAAAGGAATGGCAACCCAATCCAGTATTCTTACCTGGGAAATCCATGGGTAGAGGAGCCTGACGAGCTACAGTCTGTGGGGTCACCAAGCGTCGGGCATGACTGAGCGACTAACACATACACACAAATGACATTAACTTTAAGTGACAGTACAATACTGTGGGAGAAGCTGTTCTCCAGAAATGAATGGACAGATTGATGAAAGATAGCTGTTTTAGTAGGCAAGAAGTCTTTCTGGGTATTTATCTTGGAGATGGAATTTAAACAGCAGGATGGGTTTATCCTTGAGATTTGGAGGATGAATATAACTGTACAGTTATAACTATAATTGTATGATTTGTACACCTTTTATGTTACTTTCATTCACCTTTTGCAACTTGGAGATTTAGATGATACAGGAGTTTGATTGGGTCAAGGAAGTGAGATCCATGAGTTAAGAGTACCATTTGTTATGTGTTGTTGCTCAGTGCCCCTTCATGGATCACGGTTTTGCCGTGACGAAGGGGCTTGTGTAACTTAGTGAAGCTATGACGCATGTCGTGCAGGAAATGGACAGGTCATAGGGAAGAGTTCTGACAAAATGTGGAGGACAGAGGAGGTTGGCATGTTGCTGTCCATAGGGTCACAAAGAGTAGGACATAGGGGCTAAACAACAACAGATTGCTTAATGCTTTGTCTGCTGTCATCTTTTATCGTATCTGTTCTCTTCCTCTACTTACTTCTAAGCCCTTCATAAACTTGCCTGAAGAAATAGCTTCATTTTTCTATGTTTTGCTTTCTTTCTTTTTTGGGCGATTGTGGGAAGCGTTCTAAGTTCTAAATGGCATGAAACGAACTGCCTGTCATCTTCCTTTCCATTCTATCAGCCATGTGTAAACCTGCCAATTCTGTGAAAAGCAGGACAGACTTGAATGTGGCACGTGTGCAAGAAGGGTATTTACTTTTCTCACACTTTTAAAGTGCTACCAGGAAACAGCTCCCTATTGCTGACCATTTGTTTTTTTGTTTTTTGTTATTTTTGCAGGCGATTGCGGGGGCATGTTGATGGGAGTGCTAGTAATTTAAGTTACTCTCTAACTTACAGTCTAACAAAACTTTGAAAATTTGTCTTACACGTAATCAGGTACTTTAATATATTAGAGCTTCTGTAAGAATTTGGGTGGAGCTTGTGCCCTCTTCCCTGTGGGTAGAGCTCGGACCTGCTCCATGTGAAAGCCTTTTCACGGACTCAAGTGAAAGTGTTAGTTGCTCAGTTGTGTCTAACTCTTTGTGACCCTGTGGACTGTATAGCCCACCAGGCCTTTCTGTTGATGGAATTCCCCAGGCAAGAATACTGGAGTGGGCTGCCATGCCCTTCTCCAGGGGATCTTCCTGACCTGGGCATCGGACCCAGGTCTTCTGCATTGTAGGCGTATTCTTTACCATGTGAGTCACCAGGGAAGCCCACCACGTGAAAGAGAAAGTAGGAAGAATCCCTTTGAGGTTTAGATAAATCATACTAGTTAGATTCCTGGGAGAGACTGAGTGCTAAGTCTGATAAAGCCTCTTTCTTACTGTACTCAATATCTAAAGGGCATTTCATTTATTTTCAGATAATTATGTCCTGTATCAGTAATCCTCAAATTAGGGAGAATTGTGACAGGATCATGTGGGAGGATCTTTTCTAAATAAATAGCTGCCTTGCTCCGCAATATTCTGATGAATATTGGGAAAGGAAAAAGGTTACCAGTTTAAAACAATAATGAACATTTATTATCTCAGTTTTGTGGGCCAGAAATTCAGGAGCCAGTTAGCAGGGTTGTTCTTGCTCAGGGTATGGGAACACTGTAGTCAAGATCTCACTGGGACTGGAATCTTTTGAAAGCTTGTTTGGGGCAGGAGGATGGCTCACTCTTGTGACTGTTGTTAGGAGACTGCACTTCCTTGCTGGCTGTTGACAGGAAGCCTCAGTCGCAGTGGACCTCTTTGTAGAGCTGTTTGCATTTTCCCAGGACAAGGCTGCTAGTTGCCCTGAGTGATTCAAGTGAGGGAGCAAGGAGGAAGCTGCAGTGCCTTTGGCAGTGTAGTCTTAAAAATCATTTACTGTCACTTATGCCTTATTCTTTTCTTTAGATGGGAGTCCTTAAGTCAACTCACCCTCAAGGGGAGGAGAATTAGACTTCGTATTTTAATGGGAGGAACATTAAAGAATGGGTGGACATATTTTAAATCTAACATAGGGTATATAAATGGGCTTTCTTAATGGCTCAGACTGTAAAGAATCTGCCTGCAATGTGGGAGACCAGAGTTCAGTCCCTGGGTCAGGAAAACCTCTTGGAGAAGGAAATGAGTACCCACTCCAGTATTTTTGCCTGGAGAATTCCATGGACAGAGGAGCCTGGTGGGCTATAGTTAATGGGGTCGCAAAGAAGGGTATATAAAAGAAATTGTTTTCTTTTTTCTAATACCTGGCATTTAAAAAATACTTTGAGTTCTTCTGTTGCAAAGTATTGTGGACATATATAACTTAAGGCTTCTACCCTAAAGGACTTTGTTGGGAAAGTTAAGCATTTATGTAACAAGAAACTAAGATAAAATATATCTGCAGAGTACTTGTGAATTTTTTCAAATTAACTTTGCCTCATATTGTTTNGAGGAGAAGGGGACGACAGAGGATGAGATGGCTGGATGGCATCACTGACTCAATGGACGTGAGTCTGAGTGAACTCCGAGAGATGATGATGAACAGGGAGGCCTGGCGTGCTGCAATTCATGGGGTCGCAAAGAGTCGGACACGACTGAGCGACTGAACTGAGTCCAGATGTGTTGTTGAAAATGATAAATGTATGTATCCTTTATATTTTACTTAAATATTTAGATAAAAAAAAAAGTTTAATTCCCACCATTTAGAGCCTACCATCTGTCTCTTATACACATCTTTTGTTAACTTTAATTGAAGAATGTTAAAAGATCTCTGCATTAAAGCAACAACAACAGAAATCTACTATTCCTGTGCTAGTTGAACCCTTTAGTGTAAACTCAGACATCTAGATAATTCATTTGCTTGGTTTACCTATTATACCAAATATGTAAAATATAGAAGAGAAATACAACATTTTAAATATATCTTATGAACTCTTTGAATCTTAGGGGAAATAGCCATTGTTCCTTTAATGATCCTAGTTAGTTAAGTGCTAATATAAAAGAAAACAGATACCAAATGAGAGTTCTGAATAGATTTAATTATCCAGACTGTTATAGATATTTATGTAAACTATGATCCTTTTTGTAGCTTTGTATTTAATTAAACATTTCCTCCTAGTAAGACAGTTTCTCTTTCAACAGAAAGGCAATACAGTACAGCAGAAAGATTGTGGGTTTGGGATTAGATAAATTTGGGCTTGAATATTTGTTATATATTACCTGTGTGACCTTGGACCAGCTATTTAATCTCTCGAGTCTTGTTTCCTCATCTATAAGAATAGTACCAATCTCTTGAAGTTTACTCTGAAGATTAAGTGGAAATCATGTATAGGTTATAATATTGGTGATTAATTTATTAACCTCTGTTTACATTGATGTGAAGAGCAACTCATTGGAAAAGACCCTGATGCTGGGAAAGATTGAAGGCGGATGAGAAGGGGACAGTAGAGTTTGAGATGGTTGGATGGCATCAACAAATCAATGGATATGAGTTTGAGTAAACTCTCAAGTTGGTGATGGACAGGAAGGCCTGGCATGCTGCAGTCCATGGGGTCGCAAAAAGTCGGACACAACTGAGTGACTGAACTGAGCTGAGCTAGCAACCGAACAACAACAACAACTTTGAAAGGAATGTTTGGGAATTTTATTTCATAGAATGCAAAATCTTGTCAGTGCTTTTAGGAAGAGTCAGCCATAGATGCTGACTGATGCTTTCTAATCACCTATTTTGACTTTCAGAATAGTCAGCAACAGAGTTAAAAGGATTTTTTTGAAATGATTTGTTTGTGGCCAAAACATCATGGCATTGTACTTTTGATGAGTCAGTTAAAGCTATACCAGATACTTGGCTTTTTAAACTAAGTAAAGATAATGTGTCTTTAACAGGTACCGTTTTTTCCCCATCACTTCTCCTCTTTTGGATTGCCAAAGATGCTGTGAAAACAGAGATGCTCTCCCTTGTCTCCCGCTCTGTGCTTGCCAGAGCATGAGGGAGAGGAACCAGATGTTTTTTTCCTACCTTCTGTTAGCTATGGAGAAGGAAGAGGATGAAAATGACTAATATTTAATGGATCTTTTGCTTGTTAGGTAATACTTAATTATCTTATCTTATTTAATCCTTATAAACATTTTTACAACACAGGTGATATTCTCCCGAAACTGAAGTTAAGAGCTTGAGTAACTTGCCCATGGTCACACATCTGTTAACTGATGCAGGATTTGAACCAGGTCTGTTTAATTCTGAAGCCGTGTCTCTCCTTCCTTCTTTCCCATTCTGTCCTTCCTTCCTTCCCTCCCCGCCCCTTTCCCTTCCTCCTCTATCTTCTTTGTTTTCTTCTCCTTCCTTTCCCTTCTGTTTCCTTTCCTTTAAAAAGTAAAAAGCACTTTTATTAGTCCGTCTAGTCAAGGCTATGGTTTTTCCTGTGGTCATGTATGGATGTGAGAGTTGGACTGTGAAGAAAGCTGAGCGCCGAACAATTGATGCTTTTGAACTGTGTTGTTGGAGAGGACTCTTGAGAGTCCCTTGGACTGCAAGGAGATCCAACCAGTNGGGAAATAAGACAGATTATACTTTGACTTTTCACTGTAGAGAAGAATAATCTTTCTTATTTTTATTCCTCATACTTAAGCTCTGGAGTCCTAAGAGGATTCTGACATTGTCCTTTGCAAGTTTTATTTAGCTGTTATGTGCATATCAATTCCAGTGAGAGTTCATTCTTTGTTTTCTGATGTTCAAAAAGAAAATTGGGGAAAACTTAGATGTATAAATTATTCCATGAGACACTCAAAAAATATTATTTGCGCCTATTTTTGCATGCAGTCATGTTGTTTTCAAAGCTCCTCCAAGTTTTATTGCTGAGATGCTTGGGAAACATGTTCCTGTCTCATTCTGTTATTCTTAGATGATTGAGCTGGAAATGTTTATGCAGCTTTTATAATGGTGACTTATTGGCTGAGTATGTGTGCCTGCTGCTGTCTTTGGCATTGGAATAATGAATTAGCATGTAGGTGGCCTTGGGAAGGGAATGTTATGAATGGATTTTGCCTACACTTTTTTGGTAGCAAATTATATTTGCTACAAGGTTGCTGTGCCATACCTTTATTTCTTCAACTCTTTCAAAGCTATTAATTTTCACAGTGATAGATGGCAGTAACCTTTCCCACACCGACCTAGTCTCAGCATGGCATAATGTCAGGCTAACCTGCGGGTGGAGATGTCTATATAAAGGCTTGTTATGCATGCCAAAGTCACTTAATAGCATAAAATGCCTCCTTTTAGCAGTAGCCTTTGGCTGTTTCCAGCTTTAAGATTGGTTCATTTATTTCATACAACTTGGATTATTTATGAAGTTGGACATTACAGCTATAATTAAATTTTCCATTGAATTGGTTATGCCAGAAGTAAATGCTTATGGTAAATAACTCAAATTGTTTTATTTTGAACTTTTGTCCTAGGAGTAGTGGATATTTTGTCTTCACCTTTTCCTTCTATTCTATTCTCCTTATCTTTCTTTAGATAAGCACTAAAATGGGTAAGTGATTATGAACAATCTATTAAAATATATAAGCTCACAGGCTCCCTTTGGCAAATAAATAAGATTATACAAAGCGGGCCTTTTTCCCCCTGCTGGTCTGAGATTCAGTAAGAGAACAACGTTGTCTACATAATGTACATTTGGAGAAAGCTCACTTTACTGAACAACTTTATTTCTGAAGTGATGTGGATTTCATTTTCCAGGCTTGCCATAAAATGACTGAGTTGTTAGTTTACCACAGGCATCTGTACTGGAGTAACTGGTGTTTCTCACATGTTAATTTTTTTTTTTTAACTCATTTTTTAAAAAGGTTTAAAACCAAAAGTGAGGGAGTAAAGAAGTGTCAGGAAAGAGTAAGTCTTGGTAAACTGCTTTAACTTTTAATTTTGACCCTTCAGGGACAAATTTCATACACACATCTTAAATTGTCTGAAGGAAGCCCATTTAGTTACTGAATCATTAATGGTGAATTTATTTTTTAATGGCAGTTTTAAACAGTGATTTTATTGAAACCATAATCAATAGATTTAATGTGTTTCATCTATTTTATTCTTTACTGTCGATTATGTTATATCTTAGAAGATTGGAGAGTTGTCCATGCCTTCCAAGGTGGTGCAGTGGTAAAAATTCTCCCTGACAATTCAGGAGACACAGGAGACATGGGTGTGATCACTGGGTTGGAAAGATCCCCTGGAGGAGGAAATGGCAACCCACTCCAGTATTCCTGCCTGGAGAATTGCTTGGACAGAGGAGCTGGTGGGTTTTGGTCCATAGGGTCGCACAGAGTCCGACATGACTGAGCAACTGAGCGTGAGCGTGAGTCCAAGGTCACTTAAGCTGTTAGTCAACACTTAAATGAGTACCAGCGTGTAAATATATGGGTTTATTGAAGCAGTCTTAGAGACTGCCTTTCTAATTTTGCAAATTACATTTTCTTTTACTATAATTTTCCCATTATCTTCTGAATCTCTGATCTGGAAAACAAAACAAAACAAAACAGGACTGCTGTGATAAGTTAGGGGCCTGCTTGTTTGTGCCACCCCTCTCCCCTTTCATCTTCCCTTCCTTCCTTCTGTTAAATATAGATGGTTAAAAGTATTATATCAGGGAGGATTTTATCATGTGAATGATCTAAACCAGTGTAAAAACGTGCTTGTTGAACTCAGTTATTCTAGGACATAAGTTATCTCTAAACTGTTCATTATTTTATGTGCTACATAGTGATAGGAAAACCAAGAAGCCTTTAGAGATTCCTAAGTTATGGAGAATAAGATGGGAAGAGTTTATGTTCTTAGATATTTTTGAGTATTTGATGTATACAGGGAACATACTAGGCACTTGTAGGAGTTTTAACCTCTTAAGGAGAATGCTAAAGTCTTTTAAGTCAACATGTATCATAAAGTAGATTTTTTGTTTCTGACTTTGGTATACTTTGTCAATTAAAAAAAATTCCAAAATTGTTGTGGTTTTAATTCTTTTTTTTCCCCTTAACCTAAATATTTTTTCCAGGGCCTCTTCAGCCGTGACAGTCTTTTCCTTCTAAGGGTCATCTCTTAATTTTCTGTTATCTGCCTAATGGTGTGTGCTGTCTTTGTTTTTTCCACGTTTTGCCTTAATCATAAATTTACCTTTTTTGCCAAACTGGAAGAGAGGGTCCATGTTCTCTTTGTGAGCCACATTCTAGCAAAGTAGTCACTTTTAAAAGAATATTCTTCTTTATATGAAATCAAAACTGTTGTTACATTCTACTTAAACACTTTCCCAGGTCTTCCCTTCTACCACCTTCCTAAAGGGAAGGCGGATTAGATCAAATAGTGCAGTCTGAATGATTTTCTGTTGCCCTTAAAATAAATTACATTTAGTGTACAAATAGGATCACTCTGATTCTTAATTATCTGTCGTCTGACCATTGGTGAGCCTCTTTCATTAGCTAATGGAAACAGTTAGGCTAGGAATGGCTGTTAGTGGATTGGGTTTAGAAACTGCCACAACCCCAACTTGCAAACGTCATGAGTTCTGTTAGTGGTGCTTTCTGCTGTAGATGGTTCCACTTGTAATTTTTCCATTTAAAAAGTATTGTCTTCTTTTGGAGAGTAGATTAGCTTCTTGTTAAGTCATTAGATAAATTTGCTCCTTAAGCTTTTCATCTTTTATCAATTTTCTGAGATTTGTTTTTTTAATTGATGGCCTTATTTTGTTGTCTGATTTGATTAAGAAATTATAGCCTATTGGACTTAACTGTTTGGTGTTTTTAAAGGCAAATTAGGATGATTTTCTCTGTGAAAAATCACCTGGTATTACATTAATAGAGACATTAGAGATTAAATTTCCTGGAGGAGGAAATGGCAATGCACCCCAGTCTTCTTTCATGGAGAGTCCCATGGACAGAGGAGCCTGGCAGGCTACAGTCCGTGCAGTCGAAAAGAGTCAGGTACCACTGAGCACACGAGCAGGGATTAAATTCAAGTATCATGATATAGAAATATTAAATACTTATTGCTTCTATGGGGATTGTCTCTAGTTCACAATTTTTTCATCATGATCATCATCATAATTGTTTATTTAAACTGTAGTTCAGGATCTGTTAACCTTTAGGTATATTACATTTCCCTGAGCTTTTGGGAGTGAGAGGAAAGGGGAAAAAAGAGAAGTAAGGTCTGCAAGAACTTGTGAATAGTGAAGGAGAGATATCTTCTTCACTGGGGATTGTTTGTAATCTTTAGAGAGGTGGATATATCAGGCACAGCTGCCTTAGAGATACAGTTTTGATAGTTAAATGTGGATCTCTATGGGTTGAGGATTCTTCCTTTATTATAATTTATGAGGAAGTAATTATAAAATCATAGATTTGAAAGGGTTCTCATTATAGGACAATTTTTATATTTCAAAGAAAAGGAAATTGAGGTTTTTGAGAAGATAAATTGCTTGACCAAAGCTGGTATAACAACTGGTACAGTAATTTCTGTCTCCTGAATACAATTCCAATGTTATCAGTGTAGCAGTTTAATGAACAATTGGTTTGAATGAGCTCAACACTTTTAAAGACATGTAGCTTTGTGATTTTTATTATTATTTTTTAATGCAGGTTATTGTATTCAGGTGTCAAAATGTGTGAAGTTTGTATATAAAGTTGCAGAGTTGTACCTGGATGTTGAAGGTACAATTGGCCTCCACACCCATAGATAGGTTCTGCTTCCTTGGATTAAACCAACCAGGGATCAAAAATATTCAAGGGGAAGAATACCAGAAAGCTCCAAAATGAAAAACTTAAATTTGATCTTGCAGGCAACTATTTATATAGGTATTATTAGATATTATTATTAGGTATAAGCAACTTAGAGATGATTTAACTTATGTGGGAGCATCTACATAGGTTATATGCAAATTCTGTGCCATTTATATAAGGTATTTGAGCATCCCCAGATTTTGGTATCCATGGTGCATCCTAGAACGAGTGCCCACCGCCCCTTAGTTGCCAAAGGATGACTGTCCATTTTTAAGGGTATATTTTAGCTAGGCTTTTTGTTTGTTTGCCTGCTTTTTAGTGTTTGTGGAAGCTGAATAAAAGGTTATTTAGGCCTTTTAAACATTTTCTGTTTTATAGATAAAAGCAATGCTTCAATGCTTATATCCCTAAAATGATTATTAGGAAAGTTCAGTGGATTTTTTTTTTTTCTTCAAAACTGTTCCCTAGGGCAAAGAAAATAAACATCTGCATCAAACAAGATGCTTTCCTCAAAGCCAATAGAGTATTGTAAAGTAAAATAAAGTAAAAAAAAAAAAAAAAAAAAAAGATGCTTTCCTAGGGTTAAAGGTAAAAAGCAAAATGAGTATTAATTGAAAAGCAACTAGTTGCTTCTAAATATCAGAGGTATCAGTAAAATTTGCTGAAATTTCTCTTGTTAAAANAAAGTAAAAAAAAAAAAAAAAAAAAAAAAAAAAAAAAGATGCTTTCCTAGGGTTAAAGGTAAAAAGCAAAATGAGTATTAATTGAAAAGCAACTAGTTGCTTCTAAATATCAGAGGTATCAGTAAAATTTGCTGAAATTTCTCTTGTTAAAAAAGGATTCATTTAATTGGCCTTATGCTCCCTTAAGCATGATAGAGTATCACATTTTAGACCATTCTCCTTAAGGAGTTACTATTTAGTAAGCACCAATGATCACCGAAAGCCCCCCAGTCCCCAATGTTGTTTGTGGCCATTTGCAGAGCAGCAAAAAACTGAGTCCTTGGATGTGCAGATTCCCAACTGAGACTAAACAAAGTGATCCTCTACCTTCTTGTTTTAGCTCTCATGCCATAGAAGTGTGTCCTTTTTGCTGTCTGTTTAATTCCACATTTTATCCTATTCTGTGCTTTTTGTTGGTGATTTTATTATTTAAAATGGCACTCAGGTATAATAATGTCTTTTCCTAAGCTCAAGAAGGCTGTGATGTACTTTATGAAGAAAGCATGTATGGTAGAGACACTTCATTGAAGCATGAATGATAGTGCTCTTGACTGTGAGTTTAGTGTTAGTGAGTCAACAATATATATTGAGATGCTTTAAACAGAAATACACATAAAGCAAGAGTATATTCATTAGTTGATGAAAATGTTGTCAGCAGAGGCACACAGAGACTTAAATCACTGTTTCCCTTAAGAACAATAGTGCAGTAATCACTAATTCAGTGTTTGCAGTGACCTGATGGAACATACCTACTAGAAATAATGAGAGTCAATTGTATAGTGTGGTAACCAGCCTCCAAAATGACCTCTAATGATCCAAGCCTCCTTGTACTCACACCCTAGTATAGTCCCCTTCCACACTAAATCTTGGCTGGTTGGCCCAGTGTGACCAGTAAAACAACAGTGGAGATAATGACTTGTAACATCCGAGACTAGATCATGGAACGCATGATTACAAATTCGGCACTTGGATTGCTGTTTCTGGTGGGAGTCAGCTATGGTACCTGGAGGACATCTATGTCCTCTTCTAGAAAGAAACCCACCGAGAACGGAACCGAGGACTCCATCTGAGGTATCATAAAAATATGTATTTCGTCATTGTCTTCAATTTTTGGCATAGAGCCCCTAGTGTCCTTGGACTTCCCTGCATGTCAGGAGTGTCTTTTGTTATCCATAATAAGCCACTATCCCATCCGAGTTTATGTAGGTGAGGTGATACAGGGTGGGTCTCTGGTTGGCCTCAGGATGGGGCTGGTCACCAAAAAGACAAGTGATTAGAAGGTAAGAGTTTTCAACCCACCAGCTGACCTCTAGGGAGGGAAGAAGAGGCAAGATATAGAGCTCTTCAGAAGCAGTGAGGTTGGGTAAGCTTCCAGACTTGTAGAAACATGGGCATCCTGGGAGAGTGATGTGCCCCGGAAGGGCATGGACGCTCCACAGGCACTCCCCTTCCCCAGCCCTCACATCTTGCCCATGTATCTTTTCCATTGGCTGTGCACCGGAAGGGCATGGACGCTCCGCAGGCACTCCCCTTCCCCAGCCCTTATATCTTGCCCATGCATCTTTTCCATTGGGCTGTTCCTGAGTTGTATCATTTATAATAAACTGGTTAATGGATGTAAGATGTTTTCCTACATTCTGAGAGTTGCTCTAGCAAATTATTGAACCCGAAGAGGAGGTTGTTGGAACCCCCAGTTTAGAGACAGTTGGTCAGAAGTATGAGTGGCCTCCTGTAGACTTGTGACGAGCACCTAGGACTGAGCTTTTAACCTGTGGACTCTGTGCTAACTCTGAATAGTTAATGTCAGAGTTAAATGAATTTGAGTTGCTGGACACTTGATGATAGGGATTTGAGGAACTGGTGTTGGAAAGACACCATATATTTGGTGTCAGGGATCTGAAAAACTGTACACAGCTATACCCTGATCAACAAGTAGTACCAACTTACCAGTCAGGTGAGTGACACCTTAGGAATTGATCTTCCAGAGCCGATCAAACCTTCATTTGGATATAGCCTAAGCTGACACCTGACGGTAACCAACTGAGAGACTCCATGTGAGAAAGCTGGCAGAACTTGTCCCAAATTCTTGACTCAGATACTGTGAGACTAATAAATGAATATTGTTATTTTTTGAACTTTTAGTTTTGGGGATAATTTGTTATACAGGCATAGAAACTGCTCCGTCTCTCTCTCTCTTATTTTTTAGCCTTTTGATAGAAAATTTCAAACATACACAGAAGTGGAGAAAATTGTGTCATGAGTCCCATGTGACCATCAGTCAGTGTCAATGATGATCAACTTGTGGCCAGTCTTGTTTCATCTATACCATTTCACTCCCTACTCAAACTTCAGATTATTTTGAAGCAAATCCCATAATTTTTCATCCGTAAATATTTTAATATGCATTTATAAAAGATAAGAACTATTTATAATATTATCCTAGCCCTCTAAGTTAATCATTTCTTAAAAATCATCTGATATCCAATCAGTATTCATACTTCCCTGGTCTTAGAATTTCATTTTATGTTTGTTTGACTGAGATCCAGGTAAGTTTCTATCTTTTTTTCAAGATATTGCCTGTCTTTGTGGCAGGCCAGTCATTTTGGTTGTCTGATGTTCATTCTTACTGCACAATAATAAACTGGCAACATAGTTGTTTAAATTAATTAAAATTAAAAATTCAATTCCTTGTCACATTAGTCACGTTTCAAATGCTTAATAGTCACATGTGGCCAGTGACTACTGTATTGAATAGCCCAGAAAGAACATTTGCAGCATCACAGAGACTTTTACAGGACAGTGCTAGTTTATAGTCTGTTTTCAGGAAGAGTTCAAGGAAATTATATTCCCTGGGTTCTTGCATATTCGTAAAAGCATGTGCCAATGTAATTTAAGGTCAGTTCGTGTTGCTGTGGAATCTTTGATTATACACATCTTGTAGCTGTTGGTGTTATTTTCTTGTTTGCTTGAGTTTTCAGGTTCATAGGAGTTTAACTTTGTCTAGTTTTGTTATAAATGTCACGTAGATTATTGGTTTAGGTATCTTAGTTGTTCTGTTTTTATGGGGGAATTTAAGGGAATTCAAAAGTCTGCAGCCTTCATCACCATCTTCCCAGATCTCTTTACATTTATTTCACTTTTACCTATTACTAACAGAATTGTAAAGAGTTAAGGCTAGGAGAAGGCAATGGCACCCCACTCTAGTACTCTTGCCTGGAAAATCCCATGGATGGAGGAGCCTGGTGGGCTGCAGTCCATGGGGCCGCTGAGGGTCGGACACGACTGAGCAACTTCACTTTCACTTTTCACTTTCATGCATTGGAGAAGGAAATGGCAGCCCTCCAGTGTTCTTGCCTGGAGAATCCCAGGGACGGGGGAGCCTGGTGAGCTGCCGTCTATGGGGTCGCACAGAGTCGCACACGACTAAAGCAACTTAGCAGCAGCAGCAGCAGGAAGAACTGGAAGTTTGTTTAATCTCTAAGCTTCATTTTAGGGATAAAGAGTCTGAAACTTGGAGAAGTTGTACGGTTATAAGTAGAGTCAGGTTCCTGTCCCAGTTTGCTTGACCCTTTTCAGTGCTCTTCCCCAAATCTGCAGCACTGAGACAAAGGAAGAATTAAAGAGGCGGTCAGATGACTTACAGAGGCAAAACATATGCTTGAATTTAATTAGCTCATAAGGTTAAGCGAAAAGAAGGAAAGAGAAGCAAAGTAACAGACTGAAGCAGTTATAAAGAATCGTATATAAGAATATATATTGTGTATTCATAAATATAATTTTAAAAACTTAAGACTTTTTTTAAGGAGTTGTTTTAAATTTATAACAAAATTGAGAGGAAAGTACAGAGAATGCCCATATACTCTATCCCTACACATCATATCACCTAACCACCCCCACCTCATTATCAGCATCTCTCACTATGATGCTTGAATGGTGCATTTTTGTCAAGGATGAACCTATGCTGACACATCACATAGTCTACTCTCATTCTTAATGTTATACAATCTATGAATGTGGAGAAATGTATAATGATATAAATCTATCATTATAATATCATACAGCGTATTTCACTGTCCTAGTGAAGTAAAAATGAAAGTAGAAGTCGCTCAGTTGCATCTGACTCTTTGTGACCCCATGGACTATACCATCCATGGAATTCTCCAGGCCAGAATACTGGAGTGGGTAGCCATTCCCTTCTCCAGGGGATCTTCCTAACTCAGGGATTGAACCCAGTTCTCCCGCATTACAGGCAGATTCTTTACCAGGTGAGCCACAAGGGAAGCCCTCACTGTCCTAAGAATCTGCCTATTCATTTCCCTCCCTATCACAGCCACTAATTTTTTTACTGTCTGCATAGTTTTGCCTTTTCCATAATGTCATATAATTGGAGTCATATAGTATGTAGCCTTTTCAAATTGGCTTCTTTCACTTAGTAATATGCATTTAAGGTTCTTCCATGTTTTTTCATGATTAATGGGTCATTTTTTTTTAGTGTTGAATAATATTCCATTGTGTGAATGTACCACAATTTCTTTACTCAGCCACCTACTGAAGGATATCTTGCTCGGCTGTAAGTTTTGGCCGTTATAAATTATGCTTCTGTGAACATCCATGTGCAGGTTTTTGTGTGAACATAAGTTTTCAGGTATTTTGGGTAAATACCCAGGAGTACAATTGCTGGCTCACGTGGTAAAGAGTATGTTTAGTTTTGTAGCATAGTGCCAAACTGTCTTCTAAACTGTCTGTATCATTTTGCATTCCCACCAGCAATGAATGAGAGTTCCTGTTGCTCCACATCCTCGCCAGCATATGGTATTGTTAGTGTTCCAGATTTTGGCCTATTTTGGGTTAGTGGTGTCTGCTTGTTTTAATTTGCATTTCTCTGGTGATATATGNAAAGCAACTTAGCAGCAGCAGCAGCAGGAAGAACTGGAAGTTTGTTTAATCTCTAAGCTTCATTTTAGGGATAAAGAGTCTGAAACTTGGAGAAGTTGTACGGTTATAAGTAGAGTCAGGTTCCTGTCCCAGTTTGCTTGACCCTTTTCAGTGCTCTTCCCCAAATCTGCAGCACTGAGACAAAGGAAGAATTAAAGAGGCGGTCAGATGACTTACAGAGGCAAAACATATGCTTGAATTTAATTAGCTCATAAGGTTAAGCGAAAAGAAGGAAAGAGAAGCAAAGTAACAGACTGAAGCAGTTATAAAGAATCGTATATAAGAATATATATTGTGTATTCATAAATATAATTTTAAAAACTTAAGACTTTTTTTAAGGAGTTGTTTTAAATTTATAACAAAATTGAGAGGAAAGTACAGAGAATGCCCATATACTCTATCCCTACACATCATATCACCTAACCACCCCCACCTCATTATCAGCATCTCTCACTATGATGCTTGAATGGTGCATTTTTGTCAAGGATGAACCTATGCTGACACATCACATAGTCTACTCTCATTCTTAATGTTATACAATCTATGAATGTGGAGAAATGTATAATGATATAAATCTATCATTATAATATCATACAGCGTATTTCACTGTCCTAGTGAAGTAAAAATGAAAGTAGAAGTCGCTCAGTTGCATCTGACTCTTTGTGACCCCATGGACTATACCATCCATGGAATTCTCCAGGCCAGAATACTGGAGTGGGTAGCCATTCCCTTCTCCAGGGGATCTTCCTAACTCAGGGATTGAACCCAGTTCTCCCGCATTACAGGCAGATTCTTTACCAGGTGAGCCACAAGGGAAGCCCTCACTGTCCTAAGAATCTGCCTATTCATTTCCCTCCCTATCACAGCCACTAATTTTTTTACTGTCTGCATAGTTTTGCCTTTTCCATAATGTCATATAATTGGAGTCATATAGTATGTAGCCTTTTCAAATTGGCTTCTTTCACTTAGTAATATGCATTTAAGGTTCTTCCATGTTTTTTCATGATTAATGGGTCATTTTTTTTTAGTGTTGAATAATATTCCATTGTGTGAATGTACCACAATTTCTTTACTCAGCCACCTACTGAAGGATATCTTGCTCGGCTGTAAGTTTTGGCCGTTATAAATTATGCTTCTGTGAACATCCATGTGCAGGTTTTTGTGTGAACATAAGTTTTCAGGTATTTTGGGTAAATACCCAGGAGTACAATTGCTGGCTCACGTGGTAAAGAGTATGTTTAGTTTTGTAGCATAGTGCCAAACTGTCTTCTAAACTGTCTGTATCATTTTGCATTCCCACCAGCAATGAATGAGAGTTCCTGTTGCTCCACATCCTCGCCAGCATATGGTATTGTTAGTGTTCCAGATTTTGGCCTATTTTGGGTTAGTGGTGTCTGCTTGTTTTAATTTGCATTTCTCTGGTGATATATGATGTGGGGCATTTTTCCCATATGTTTATTTTCCATCTGTATATCTTCTTTGGTGAAGTGTCTTTTAAGGTCTTTGGTCTATTTTATATAATTTTGTCCTAGTCTGTGGCTTGTCTTCTGATTCTCTTGGTATTGTCTTTTGCAAAGCAGAAGTTTTTCAGTTAAATGAAATCCATCTTATCTCTTTCATGGATTATGTCTTTGGTATTGTATCTAAAAAGGCATCACCATATCCAAAGTCATTTAGGTTTTCTTCTGTGTTATCTTCTACAAGTTCCAAAGTTCTGCATTTTACACTTAGATCTATGATCCATTTTAGTTAATTTTTGTAAAGGATGTAAGACCTGTGTCTGGATTCATTTTATACTTGTGAATGTCCAGTTGTTCCAGGACTGTTTGTTGAAAAGATTTTCTTTTCTCCCTTTTATGACTTTTGCTCTTTTATCAAAGACCAGTTGACTATTTTATGAGTCTGTTTCTGGATTCTCTATTCTGTCCATTGACCTATCTGTCTTTTCTTCTGGCAATACCACAGTGTCATGATTCTTGTAGCAAAAGGAATTTTCAAATCAGGTAATATCAGCATCCAACTTTGTTCTCTTCCTTCAGTATTGTCTTGGCTCTTTCGGGCCTTTTGCATTTCCATATAAACTTTAAAACCACATTTTTAATATCCACGAAAGAATGGCTGGATATAATTAAAATATTTTAAGGTAGGTAGTTATAAAACTATTTGTGCATTAAAATGGACTGAAAAAGCTTCTTTGAAAAAGGAAGAAAAGCATTCTATGGAAGCTTCTTAGAGCATGTTGATAAGATTTGGTAATTCTGTGACCAGTTATCCTCTCTGGGTCAGCTGTGTGTTTACTACATTTTATAGTGTCATCATTTGTAATTGTCCAGAGTTATTACTGTTTTCAAGTAAAATCAAAATTAATTTAGACTCTTAACTTTTGCCAGAAGTAGATATAAATAATAGGAAATACAGTAAGATTGTTTTATTATAAAAATATGATCAAATATTTAGAAAATAAAGGAATCTACTGAACAAAATCTTTGAAAGTTACTAAATTATGGTAAAGTGATAGGAAGTAAGATAAAAATATGAAATAATCATTACATACCTAGCAAGATTGTAATCTTTCTATTGATAAAATATGTTTCTTTTTTTAGAATCTTCCATTGCTCAGAATACCCAGTTTTATTACTGAATTTATTCTTTTCTGAAATTGTCACTAGCATGTAATTAAAAATAAGTATTCTGTTAGTAATAGAAGGTTAGGTAAGCAGTATATGGCTGTTTTGCAGATGCCTTTTAGTGATAAGCTTAGTGATAAATAATATTGAGATACTAAGTAGTCATTTATAGGTTTGAGTCTGTAGATTTTGAATAAAGAGATGGTGTAAATTAAGATTGATACTTTGATATGTGTCAGATAAATTGGAGAGGGTAGATCCTAAAGACATAGAAATCTGGAAAATCTTAGTAGTAGTGATAAAGTTTTGGAGAAGGCCTTGGCACCCCACTCCAATACTCTTGCCTGGAAAATTCCACAGATGGAGGAGGCTGGTAGGCTGTAGTCCATGGGGTCGTGAAGAGTCAGACATGACTGACTGACTTCTCTTTCACTTTTCACTTTCATGCATTGGAGAAGGAAATGGCAACCCTCTCCAGTGTTCTTGCCTGGAGAATCCCAGGGATGGGGGAGCCTGATGGGCTGCCGTCTATGGGGTCACACAGAGTCGGACACGACTGAAGTGACTTAGTAGCAGCAGCAGTGATAAAGTTTATGAGCTAGGGTGGTGGCTCTCTAAAAGTAAGGGAAGATATGGTTAAGAAATTGGGGGGAAAAACCCTTTATTTTGAAATAATTTTAGATTTACGTGTGTTACAAAAATAGATTGAGTTCCCTAATGTTAACATTATACATAACTTTAGAGCAAAATGAAGAAATCAATACAGATTCAATACTGTTAACTTAAAGTACAGATTTTATTCAGATTTCACCAGTTTTTTCACTAATACCCTTTTTTTTGTTCCAAGCTCAAATCCAGGATATCATGTTGCATTTAATTGTCCTCTCTTCTTCTTGTTATTCAGTCGCCCAGTCGTGTCTGACTCTTTGTGACCCCATGGACTGCAGCACGCCAGGCCTCCCTGTCCCTCACCACCTTCTGGAATTTGTCCAAGTTCATGTTCATTGCATCATTGATGCCGTCCAGCCATCTCATTCTCTCATGCCCTCTTCTGCCCTCAGTCTTTCCCAGCGTCAGGGACTTTTCCAATGAGTTGTCTGTTTCCATCAGATGACCAAAATACTGAAGGTTCAGCTTCACCATCAGTCCTTCCAGTGAATATTCAGGGGTGCTCCCCCTTAAGATTGACCAGTTTGGTCTCCTTACTGTCCAGGGGACTTTCAGGAGTCTTCTCCAGTACCACAGTTCAAAGGCGTCAATTTTTTGGCCTTCTGCCTTCTTTAAGGTCCAGCTCTCACAACCGTGTGTGACCACTGGGAAGACCATGGCCTTGTCTATATGGGTCTTTGTCAATAGAGTAATGTCTCTGCTTTTCAACACACTGTCTAGGTTTGTCATCGCTTACCTGCCAAAAAACAATCGTCTTCTAATTTCATGGCTGCAGTCACTGTCTGCAGTGATTTTGGAGCCTAAGAAGAGGAAATCTGTCACTCCTTCCACATTTTCCCCTTCTGTTTGCCATGCAGTAATGGGGCCAGATGCCATGATCTTAGTTCTTTTAATATTTAGTCTTAAGCTGGCTATGCTACTCTCCTCCTTCACCCTCATCAAGAGGCTCTTTAGTTCTTTGCTTTCAGCCTCTCTTCTTAGTCTCTCCCAATCTGTGATGCTTTCTCAGGCTTTCTGTGTTTTTCATGACCTTGATACTTTTGAAGAAAGCCAGCAAGATATTTTGTACAACATCCTTCAGTTTGGGTTTGGCTGATGTCTTGTTATGATTAACTTGGACTTATGCCCAGTTTCTAGGAAGAATAGCATACACGTGAAGAACTCTTCTCACCATGTCATATCAAGAGACACATGATAGCAACATGGCTTACCATTAGTGATGTTAACTTTGATCTCTTGGTAGGGTGGTATATGCCAGGTTTCTCCACTGCAAAGTTGCTGTTTTTCTCTTTCCATAGTCTGTTCAGTAGAAGCAGGTCACTAAGTCACTATTCAAGGGGAAGAGATTTAAGCTGCACCCCCTGGAAGGAGGTGTATCAAAGAATTTGTGGACACATGTTAAACCTACCATGTAATTTAATTAATCAGTGTTTGAAGGAGATATTCTGAGGCTATGCACATTAGATAAGGAATATTTTGAGAGAAGCTTTCGTTTTTAGTAATCGATTAATTACATGGCATGAAAGAAAGGAAAAGGAACTCCCAGATTTTGAGCCTGGGTGACTGATATATTGTTGAAAGAAACAGAGTCATTTCCTTTGGTTCTGTCATTGATTCAGTCTTTTTCTATACTAAAATCTAGTTCTATAAAGAATAAACAAGGATTTAGGCAGATAATCCAGATACGGTACCAGAAAACAATCTTGATTCTATATTCTTCTCTTGGCCCAGAGAGTATTAGCATATTTCAGGATACCGATGCCATTCTGATGTTACTGACTCCATTCTGAGTCACCTTCATCCGGTTGCATGCTTTGTCTTCTAACAAAATTTCTTGATTATAATTTATGCATATTTTTCCTGATAAACGTGCCCTTTATTTTTAAAATTTGAGACATTCATAGGAAGTTTTCTTGTCTTGAAGAAGATAGCTCAGAAAAAAAAAAATCAGAAATGTGGTGACATCCTATTGTCATAATTTACATGGTATCTTTAAAAAAATTCTTTTAATGTCTTTCAGGAGATTTTTTTAGTCAGTTCTAAAGCGGCCTCCTACATCTTTTATAGCAGAGAAGACAGATTTTGCTGGATTGCTGTCATCTTGCCAGCCTATTTTTTTTCTTTGATGCGAAATATGTTGGACTTCCTCTGTCAGTCCTACTTAAAACTCCCATGAATGACTGGTTACCACTGATAACTATATTTCAGCGGACTATGGTATACAATATAGGGCTTTGAGAATATTGTAACTCTGTTCTATGCAGGGAGCAATATAGTTAGGTGCTATTACATCTATATCTAAGTTGTTACAGAGATCCTTAGAACCAAGATCCTTTCTCTTTCCTGGTGATTAGTAATCTGCCAGTTGAATTCATAGTTTCCAGAAACCTGTTGTAAAATCATGTTCCACTGGTCCCCCACACACTGATAAACCTTGTATTTCTTGCCTTGTTTAATAATTACTAGGAATTTAATTGCAAAGATTATTTTAAGACATTCTGTTTAGGTAATATTTACTTCACAGCTGGGAGCTCGTAATTGCTCCTTATAATAGAAACTTGCAGTCTCCAAATTTCTAACTGGAGGTTTAAAAATGATTTCATTTGAGTCAGATTAAACACTGGAATTGAGCCACCAAATTATTCACTATTTGCTGTTGAAAGCACATACATAAATGAGAAGAAATGAAGCTATTTATTTAGAAACAATCGTGATATTATTGTTTTGAGAATTCTCTCTCATTTACCTGAGTTTAATTTTAATTTTGTACATTATAGAAATCATTCCTCTGTAAGTATTGTATGATTTCTACTCCTTTCCCGATCTTATTATATCAAGTAGTTCTAGAATGAATATATGTGAGTTAGGTGTTTAGTGGATTACTTGTTTTTGTTTTTGTTTTTTTTTTTCTTTTTGGAAGAATAGTCTTACTTGTTTATTATGTATGCAAGCTCCCAGATGGCCTCATGAATTTATTTATTTTTTTTTTTACTTTACTGTATGGTTTTGCCATACATAAGTTTAGAATACGATTTGAATGTTGATATGGAATTTAGATGGTTATAACAGTAAATTGTGAATGGGATTAGAAGATATGTATGTTTCTTGTTGTCAGAATGTCCCTATACTCAGATGCATACTTTTTTATTTGAAAGAAATATACTGAAATTACATGAAATTAGACTGGCTAAATTATTAGTGTCAGCTAAAGTACTCAATTGTTTTAGAGCCATTTAGCATATCTGTTTAGAAGGTAAGTGATCGAGTTTTGGATGACTGGCATTGGAACAGGTCTTGTTGATCGGGTAGAGAAGAGAGAAAATGAGCTAAAGACATGAAGCATTATTAAACTTTCCAATAAATAGTGGTCTTAAAAACATAGTGAAAAAGGTCAGTGTTAAAAACCTGATTCGGTGATGTGTACAGATGGATGATACTAATTAAAATAACATAAACACAATATCAGGACAGGTTGGAAAATGTGATATATGTAAAGATCCATGGTAGTGTCATTTTGTGAATGCCTAGACCACTGCAGCATTTCATTTATAAGTTTGAAATTCTATTTAGCCTAAATGTCTACTCCTGAGTATCATCTTTTCTTGTAATACCTGATGTGTGGATAGCTTTCTTTGTATATATAAAATGATAATATATACTTGGTGGGCCTTGGCTTCCATACATTCTGTTCCTGAACATTATATAGATTTCCTGAACTCCTTTCTGCACCCCCATCTTCAACATTCCGATTCCTGAATCTTGATGATTTTGCGCTATTGCACTGTGGCACTTCTTGCCCTGGATCATTCACACTGTTTTCTGTCTTAGTGTGCCTGGGTTGGCAATAGTTTAGGTATTTTCACTGTGTCTGGCCTTGTGGAAGAAGCCTCCCAGAAATTATATGTTACCAGGTGCTTCTCTGGATCACCGCACAGCCAGAGCCTGGAACTTTCTTACAGTGACGTCCATCTACTTGGGATTCTATCATGTCCTGCTGTTTCCTTCCCATCATCCTTCTGCTGTTTCACCACACAGGTTTTATTCTTGTGGAGATTGGGGCTTGGTCAGTTTGGAAGGACTGTAGGCCTGCAGGGTGGAGAAATAACTGGTTCTGATTCCCAAGGCCAGAGAATATTGAGGTGCCTCTGAGGGTAATCTGCTGCTCTCTGGGTAGCTGGGTTGGGATTGTAAGGATCCTTAATTAGGGATATGATAATAGAACTGTGAGAGTGTTACCACAGTTACAGTGTATACGTCTCTTTTTAGACCTGCACTCATTGTCTTCAGGTGTACTTTTGATAGTGCAATATACAAAAGTAAGGAACTGTCAGTATTAAGTGATGCTTTACTGTAAAGTTTATTATTGCTGCCAAGTTTGCAAGAGTCAAAAGGTAAAGGAGTTATTTTAAAAGTCAGTCAATGTTTTATTTAGTTCAGTGACAACTGGGTTCAGTCCTACAAATCTCATATGAAAACCGCTAATGTTTCAAAGAATACTTTTTCATATTTGAAGTACTTTTCACCTTTTGAAGTGGAAGTCGTCCAGTTATGTCCAACTTTTTGTGACTCCATGGATTGTAGCCTATCAGGCTCCTCTGTCCATGGAATTCTCCACACAAGAATACTGGAATGGGTTGCTATGCCCTTCTCCAAGAAATTTTGCCAACCCAGGGATCACCTGGGTCTCCTGCATTGCAGGTGGATTCTTTACCATCTGAGTTACATGTGTCCAGAAAATGAGTGGCCAATGGGTTGTTTTGTTTGACTGCTTTCTTACTGCTTGCACGATATATTCAGGGGCCAGGTTAGTTAGGTGTATGCTTGGTTGCAAAACTATTTTATTCTCCATTAGTTTAAATCACTGCATACATTTTATTTTAATTGCAAACCTCTTGTGTTGACAGTTGAGTTTGCAACCTTGCTTTAGAACAAGAGAGAGTGGGACATCGTAGTATGATGAAGGAATAATTTTTGGAATTAGACTAACTTGCATTCAAAACCCTGCTCTGCCTCATGTGCTATGTGTACTTAGACAAAGTACTTAGCCAAATCTTACTTACCTTATTTGTAAAATCGGGAAAATAATATTCTTTTTAAGGGTTAAATTTAGGAAACAATTTATATGTAGCATTTGGCACATGGTGGTAGGTACTCCGTAAATGGTGGTGATTTTTATTGTAGTAATGGACAGAAGAACCACTAGTATCATGGTAGCTTTCTCAAAATATCAGTAGTACCTATTACTGTGACCCCCTATGCTTTTTTTCTTTATAATTCAAATCCCCATGTTCTTTGTGGAAATACATAAATGGATTTCTCCTTTAAAATTTACTTGATGCTTTTCTTAACAGGTACCCATTTCATCCCGATATTTCCAAGGTCAAAGAACGTGGGACAAAAAAAAACAACATGCAAGTGTTAAAAAGTATGGTGATAAAAATGTTTCCTGATGACTTCTAGATTTTAAGGCTTAACTTTAGATTCAGTTCAGTTGAGTCGCTCAGTCGTGTCCAACTTTTTGTGACCCCAGGGACTGCAACACACCAGGCCTCCCTGTCCATCACCAACTCCCGGAGTTTACTCAAACTCATGTCCATCGAGTCTGTGAAGCCATCCAACCATCTCTTTCTCTGTTATCCCCTTCTCCTCCTGCCTTCAATCTTTCCCAGCATCAGGGTCTTTTCAAATGATTCAGCTCTTCACATCAGGTGGGCAAAGTATTGGAGTTTCAGCTTCAACATCAGTCCTTCCAGTGAACATTCAGGACTGATTTCCTTTAGGATGGACTGGTTGGATCTCTTTGCAGTCCAGGGGACTCTCAAGAGTCTTCTCCAACACTACAGTTAAAAGCATCAATTCTTTGGCGCTCAGCTTTCTTTATAGTCCAACTCTCACATCCATACATGACTACTGAAAAAAACATAGCCTTTAGATTACTGGGTGATACTTCCTTTGTAAACTCTGTATTGGCAGAATACAGGCTTAAAAAAAGTATTAATCCTTCTGGAATCAGGGAAAACATATCCTGAAGTCTGGAATATAAGTAAAATAAATAATAGAAGACAATTTAGAAATTATTCTTGGAACATGAAATATAGTTTCAAAACAGTGAAAGTTTAAGCCTATCATGTTTGGTGTTTCTAACCAAATTGTCCAAATTAGTATTACAATGACTATGTTGGGTTTTTATTTTAGTATTCTTTATCCTCCTTATATAATTTTTTTAAGTTTAGCATGCACATCATTGTTAAAAGAAACATTGCTCAGGAGATATGACCCCCTAGCATCCATATTGATGTTATCTCTCTATCATGTGTGTATATATATCCTCTAACTAGGCCAGTCACATAATACACGAGGGTAGACCTGGCATATCTTATTTCAAAGAGGTGCCAAGACTTTGTCTTAACGGACCAGACAGTCTGCTTACAGCCTAGTAGTTTTTCAGATGCCCTAGAAAGTAAAATAAAACAAAATGATGCAGGGTAAGTGCCTCAAAACAAACTGGCTTACATATCTACTTGTTCTTTTCTAAAATGCTTTCACTTATTAGACAATTATTGAAAAATAAGAAAATCTTTTTATCCCCTTCTTCATGTATTCTGTATAATACCACTTCGAATGCCTGTGGCCACAGCAGAAATCCAATTTGAAATTTCCAGTTATTTCTGGAAAAATTGTTCTGTAGTTTTGAAAACTACAGTAGAACTTGTCCAGAGGGGAAAAAACCAGTATCTTCATAAAAACAATAAAGTAATGAAATTGTTACTTTATAAGATTGTCAAGAGAATAGGTTTTCTTTAAATAAGTAAACTTACAAAATGAAATCAGGATCAGATGTAATAAAGGGATCCCATTTCTATTAAATTTATTGAGTAAATATTTACCAGTCCTGTCTAATGAACAAAAAGTCAATCAGACAGTGAACAGTGTAACTTGTGGAGCATATTGAAAGAAGACAGTTTGAGTGCTTCCAATAATGTACAGAATTTACCCCGACTAGGGACAGGGGAGCCTGGTGGGATGCTGTCTATAGGGTCGCACAGAGTTGGACATAAGTGACATTAGCAGCAGCAGCAGCAGCAGAGAAAAAGGAGAGAATAGGAGCCAGGCTTTTGTAAGAGAGTGAACTTAAGCTGGATGAAACTTGTAATAACTGTGTCCATCACTCAGAATCAGTTGCCTAAAAGATTTGATGCTGCTAACTGTGGTGTTCTCCGAGATGTAATAAACTCTGCATTCTCTCTGATCGCGTCTTTGGCTTCTTATTGTCTCTCTTCCACGTAGGTGAGGGTTTTCCTATGTCTGTCCTGCTGTTTTTCTTTTTCTTTTTGCTCAGAAAGGTCTCAGACACATTTTCCCTCATATATTATAATTTTAAAAGTTGAGAAATAATTTGCATATTATGGCCATCACCCGTTAAAAATGTGCAGTTAGGTGGTTTTTAGAATATTACCCAATAACTTGTGCAACCATCAGTGCTATCTAATTCCAGAATATTCATCATCCAAAGAGAAGCCCTCTATGCATCAATAGTCACTGCTCATTTTCCTCTCCCCTTGTCCTTGAAAGTGAAAGTGGGAAAGTTAGCCCTTCAGTTGTGTCTGACTTTTTGCCATTCTATGGACTGTAGCCCACCAGTCTCCTCTGTCTGTTGAATTCTCCAGGCAAGAATACTGGAGTGGGTTGCTATTTCTCTTTCCAAGAGAGTCTTTCCTACCCAGGGATCCAGTCTGGGTCTCCTGCATTGCAGGAAACTTCTTTACCATCTGAGCCATCAGGGAAGCAACAACTAATTTATTTTCTGTCATCACAGAATTGCCTATTCTGTTCATTTCATATATGTGGAATCATATAATGTGGCCTTTTGTGACTGGCTTACTTTACCTAGCATAATGTTTTCAAGGTTCATCCATATTGCAGCATGTATCAATACTTCATTCCATTTTATGACTTTATATTCCATTGTGCAGATGTCTCACATTCATCAGTTGTTGGACATGTAGGTTTTTTTTTTTCTTTTACTCTTTGACTATTATAAATAATGCTGATATGAACATTTGTAAACAAACTTGTTGATGGGTTTTCAATTTTCTTAGGTATATGCCTAGGAGTGAAATTTCTGGGTCTTATGCTAACTCTGTGCTTAAACTTTTTGAAGAAATTATGAAATGTACCATTTTACAATCCCACCAGCGATGAGGAAAGATTCCAGTTTTTCCACATCCTTGTCAACACTTATCACTGTCCATCTTTTTCATTATACTCTAAGTGGGTATGAAGTCGAATCTTTTTATGGTTTTGCTTTGTATTCGTTAGTTACTGATGATGCTGAGTATCTTTCTATGTGCTTATAGAACATTGGGTATCTTCTTTGGAGAACTGTCTATTCAAATTCCTTGCCTGTTTTTTTTAAAATGTTTCTTTGTTTGGCTGTGTCAGGTCCTAGTTTTGGCATGTGGGCTCCTTGTTGCAGCTCACAGGGTTCTTTTCAGTTGTGTCTTGGGGGCTCTAGAGCACACAGGCTCCCGGTATGCTTGGGCTTAGTCGTCTGGCTGCATGTAGGATCTTGGTTCTCTGACTAGGGATAGAAGGGTTACAGTCGAAGGAGTTGCAAAGAGTTGGAAGTGACTGAGTGAGTGAACACACATGCACACAGGGATGGAACCCAAGTCCCCTGCATTTGGCAAGTAAAAGTGAAAGTTGCTCCATTGTGTCCGACTCTTTGTGACCCCATGGACTATACAGTCCATGTAATTCTACAGGCCAGGATACTTCCCAGCCCAGGAATCAAATCCAGGTCTGCCGCATTGCAGGTGGATTCTTTACCACCTGAGCTACCAGGGAAGCCCAAGAATACTGGGGTGAGTAGCCTATCCCTTCTCCAGCGGATCTTCCAGATCGAGGAATCAAACTAGCACCTCCTATGGTTCCCATGGATTCTTTACCATCTGAGCTACCAGGGAAGAACAGCACTGGAAGGCTGATTCTTAACCACTGGACCACCAGGGAATCTCCCCGTTGTTTAAATTGATGGTTGATTTTTAGGAATTTCGGATACTAGACCCTATCAGATATATGATTGAAAATATATTCTCCCATTCTGCAGGTCGTTTTTTTTCTTTTTCAGTTTCTTGATGATGTCTTTTGAAGCTTGAAAGTTTAAAACCTCAGTGAAGTCCTGTGGCTTTTTCTTTTCATTTTGTGCTTTCAAGGTCATATCTAAGAAACCATTGACTACTCCAGTGTCACACAGAATTTTACATATGTTTCTGTCTAAAAGTTTTATAGCTGTAGCTTCAAAAGACATCAGGAAAGTGAAAAGGCAACTTGTAGAATGGGAGAAAATATTTTAAAATCACAAATAAGTATACTGATAAGGACTAGTGTCCAGAATATATAGATCTATGTTGGATCAATTTTTGTGTATGGTGGGAATTATGAAGTCCAATTTCTTGGATAGCCTGTCATTCCAGCACTATTTTTGAAAAGACTTCTTTCTACATTAAGTTATCTTGGTACTCATGTCAAAATCAGTTGTTCATAAATATGTAAGGGTTATTTCTGTTTCCTTGATCTATATGTCTGTCTGTGTCTGTACCACACAGTCTTAATTATTAGCTTTGTATTTAGTTTTGAAATTGAGACACGTGAATATTTTAATTTGTTCTTTTGCTGAAAGTTAAATACTAATTTCCAACAGCTAAATTTTTTAGCTATTTGGGAGTACCTTGTAATTCTATAAGTTTTAGAATAAACATCAGTTTCTGCCAACATAAAATCATCTGGGATGTTTATTGGGATTTTGTTTAATCTGTAGATTAACTTGGGTGGGGAGTATTGTCATTGTAATGATTTCCAATCCATGAACTTGGGATATCTTTCTATTTATTAAGGTGATCTTTAATTTCTTACACTTGTGTTTTATAGTTTTCAATATAGTGGTCTCTCACTTCTTTTGATATATTTATTATTCAGTTCAGTTCAGTTCAGTCACTCAGTCGTGTCCAACTCTATGTGACTACGTGGACTACAGCACATGAGGCCTTCCTGTCCATCACCAACTTGCAGAGTTTACCCACTCATGTCCATTGACTCGGTGATGCCACCCAACCATCTCATCCTCTGTTGTCCCCTTCACTCACCTTCAATCTTTCCCAGCATCAGAGTCTTTTCCAGTGAGTCATTTCTTCGCATCAGGCGGCAAAAGTATTGGAGTTTCAACTTCAACATCAGTCCTTCCAATGAAAACTCAGGACTGATCTCTTCGAGGATCTGGTTGGATCTCCTTGCAATCCAAGGGACTCTTAAGAGTGTTCTCCAACACCACAGTTCAAAGCTGAGTTCTTCAGCACTCAGCTTTTTTATAGTTCAACTCTTACATCCATACATGATTCCTGGAAAAACATTAGTCTTCACTAGACAGACCTTTGTTGGCAAAGTGATGTCTCTACTTTTTAATATGCTGTCCAGGTTAGTCATAACTTTTCTTCCAAGGAGTAAGCCTCTTTTAATTTCATGGCTGCAGTCACCATCTGCAGTGATTTTGGAGCCCAGAAAAATAAAGTCTACCGCTGTTGCCACTGTTTCCCCATCTATTTCCCATGAAGGATGGGACCGGATGCCATGATCTTCGTTTTCTGAATGTTAAGCTTTAAGCCAACTTTTTCCTCTCTCCTCTTTCATTTTCATCAAGAGGCTATTTAGTCCTTCTTCACTTTCTGCCATAAGGGTGGTGTCATCTGCATATCTGAGGTGATGGATGTTTCTCCTGGCAATCTTGGTTCCAGCTTGTGCTTCTTCCAGTCCAGCATTTCTCATGATGTACTCTGCATAGAAGTTAAATAAGCAGGGTGACAATAAACAGCCTTGATGTACTCCTTTTCCAATTTGGAACCAGTCTGCTGTTCCATGTCCAGTTCTAACTGTTCTTCCCAGAACTGAATACAGATTTCTCAAGAGGCAGGTCAGGTGATATGGTATTCCTGTTTCTTCCAGAATTTTCCACAGTTTATTGTGATCCACATAGTCAAAGGCTTTGGCATAGTCAATAAAGCAGAAATAGATGTTTTTCAGGCACTCTTGCCTTTTCGATGATCCAGTGGAGATTGGCAATTTGATCTCTGGTTCCTCTGCCTTTTCTGAAATCAGCTTGAACATGTGGAATTTCATGGTTCATGTATTGTTGAAGCTTGGCTTGGAGAATTTTGAGCATTACTTTATTAGCATGTGAGATGAGTGCAATTGTGCGGTAGTTTGAGCATTCTTTGGCATTGCCTTTCTTCAGGATTGGAATGAAAACTGACCTTTCCATTCCTGTGGCTACTGCTGAGTTTTCCAAATTTGCTAGCATATTGAGTGCAGCACTTTCACAGCATCATCTTTCAGGATTTGAAATAGCTCAACTGGAGTTCCATCACCTCCACTAGCTTTGTTTGTAGTGATGCTTCCTAAGGCCCTCTTGACTTCCCATTGCAGGATGTCTGGCTGTAGATGAGTGTTCACATCATTGTGATTATCTGCGTCTTGAAGATCTTTTCTGTACATTTCTTTTATGTATTCTTGCCACCTCTTCAATATCTTCTGCTTCTGTTAGCTCCATACCATTTCTGTCCTTTACTGAGCCCATCTTTGCATGAAATGTTCCCTTGGTATCTCTAATTTTCTTGAAGAGATCTCTAGTCTTTCCCATTCTACTGTTTTCCTCTATTTCTTTGCACTGATCACTGAGGAAGGCTTTCTTATCTCTCTTTGCTGTTCCTTGGAACTCTGCATTCAAGTGGATATATCTTTACCTTTCTCCTTTGTTTTTCCCTTGTCTTCTTTTCACAGCTATTTGTAATGCCTCCTCAGACAGCCATTTTGCTTCTTTGCATTTCTTTCTTGGGGATGGTCTTGATCCCTGTCCCTTGTACAATGTCATGAACCTCTGTCCATAGTTCATCAGGCACTCTGTCTTTCAGATCTAGGCCCTTAAATCTATTTCTCAGTTCTACTGTATAATCGTAAGGGATTTGGTTTAGGTCATACCTGAATGGTCTGGTGGTTTTCCCTACTTTCTTCAATTTCAGTTGGAATTTGACAGTCAGGAGTTCATGATCTGAGCCACAGTCAGCTCTCAGTCTTGTTTTTACTGACTGTAGAGAGCTTCTCCATCTTTGGCTGCAAAGAATATAATCAATCTGATTTAGGTATTGACCATCTGATGATGTCAGTGTGTAGAGTCTTCTCTTGTGTTGTTGGAAGAGGGTGTTTGCTATGACCAGTGCGTTCTCTTGGTAAAATTCTATTAGCCTTTGCCCTTCTTCATTCTGTACTCCAAGGCCAAATTTGCCTGTTATTCCAGGTGTTTCTTGACTTCCTACTTTTGCATTCCAGCCTCTATAGTGAAAAGGACATCTCATTTGGTTGGTGGTTCTAAAAGGTCTTGTAGGTCTTCATAGAACCATTCAAATTCAGCTTCTTCAACATTACTGTTCGGGACATAGGCTTGGATTACCGCAATATTGAATGATTTGCCTTGGAAACAGAGATTATTCTTTCTTTTTTGAGATTGCATCCAAGTACTACATTTGGACTCTTTTGTTGACTATGATGGCTACTCCATTTATTCTAAGGGATTCTTGTCCACAGTAGTAGATATAATGATCTTATATTATTCATTTTTTTATGTTCCTAATAATTGATATTCAGTGAATGTTTGGTTTTTAGAATTGAAGAAATATTTATTCTTAAGTATTTTATTCTTTTTCATACTTTTTTTGTTAAAGAAAAAAAAAGAGTGATAAATCATATGCAGTAACATTGGGAGGATCTGGGTAAAGAGTTTATGAGAATTCTTTGTACAGTTCTTTCAACCTTTCTGTGAGTCTAAATTACTTCAAGATAAAAAGTTTAGAAAACACTACACAGAAGGAAGGTATGGCAACTGGTAATGGAATTAGCTCTCATATTGCCAATACTGTTTACTATTTGCCAATACTAGGTGGGGTAGCCAAAAAATGTGGTGCATTTCAGGATGCCGGTTAAACATCTTTCTTTTGTTTTGGCGATTATTATTGTGCCAGTGATCATATAAATTGTCATTTCTAACTGTTAAAAAACACTGGTTCTGTCTAAATAGAACAGGCTCCAAATCTTCATGTGAAACGTTTTTAATTTTTAAGCATCTAAGCAAGAATTACAGTGATAAAATAGCGTCATGGGGTGTGTATGTATATATGTATGTGTGTGTTGTGTAAACTGTATTTCTCCTTCCGTGTTCTCAACATTTTCCAGAAAATAAGCTATCATTATATTTATTGAAGTCCTTTTCCTCTAAGAAAGCTGTATTTTTATCTTTTCTTTTTTAAAGGAGACAAGAGTATGTATGGCTGGTAATTGAGGATGGTGTTAAAAGCTTGATCTCAGGCAGTCTGGTGCTTGATAAGCTACTTATTTTGGTGGAGTGATGTATTTTACTTTTTGCTTATTTTTCCCACTTCATGAGAGCAAAGTTTTCAGTTTTTTCTAAAGACGTGCTTTTGGTCTTTAAACATTTCATATATGTGTGTGTGCGTGCATGTGCACATGTGTGTATATAAAATTATTTAGAAATAGTGAACATGGTGGCCGTGCCATGCAGCATGCAGATTCTTAGTTTCTCAGCTAGGGATCGAACCTGTGCACCCTGCTGTGTGGAAGCTTGGAGTACTAACCCTTGGACTGCCGGGAAAGTCCCAGTGCTTGAGTTATTAATCAAGTGACCCTTAAGGCCAGAAGTATGTAGATATGGTGAACATGGTGATTGAGCTTTTTGTCAAGTCAGCCTTAGAGCTAAAACTATGTTTTATTCATTTTTTTATGTTCCTAATAATTGATATTCAGTGAATGTTTGATTTTTAAAACTGAAAATTTTTAGAACTGAATAAGCTGTGTAAGATGGTAGAACTGCATTCACGACCTTTCCTCTTCTTTATAAGCTTGTGCATACACATGCATACTCACACACATTTCCCCAAACCCACTTTTATCTCTGTTGCAAATGCCAACAAACCTGGTTTCCCAAAGTCATGTTCATCTGTTTTCAGCTTCCTAAGAGTAAAACAAGACCTTGTTTCCTAAAGGTCCTGGAAACAAAGGAGATAGATAGATAGGATTTTTTTTTTTTAAATGAGTTATGTGCTGTGGTCCCAGTGTTGTGAAGTGTGAAAATAATAGCTGTGTGATAATACCAGTGTGGTCATTTAATGGATTTTTAAATTAATGCACTTAAAAAAATAAGATGTGTTATCCAAATACCAATAATTTTTAGGGGAAAGTGTTTAATGAAAACAGACATCTTCATGGCACTAAAATCAGTAGGTGCTTAATATGAATAAGTTGTGACTAAAAGTTCTATATAATTTTAAAAGACAGCAATATTTATCTCATTATTAGTTTGTTTAATCAAGAAAAACAAAAATAAGGGAATGAAATCAGTGAATGCAAGTGACTTTTTAGTTTAAAGTTTTAGTCATTTTTGTGGATTTTTTAGTTTTATTTCAGTTCTTTCTATCTTCTCTTCTGAGAAATGCATTTTCAGTTGTTATTCGAAGCAGTCAAACAAAAAACTTTCCTTATTGATACATCCAGTGAGAGATTTTTTTCTTCTACCAACATCTGGCAAAATATTTTCTAATTTAGTGAGTTTTTTTTCTTAAAGCTTGTAGACATGTGCATGCTAAGAATGTGCATAAACTACTAGTTACTCGTGTTTTATGCTATTTAAACAAAATGACAGAATGACAGTGGACTTTAGCCCAGAAGACTTGAAGTTTAAATTAGAGAGGAGATAAAGAATGTCAGAATGAGAGAATGAGAATTTATAGTTTCCTATAACTGGTTCCAAATAGGAAAAGGAGTACGTCAAGGCTGTATATTGTCATCCTGCTTATTTAACTTATATGCAGAGTGCATTATGAGAAACGCTGGACTGGAAGAAACACAAACTGGAATCCAGATTGCCGGGAGAAATATCAGTCACCTCAGACATGCAGATGACACCACCCTTATGGCAGAAAGTGAAGAGGAACTAAAAAGGCTCTTGATGAAAGTGAAAGAGGAGAGTGAAAAAGTTGGCTTAAAGCTCAACATTCAGAAAACGAAGATCATGGCATCCGGTCCCATCACTTCACGGGAAATGGATGGGGAAACAGTGGCAACAGTGGTAGACTTTATTTTTCTGGGCTCCAGAATCACTGCAGATGGTGACTGCAGCCATGAAATTAAAAGAGGCTTACTCCTTGGAAGAATAGTTATAACCAACCTAGATAGTATATTCAAAAGCAGAAACATTACTTTGCTGACTAAGATCCATCTAGTCAAGGCTATGGTTTTTCCTGTGGTCATGTATGGATGTGAGAGTTGGACTGTGAAAAAGGCTGAGCGCCGAAGAATTGATGCTTTTGAACTGTGGTGTTGGAGAAGACTCTTAAGAGTCCCTTGGACTGCAGGGAGATCCAACCAGTCCATTCTGAAGGAGATCAACCCTGGGATTTCTTTGGAAGGAATGATGCTAAAGCTGAAACTCCAGTACT
>SJYV01022300.1:547740-607196 GCA_006410875.1 Neotragus pygmaeus
AAGATAAGCTTGTTTTTCAGATAATCAAAATAATAGATTTTTCAGTTACTTGAGGGTACTATTTTGAAATCAGTTTGCATAATTCAGTTCTTTTTAAAGTAGTTGTATGAAAAAGAAAGATCTAAAAACAGACAGCTGCTTTTAAAGGGGAAAACAAGTTTTTAACTATGTCTAAGAGCATTTTTAAAAATAACAGTTCATCTTGGATTTAGAGTGTGTTTTCAATGTTAACTAAACAACCAGATTTTCCTGTCAACTTTGGAAACTGCTGAGGGTTAGTAGCTTGATTCATGCCATAAGCAGATGGCATCTTGCTTCTAGCAGAATGGGCAGCAAATTCCTCAAGCACCCACCTGCGTATGTTCTAGTCTTCATAAAATCCTGCGTACTTTTAAACTTAAATACTCTCTACACTTTTAGCACACTGATTAAAGTCAAAATCAGAGATAGTACACAGAGATAGTTCAGGTCCTGTGAGAAACCAAAAAAATGAAAATGGTAGACTAGAAAGCAAGCTGTCTTTACTGGGAAAATAATACATGTTTATGCATTTCTAGGTGGTGCTAGTGTTAGAGAACCTGCCTACCAATGCAGGAGACGTAAGACATACAAGTTCAGTCCCTGGGCTAGGAAGATCCTCTGGAGGAGGGCATGGCAACCCATTCCAGTATTCTTGCCTGGAAAATTCCATGGACAGAGAAGCCTGGCCTGCTGCAGTCCATGGGGTTGCAAAGAGTCAGACATGACTGAATGATTAATACACACATACACAGATACATTGTTATTCAGTCGCTAAGTGTATCTGACTCTTGGCGACCCCATAGTGACCCCATAAACTGCAGCAAGCCAGGTTTCCCTGTCATTCACCATCTCCCTGAGTTTGCTCAGATTCATGTCCATTAAGTCAGTGGTGCCATCCAACCATCTTATTCTCTGTTGCCCCCTTCTCCTCTTGCCCTCAATCTTTCCCAGCATTAGGGTCTTTTCCAGTGAGTCAGATCTTTGCCTCATGTGACCAGAGTCCTGGAGCTTCAGCTTCAACATCAGTCCTTCCAATGAATATTCAGGGTTAATTTCCTTTAGGATTGACTGGTTTAATTTCCTTACTGTCCAGGGGACTCTCAAGAGTTTTATCCTGCACCACAGTTTGAAAACATCAATTCTTATGTGCTCAGCCTTCTTCATGGTCCAGTCCTCACATCCATACATGATTACTGGAAAAACCATAGCTTTGACTAGACGGACCTTTGTTGGCAACTTAACAGTTAAAGAACCTACTATTAGTTCTTTTAACATCTAATGGAAAAACCTGAATGAAAGTTTTTGGGCAACCTAATGGATGTATTCTCCAAGAAGAAAATTAATCAGAAATCTTATTGCCAGAAGCTTCCCCCCCCCAACACCTTTAGCTTAATTTTCAGAGATAATTCCTTTAAAACACTTCATAAACTTCTGACTCATAATCAGAAGTTTTCACTGGTAATCTGGGAGAGGGCACTTCTATTTTGAGTATGATATTTTCTACTCCCACTTTCATGTCTCATTTTTAAATTTGGGATTGTGGTATGTTCTGCCTTGAATGGAACTTGAAAGTCTCAGCAATAGCACTGCTAGCTTTGGAAGTTAGTAGAAATGCATAACAGGCTCTGTATTTCTGAGATTTTTGCCTATACGTTTATGTTCGACCTCACAGCAGCCAGTGGTTCTGTCTCTACCACTGTATAAGCAGTGGATAGTGGGTCACACAGAATGAACTCTTTTGTAGTCAGTTCATTTCAGTCGCTCAGTCATGTCCGACTCTTTGTGACCCCAGGGACTGCAGCACGCCAGGCTTCCCTGTCCATCACCAACTCCCAGAGCCTGCTCAAACTTGTTTCCATCGAGTCGGTGCTGCCATTCAGCCATCTCATCCTCTTTGGTCCCCTGCTTCAACATCATTTATGATTGACTGGTTTGATCTCCTTGCCGTCCAAGGGACCGTCAAGAGTCTTCTCCAACACTGCAGATCAGAAGCATCAATTCTTCAGCGCTCAGCTTTCTTTATGCTCCAACTCTCTGTCCACGGGATTTCCAGGCAAGAATACTGGAGTGCATTGACATTTCCTCCTCCAGGGGATTATCTTGACCCAGGGATTGAACCTGTATCTCCTGCATTAGCAGGCAGGTTCTTTACTACTGGTGCCACCTGGGAAGCCCCAAATCACTGTACATGTTAAAAATATATATATATTAAAAAACCCTGGTTTCCATATATGAGTTGTAGAACATTTGACATAAGCATGACTAGCATGTACAGTGATTTGGGGCTTCCCAGGTGGCATTAGTGGTAAAGAACCTGCCTGCCAATGCAGGAGATACAGACAGGTTCGATCCTTGGGTCAGGATAATCATCTGGAGGGGGAAAGTGCAACTCATTTAAGTAATCTTGCCTGGGAAATCCCATGAATAGAGCCTGGTGTACTACAGTTCATGGGGTCACAAAGAGTTGAATATGATTGAGTGCACATGTGCACACAGTGAGTTGAAGTTATTTGTGGGTCTATAAATTTATTCTTTTAACTACAAAACTAATTTTTATTTAAATTTAATATTTCTAAGAAAATGAGGACTGATCAGTGAAATTATCCTTAGTTTTCCTCTTTTATTAGAGCAGCAACAGAGCAATAGAAGCTATAATCTTTAAAATTATATTTAGCATTGGTATACACAGTTGCCTACCTACTCTTTAAAATGTGCCATTTGTCAATTTTTCTACATTTTTATGACTACCTTTTTTGTTTTAAAGTCAGTGTATACTCAAAGAAAAATGACTAATGTCTGTTTATATTTGAATATTTCCAAGTGTTACTTAACTGTAACAGTTACTTTTTTTCCCCTGTGTGATTGACAAGTAGTATTCACAATTTAGAAAAATTCTAAGGGATCTTTGGTGACAGTTCTTGTTAGAAGATTTCATTTTGGTGAAGTATTCTTTTATTATTATATATCTTTCAAATGAGGCTTTTCAGTAGGTCCATTCTTGGATGAGTTTATAATGGAAAAGTGTTCTTTTTAATCACTACAGTTGACACTAATTGCCTTCCTTTTTGGGTGTTTAACGGGTATGCTGACTTTTGAGTAGATTCAAGAGATAGTCTTTATCTTTTAACCTTAGAGGATGTATAAGACAAGAGATCTGCAGAAGTCTTATTGGTCCTGCTTATGAAATACTTATTAAAGATTCCTCTCCACAGTTCTGAAATTTGTAGATAATTTTTTTTCTTAGCATTCATTTATTACTGAATTTGCCTTTTAGGGTTTGCAACCATATGTCAAGTTCCAAATGTAGAGAACGGTTTGAAGTTTTACGTTTAAAATGAAGGCTGTATTATTTAATTATGGGACAGTACAGTTTTAAAATGGGGATGGAGTTAGGTGGGTGGGCCTTTCCAAAAAGCAACTTGTAAAAATTACTAGGGTGTTTATGCTTGCCAGAGCACTGCCTTCTTAACATTCCAGTTTTATATTTGAAAGAAATACACGTCATGGAAGAATGGAAGGTTTAAAATAGATTAGCAGTTTGGCTAAGTGATTATGAATACATTTATTTCCACTCTTAAAATACTTAGTGTGTGACTATGTCCTTCCCCATCCTCCTCTCCCTGATTTATTTTAGATTTGTCTTGGTTTAAACTTTTTCTCATTTCTGAACATATAAGTTGAAAATAGGCAATACCTTCTACTACTTCATTGCTAAGAAAAATTCCAAGACATTTGAAAGTAGATTCTTGATTGCATTTTATAAGGAATAGAATGAAGATCAGAGAATTAAACATTTATGGAATAGATTAAAGGATCTTCTCTATTTTAGTATAGAAAAAGATGCAGTAAATTGCATTAGGAACTAGCTAAACTGATACAGAAATTCTGTGGTCTTTTCCTGGAAGAAGTATGTTAAGACACGGTATACACATGTTTTGGTGGGAGCATAAGTGGAAGCTACAAAGTGAAATCTAACAGCTGCTGTTGTGGCAATAGTTAAGTCATAGTTAATTCCTTCATTACAATAAAATATATAATCAGAAAAGGGAATATCTAATTAGAAACACACTTCTTAGGAGGATTAAAATATTTTTAGTATTCATTCACATATGTAACTATTTAAAATTTTCTCCCCAGTTTTACGGCATGCTTTTCAAGGGGAGTTCTCTGGTAGGTTTTGGCGTTTTTTTTTTTAGTATTGGTTTTTCTGTGTTCACTTTTTAAGCTAATTCAGTTTACTTTGTCCTCTGAAAGACATACTGTTCACATATATTCGTGCTCTTTTCATATATCTTACTTATTCAGGAATTCTGCTCTGTCTTTAACCTTCTTTCAGATCTTCAGGTTTCAGATGTTAATCATTCATATATCAGCATCTGTTTACAATTAAACACACACACACTTATGCACGCATGCCCAAATGCACATACATAGCAGTGTTGGTGTTTTTCTGTTTAAAACTATCAGTTTGTTTTTAAGTTTTGTTGATTTGAATTATTAATGATTCCATTTCTTTCTTCCTTCATCATTTCTCACTTATTTTTAATGACACTTTCAGCTACTTTGAATGGGAGCAGTGAATTCATTTTGGTAAATTTCTTGGCAGTTCCCTGACTCGATTGCACCGCACACTGAAAGTGCAGAGTCCTAACCTGCTGGACCGCCAGAGACGTCCCCTGAGTATGAAGTATTTTTATTCACATGTTATATATCTTTGGGCTTCCCAGGTGGCGCTTGTGGTAAATAACCTGCCTTCCAATGCAGGAGACATAAGAGATACAGGTTTGATCACTGGATTGGGAAGAGCCGCTGGAGGAGGAAGTGGCAGCCCTCTCCAGTATTCATGCCTGGAGAATCCCATGAACAGGGAGCCTGGTGGGCTATAGTCCATAGGGTCATAAAGAGTTGCGCATAATTAAATCGACTTAGCTTGCATGTGTATCTCTAGGCCATCCAAAAGAAATGTCTTACCCTGAAACTATGAGTTGAAAAGATAAGGAGGACTTCCCTGGAAGTCCAGTGGTTAAAACTACATGCTCTGGATCAAAAAAAAAAAAAGAAAAAGAAGAAGAAGAAGCAAAGCGTAAGCCTTTTAAAGTAATCTGATCTATCAGCACATTGTTCCTCCTCATTCTTACCTTCACATTGGCCCAGGTTCATGGAGTTTAGGCAAAAGAAGACTGAGCATCAAAAAACTGATGTTTTTGAGCTGTGGTGCTAGAGAAGACTCTTGACAGTCCCTTGGACAGCAAGGAGATCAAACCAGTCAATCCTGAAGGAAATCAGCCCTGAATATTCATTGGAAGGATGATACTGAAGACATGAGGCATGATATTGAGGGCATGAGGAGAAGTGAGCAACAGAGGATGAGAAGGTTGGATGACATCATTGACTCAATGGACATGAGTTTGAGCAAAATCCAAGAATTAGTGAAGGACAGGGAAACCTGGCATGCTGCAGGTCATGGGGTCACAAACAGTGGGACACAACTGAGTGACTGAACAACAACTTTAGAGTAAAATAATATGTATTTCAATATGTAAATACTCAAGCATGACTCCCCTTGAGGACATGATGAGGTAATCAGATGCTTATTACACTTGAATATAGAATCACCAAGATTGTAGTACTGTCAAATGCAGATTGATAAAGGTGTTTATCATTCTTTTGCAGTTAAAATCCACAGGTGGTGTTGCCACTGGTAACACCTTTTTCAAATAAGATAAGCAACTTGGTAAAGTTCGAAACAAAATATAATCTTTACTTATTTGCTAATGGTGTTCCTAGAAATTCAGTATATATTCAGTTGTACAAAACTACATTGAAAAAGCAAGAGAGTTCCAGAAAAACATCTATTTCTGCTTTATTGACTATGCCAAAGCCTTTGACTGTGTGGATCACAATACACTGTGGAAAATTCTGAAGGAGATGGGAATACCCGACCACCTGACCTGCATCTTGAGAAACCTGTATGCAGATCAGGAAGCAACAGTTAGAACTGGACACGGAACAGCAGACTGGTTCCAAGTAGGAAAAGGAGTATGTCAAGGCTGTATATTGTCACCCTACTTATTTAACTTCTATGCAGAGTACATCATGAGAAACGCAGGGCTGGAGGAAGCACGAGCTGGAATCAAGATTACTGGGAAAAATATCTATAACCTTAGATATGCAGATGACACCATCCGTATGGCAGAAAGTGAAGAAGAACTAAAGAGCCTCTTGATGAAAGTGAAAGAGGAGAGTGAAGTTGGCTTAAAGCTCAACATTCACAAAACTAAGATCCTGGCATCCAGTCCAATCTCTTCATGGCAAATAAATGTGGAAACGGTGGAAACAGTGTCAGACTTTTTTTTCTGGGCTCCAAAATTACTGAAGATGGTGATTGCAGCCATAAAATTAAGAGATGCTTACTCCTTGGAAGGAAAGTTATGACCAACCTTGACAGCATATTCAAAAGCAGAGACATTACTTTGTCAACAAAGGTCCGTCTAGTCAAGGCTATGGTTTTTCCAGTGGTCATGTATGGATGTGAGAGTTGGACTGTGAAGAAGGCTGAGCGCCGAAGAATTGGTGCTTTTGAACTGTGGTGTTGGAGAAGACTCTTGAGAGTCCCTTGGACTGGAGATCCAACCAGTCCATCCTAAAGGAGATCAGTCCTGGGTGTTCATTGGAAGGACTGATGCTAAAGCTGAAACTCCAATACTTTGGCCACCTGATGCGAAGAGCTGACTCTTTTGAAAAGACCCTGATACTGGGAAAGATTGAAGGCAGAAGGAGAAGGGGACGACAGGGAATGAGATGGTTAGATGGCATGACCGACTTAATGGACATGAGTTTTGTGTAAACTCCAGGAGTTAGTGACGGACAGGGAGGCCTGGCATGTTGCATTTCATGGGGTCGCAAAGAGTTGGACACGACTGAGAGAGACTGAACTGAAGTGAACCTTATATTAGTGAGCTACTATAAGGCAAACATATATAGCAATCTCTGGGAGTTAGTGATGGACAGGAAGCCTGGTTCTCTGTTCATGGGGTTGCAAAGAATCGAACTCGACTTAGTGACTGAACAGCAATAACAACCTTATATTTATTTGTAGAACAGATTTAAGTTTTAGGCTTAGATCATTATGAACTAGGTTTTCACCTACATGAATGTCTGGTAGGACATTCTTCACTGCATGGAAACAGCCATGAATTTCAAGATATTTGACCTGCTTGTTCTTTCTTCTTCCTCCCTCCCCAGAACGGTAGGGAAGAAAGAGAACTCTAAACCTTTGTGACAACTTCTAGTTAGTGTGGTAACTGAAAATACCCTCACAGGTTTCCACAGTGCCTTCTAGGGGTGCAGATCCCCTAATTTGAACCACTACCCTAGAGAAATGCTGAATAGGATACTAGTTCTGACAGTCCAGTGTGTCTTTAGTAAGCTTTTTGAGGCTTGTTCATAGTACTGTTCTTTCCGGAAATAATGATCTTTACCGTAGGGTACAAGGAATAAGTGAACTATAAAATAAAAGACTATCATCACATTGTAGCATACGTCTAAATATAACATTTGCCTTGGCTGATAGTGTATAAACCTATCATTCTTTTTTAGAGCAAAAGTCCTAATCTGGGGTTTGGGTACTCCCTGAAATTACACAGTATAAACAAATGGTTCATAGTTTTGAATATGTAGTTAAAAGAGCTCCTGATGTCCTGGTGAAATCTAATAAGTATGGAAGGAGTTGGTTCTCTTTCTGTGAACCTTGGAGCACAATGGCACTCCCTGAGGTTCACTGAGATTGATGGCTCGGATTCTGAAGAAGCTGCCTGCAGTGCAAGAGACGCAGGTTCAATCCCTGGGTCAGGAAGGTCACCTGGAGAAGGAATGGCAAACTGCTCCAGTACTCTTTGTCTGGAGAATTCCATGGACAGAGGAGCCTGGCTGGCTACAGTCTTTGGGGTTGCAAAGAGCTGGATATGATTGAGAGACTAACACGCATACACATACACCTTTACCATCACGTCTTCCCTTTTTGACTAGCAAAAGTAGGATTGAAATCCTGTAATTGAGGAAATCCATTTTTGAAAATGAATTAAATTTCTTGAAACCATTTCATTAAAACTTAAGGGGAAAAGCTGACATATTGTCATTGAATCTTTATCCTGCCACATTCCAGGAGAGGAGTTTTAATTATTGGGTAAAGCTTTCCAAGATATCAGTTATGACAAACAAGCTTGAAAAGAAGTATTTTGTATTAATAATCAAGTCTAACATTAACAAAAATTGTTTTTTTTAAATAAACTTCTTTTTTCTTTAAGTCTCCCCTTCTTTCCAGTTATTCCTGTATGTGTGACCGTAGTTCATACTGTATGGAGAGGCAGTGACTGGTGGATAAATTTTGTTTAGTCGATACAGCCTTTTCCTTTGTTCTATCCCTTTTTCTAAGAAGTTGCAAGACAAGTCTTTGTATCCTAATAAATGAGTATGATATGAAAGAAGCATTATCATATGATCTTTTTCTAATTGAGGAGTCTATTAGACTTTTCTCTAAATGCTTAATTTGGGTTGTACAGTATCTCCTCCTAGTTGTCTTTTTAGAATATCTATATCTCTCATCTGTATCTTTCTATGACTTAACTATTTGGGAACTGGTTTAAAGATTTTTCTGTTCTAATATTTGTTGTATTTCCTTTTTTATTTGCCATCCAAGATTAATACAAGATTCTAATATATTAAATTGGAAAAATCTAAATGCATTTATTTNGCAGCCATAAAATTAAGAGATGCTTACTCCTTGGAAGGAAAGTTATGACCAACCTTGACAGCATATTCAAAAGCAGAGACATTACTTTGTCAACAAAGGTCCGTCTAGTCAAGGCTATGGTTTTTCCAGTGGTCATGTATGGATGTGAGAGTTGGACTGTGAAGAAGGCTGAGCGCCGAAGAATTGGTGCTTTTGAACTGTGGTGTTGGAGAAGACTCTTGAGAGTCCCTTGGACTGGAGATCCAACCAGTCCATCCTAAAGGAGATCAGTCCTGGGTGTTCATTGGAAGGACTGATGCTAAAGCTGAAACTCCAATACTTTGGCCACCTGATGCGAAGAGCTGACTCTTTTGAAAAGACCCTGATACTGGGAAAGATTGAAGGCAGAAGGAGAAGGGGACGACAGGGAATGAGATGGTTAGATGGCATGACCGACTTAATGGACATGAGTTTTGTGTAAACTCCAGGAGTTAGTGACGGACAGGGAGGCCTGGCATGTTGCATTTCATGGGGTCGCAAAGAGTTGGACACGACTGAGAGAGACTGAACTGAAGTGAACCTTATATTAGTGAGCTACTATAAGGCAAACATATATAGCAATCTCTGGGAGTTAGTGATGGACAGGAAGCCTGGTTCTCTGTTCATGGGGTTGCAAAGAATCGAACTCGACTTAGTGACTGAACAGCAATAACAACCTTATATTTATTTGTAGAACAGATTTAAGTTTTAGGCTTAGATCATTATGAACTAGGTTTTCACCTACATGAATGTCTGGTAGGACATTCTTCACTGCATGGAAACAGCCATGAATTTCAAGATATTTGACCTGCTTGTTCTTTCTTCTTCCTCCCTCCCCAGAACGGTAGGGAAGAAAGAGAACTCTAAACCTTTGTGACAACTTCTAGTTAGTGTGGTAACTGAAAATACCCTCACAGGTTTCCACAGTGCCTTCTAGGGGTGCAGATCCCCTAATTTGAACCACTACCCTAGAGAAATGCTGAATAGGATACTAGTTCTGACAGTCCAGTGTGTCTTTAGTAAGCTTTTTGAGGCTTGTTCATAGTACTGTTCTTTCCGGAAATAATGATCTTTACCGTAGGGTACAAGGAATAAGTGAACTATAAAATAAAAGACTATCATCACATTGTAGCATACGTCTAAATATAACATTTGCCTTGGCTGATAGTGTATAAACCTATCATTCTTTTTTAGAGCAAAAGTCCTAATCTGGGGTTTGGGTACTCCCTGAAATTACACAGTATAAACAAATGGTTCATAGTTTTGAATATGTAGTTAAAAGAGCTCCTGATGTCCTGGTGAAATCTAATAAGTATGGAAGGAGTTGGTTCTCTTTCTGTGAACCTTGGAGCACAATGGCACTCCCTGAGGTTCACTGAGATTGATGGCTCGGATTCTGAAGAAGCTGCCTGCAGTGCAAGAGACGCAGGTTCAATCCCTGGGTCAGGAAGGTCACCTGGAGAAGGAATGGCAAACTGCTCCAGTACTCTTTGTCTGGAGAATTCCATGGACAGAGGAGCCTGGCTGGCTACAGTCTTTGGGGTTGCAAAGAGCTGGATATGATTGAGAGACTAACACGCATACACATACACCTTTACCATCACGTCTTCCCTTTTTGACTAGCAAAAGTAGGATTGAAATCCTGTAATTGAGGAAATCCATTTTTGAAAATGAATTAAATTTCTTGAAACCATTTCATTAAAACTTAAGGGGAAAAGCTGACATATTGTCATTGAATCTTTATCCTGCCACATTCCAGGAGAGGAGTTTTAATTATTGGGTAAAGCTTTCCAAGATATCAGTTATGACAAACAAGCTTGAAAAGAAGTATTTTGTATTAATAATCAAGTCTAACATTAACAAAAATTGTTTTTTTTAAATAAACTTCTTTTTTCTTTAAGTCTCCCCTTCTTTCCAGTTATTCCTGTATGTGTGACCGTAGTTCATACTGTATGGAGAGGCAGTGACTGGTGGATAAATTTTGTTTAGTCGATACAGCCTTTTCCTTTGTTCTATCCCTTTTTCTAAGAAGTTGCAAGACAAGTCTTTGTATCCTAATAAATGAGTATGATATGAAAGAAGCATTATCATATGATCTTTTTCTAATTGAGGAGTCTATTAGACTTTTCTCTAAATGCTTAATTTGGGTTGTACAGTATCTCCTCCTAGTTGTCTTTTTAGAATATCTATATCTCTCATCTGTATCTTTCTATGACTTAACTATTTGGGAACTGGTTTAAAGATTTTTCTGTTCTAATATTTGTTGTATTTCCTTTTTTATTTGCCATCCAAGATTAATACAAGATTCTAATATATTAAATTGGAAAAATCTAAATGCATTTATTTTTGCTGAAATAAAAATATATTTTCTAACACATATTGAATATAAACTGAATGATGCTCTAAAATATCTTTTAAGTGAGTGTATCACTGAAGGAAGAAGAGTTAATGAGGACTTCTCTTATCAGAGTGGCACCTAAGTTATGGATTCCATAAGTGAAGTGCAGTGAAAGTCTCTCAGTTGTGTCTGACTCTTTGCGACCCCATGGACTATTGGGTCCATGGAATTCTCAAGGCCAGAATACTGGAGCGGGTAACCTTTTCCTTCTCTAGAGGATCTTCCCAACTCAGGGATCAAACCCAGGTCTTGCACATTGCAGGCAGATTCTTTACCAGCTGAGCCACAAGAAAAGCCCAATGAATTCCATAGCTTAGATGAAATTGAACTGTTTCTAGACTAAATTCCCTAAATGATTAGATTGCACGGGAGATGAGTTATAACTAGGTCAATCAGGAAGGCCCAAACAGATCGTAAATGAGAGGCTAAGTAGTTTCCTGCTTCTGCTTCTGGATTTAAGCAACCCAAAGGGTTCATGCATGAACCTTTTGACTTTGGCATTTACTTTTCAAGGACAATTGCAGGCAGCAGCTAGTTCCTTGATGAGCTAAATTCAGCTCCTTCCTGAGCTCTTTTTAAAAAATAATCATCCTGCCAGATTTCAGCTTGAGTTCCCTGTTTTAAATCAGTAAAAATTACTATCAAATCTTGATTGCTGTATGTTGCTTACCTAGAGTCTTTTAAGAGATGCTTTTAGTTCTACTGTTCTGTGGAGCTCATGATACTTTTATAACTAAGATGAGAGGAAATGATACAGTACTTGGCACATTTATAACTTAAATGAGATAGAATGATATAGTACTTGGCATATTACTGATACTGAGAATAAGGAAGGTCTAGATTTTAGAGGCGATGTCACTGACTTGACCACTCACTTTGGGAGAACATAATTTTTTAATTGTTTCAGTTTTCTCAGTAAAATGCCAAGAGAGATCTTATATCTTCCGTGATTTTAAAATGTTCCCCCTTTTAGTTAAGTTATAGGAATGGTTAATTATTCCTACTTAATTCTATTTATTTAACTTAGAAAATTTTTATTAACTTTTTAGGGGAGAAAACATTATGGAAAACATTAAAACAACCTCAAGGAAGTATGATGAAAGGGAAGTCCACTTCCTGTTCTAGACCTGCCCAGCTTTTCAGGCCTCTCTCCCAGAGCTAACCATTAATGCCATGGTATCCATCCAGAAGGATTCTGTGCATGCATGCATGTGCCTAAATATAAAACATATATATATTTTAAACTTTTATTTTTATCACATTTTATTTTGTGTTTATTATAAACATTGACATTCTTTTGAAAAATTGCACATAACAATGGCTATGGAGTTTTATAGTTATTACTTAATAACTAAATTATTAATGCAGTTTATTTTTTAGACCATTACTAAACTTTGATCTTTATTAGAAAATAGTTTATGAACAGTATAGGGTTGGCCAAAAAGTTTGGGTTTTTGGTAGGATGTTATGGAAAAACACCAAACGTACTTTTGGGCCAACCCCATACTTTCATTGGAGAAGGCAATGGCACCCTACTCCAGTACTCTTGCCTGGAAAATCCCATGGACGGAGGAGCCTGGTAGGCTGCAGTACATGGGGTCGTTAAGAGTTAGACGACTGAGCGACTTCACTTTCACTTTTCACTTTCATGCATTGGAGAAGGAAATGGCAACCCACTCCAGTGTTCTGGCCTGGAGAATCCCAGGGATGGGGGAGCCTGGTGGGCTGCTGTCTATGGGGTCACACAGAGTTGAACACGACTGAAGTGACTTAAAAGCAACAGCAGCAGCATACTTTCGTTCCATTTTAAAGATGGTGAGAAGGTATGTGATATCATTTCTGAACCTTTTCTTTTTCAAATAACAATAGTAATGGTGATAGCACTTTATATTTTATGATTTTATTCCATTTGGTTCACATGTTTTAAAAACTTATTGTGTCAGGACTTTATATTTCCATATGGCATTTAAAGTGGGGTGATATTTCCGGGTTGGAAACATTCTGTTCTAAGGTTTTCAAGTTGAAGAAACCTGTTAGAACTGGTTATGTAGTGAAAGCCTCTTTGTTTTGTCTAGGCAATCTGTAATTTAGGTAGTTACAGCCTCTCAAGGCACTGTCCTTTTTAACCTATGCTGTTTTCCCCTGCTGGTGTATATTCCAGTTATATATACAGATAAAAAACATTCATGTGACTCACAAAATACATAAACATTTTAAATTCTCTCAAATAAAAAATACATGGCATTTAACTAGAATGGGCAAATATATTACCTATTTGCCACTACTCTCCTAGGCTTCTGAACATCTGCTGACATTTCATTAATAATCTTTCACAGTTCTCTTTTCTTTAAGCTTAGATACAGCCTCACAATCTTTCCTTTTTAAATTTTATTTTTAAATTAAAATAAATTCTGTTTTATATTGGCAATGATTTACAATGTTGTGTTGATTTACAATGTTAGTTTCAAGTATGTAGCAAGGTGATTAGTTATACATATATCCTTTTTCAGATTCTTTTCCATCATAGGTTATTACAGAGTACTGAGTAGAGTTCAGAATTTTTTTTTTATTAACACCTGATCACAGGGAGATTTTTTAATGTCAGTGGAATAATAATTAGTGCTGTTACAAATTACAATTTTAAAGAGACTTCTGTTACGGTATATAGTTATCGAAAGCCTTCACCTCTCTGTGCACTGGTGCTGAATCAAATCTCAGAGACAGAGTTTTGGGTGAAGTAGAAAAGCATAACTTTATTACTTTACCAGGCAAAGGGAGACACACCAGCTTCTCCCTTGAAAACTCTTATTATATGAATCTTAATAATGCTTAATAAATGCTTTAGACAGTTGATATTGAATCAGAGTTGGTTAATCATATAATATTAGACTATATATATTAATTGTAATTTTAATGTTCTACTTGGAGGATTCTGTCAGCGTAGACTATTATATGGTAAACAGATCTGAAATGTGCTATCTCTGGAATCGCCTTCCTCTGAATATTTCCTTCTTATTTTTTTTTTTTTTAAGGTAAAGTGGGTAACATGAGTAGGTGAGAGAACAGTGTCATACATACGGGATGTGATAACTGTCTGAGAATTACTCAACGTCTCCCTGCTATTGAGAAAAAATAAAGTGCATGAGTTAGGCCTTTGGAAGCTAATACATTCAATGGTACCAATAGGTTTCAGTATGATATTTTTCTTAAATTTTGATAATAATGTATCCAGCAGTGTTATTTGAGATTCACTAGTTATGCTGTGATCTTGAATTACATCTAATGTTGGTTAATGTGTCTTAAAGTTTAGTTTGTATTAATTTGTGGATATCATTCATTCATTTACCTACCATGTGCCAGAGACCATGCTACATCCTGAGGTTATAATGATGAACAGGAATAGACAGTTCCTGCTGTCATAGAGCCTAAAGTTTAGTTACACAAACAATGGATGTGTAAATATAAACTGGCATGGAACAACAGACTGGTTCCAGATAGGAAAAGGAGTACGTCAAGGCTGTATATTGTCACCCTGCTTATTTAACTTATATGCAGAGTATATCATGAGAAACCCTGGATTGGAAGAAACCAAGCTGGAATCAAGATTGCTGGGAGAAATATCAAATCACCTCAGATATGCAGGTGACACCACCCTTATGGCAGAAAGTGAAGAGGAACTAAAAAGGCTCTTGATGAAAGTGAAAGAGGAGAGTGAAAAAGTTGGCTTAAAGCTCAACATTCAGAAAACGAAGATCATGACATCTGGTCCCATCACTTCATGGCAGATAGATGGGGAAACAGTGGAAACAGTGTCAGACTTTGTTTTTTGCGCTCCAAAATCAGTGCAGATGGTGATTGCAGCCATAAAATTAAAAGACGCTTGCTCCATGGAAGGAAAGTTATGACCAACCTAGATGGCATATTGAAAAGCAGAGATATTACACTGCCAACAAAGGTCCATCTAGTCACGGCTATGGTGTTTCCAATAGTCTTGTATGAGTGNACTAAAAAGGCTCTTGATGAAAGTGAAAGAGGAGAGTGAAAAAGTTGGCTTAAAGCTCAACATTCAGAAAACGAAGATCATGACATCTGGTCCCATCACTTCATGGCAGATAGATGGGGAAACAGTGGAAACAGTGTCAGACTTTGTTTTTTGCGCTCCAAAATCAGTGCAGATGGTGATTGCAGCCATAAAATTAAAAGACGCTTGCTCCATGGAAGGAAAGTTATGACCAACCTAGATGGCATATTGAAAAGCAGAGATATTACACTGCCAACAAAGGTCCATCTAGTCACGGCTATGGTGTTTCCAATAGTCTTGTATGAGTGTGAGAGTTGGACTATAAAGAAAGCTGAGTGCTGAAGAACTGATGCTTTTGAACTCTGGTGTTGGAGAAGACTCTTGAGAATCCTTTGGACTGCAAGGAGATCCAACCAGTCCATCCTAAAGGAGACCAGTCCTGGGTGTTCACTGGAAGGACTGATGCTGAGGCTGAAACTCCAATACTTTGGCCACTTCATGTGAAGAGTTGACTCATTGGAAAAAACTCTGATGCTGGGAGGGATTGGGGGCAGGAAGAGAAGGGGACGACAGAGGATGAGATGGCTGAATGGCATCACCGACTCGATGCACATGAGTTTGGGTGAACTCTAGGAGTTGGTGATGGACAGGGAGGCCTTGCGTGCTGCAGTTCATGGGGTTGCAAAGTGTCGGACATGACTGAGCAACTGAATTGAACTGAACTGAACTGAACCCATCTTAAAAAATACAATGAGAAGAAGTGAGAAAAGTCCACTAATAAGCCCCATAGAGCTCTCATGTGAGTAAGCCTTAACTGTAGAATTCCACATCTGAGGTATGTGAAGTCAAGAAGACAGAGCAGTATCTATATCTTAGGATTCAGTGGCTAAATTTTAATTTAGAAAATGCAATGGTGCCCCTCAATTCAGAGGAAGGTACACAGGATATTTTTTTAGTGCTTTCCATCAAAGATTCTTTCATATGACCAAGGGACTCTTGAAAGTTCCTTGGACTACAAGGAAATCAAACCAGTCAATTTGGAAGGAAATTAGTCCTGAATATTCATTGGAAGGACTGATATTCACTGGAAGGACTGAAGCTGAAGCTCCAATACTCTGGCCACCTGATATGAAGACCCAACTCACTGGAAAAGACAGTGATGCAGGGAAAGGTTGAAAGCAGGAGGAAAAGGGGATCACAGAGGATGAGATGGTCTGATGGAATCAACTCAATGGACATGAGTCTGAGCAAGCTCTGGGAGATGGTGAAGGATAGGGAAGCCTGACATGCTGCGGCCCATGGGGCTGCAAAGAGTCAGACACCACTGAGTGACTGAACAACAACAAATTTAAAAGAGTCTTTCACAGTGGCTTAAATATAATAATTCTAGTATGCCATTTTATCACCATAATGTATGAAAATAAATAAAACTACTGAGTCTTGTGAGACATAGCTAAAACAATGTTGAGTGGAAGATGTATAACAGTAAATGCATGCGTCAGAAAAGAAGGAAAATTTCAAATCAGTAATCTAGCCTCTATTCTCAATAATCTAGAAAAACAAGAATAAACTAAACCCAAAGGAACAGGAAAGGAAGTAGTAACTTTAAGAGCAGAAATCAAACAATTTTAAAATAGAAAAGCAACAAAGAAAATTAATGAAACAAACAGCTGGCTCTGGGAAGAATATCATTAATGTCTAGCAAGACTGACAAAGACAAAAAGAGAAGACAAATTAACAGTATCAAAAATGAGATGAGGATATCACTATAGACCTTACACACATCCAAAAGGCAATAAAAGTGCTATAAATAATTCAACATACATTAATTTGATAATTTAAATGAAATGGACTGATCCTTCACAAAATATAATCTGTTATAACTCACTCAATATGAAATAAATAATGTGAATGGCACTGTAACTATTAAGAACTTAATTTAGAATTGTTAAACTCTCCAAAAAATAAATCTCCAAGTCCAGATGATTTACTAGAGAATTCTATCAAAATGTTAAAGAGGAATTAACACCACTTATTATAAGAAAACATTTCCCAGTTCATTTTATGAAGCTAAAAATATCGATATCAAGATAGACAAAAAATTACAAAAAAATAAAACTATAGACCAATATCCCTCATTAATACAGATGCAAGAATTCTTAACAAAGTATTAGCAAATAGNGGAGCTTGGTGGGCTACAGTCCACGGGTCTCAAAGAGTTGGACACGACTCAGCGACTTTCACTGTTGTTTCTAGGCTCTCTTAAGTTGACAGAGGAAGGAAATATATGTGTGTATACTGACCCATGTATAAGCACATATCAATAAATATTATAAATGTGACCATCTGTAGCTGTATAAGCTAAAACATAAGTTGATACTGATGTCTCTAACTCTTACCTGTTACCACATGGATCATTCTACCTTCCTTCCATGGTTTATCTGTAATTTCTCACTCCAACAATGAGAAACCTGGCTCTCATAGTCCAACACCCATTTACTTATTTGTTCAGTTTCAGTATACATGTCTGTGGGTTTTAGAATTGTTAATCCACATCTCTGTGGGAAATAACTTCATCACCTAGAGTGCTTTTATATAGTTTCTTTTTCCTCTTACAGACTCCAAAGTTCCTTACTGTAGCACTTGCTACCCCCATCACCTTCAGTGAGATTGTTTCCCACATTCGTACGAGAAGTAGTTGGTTTCTATGACATTCTGCTTTCCATCCTGGGATCCCCAGACTTCCTGAATGATTTATTTTTAGTTTATATCCTTTAAGATGCAGTCTTTTATGCTATAAAGTTCTGTATGTTGACAAATGTATAGTGTCATGTATCCCCAGTTGCAGTACCATTCAGGGGAGTTCTGCTGCATGAGAACATTCCCTCTACTTCACCTATTCGACACCTCTGTCTCTTCCTACCCTGGCGGCTATTGCTCTGTTTACCGTCTCTATGGTTTTGCCTTCTCCAGAGTGTCATGCAGTTGAAATCATAGGTATTATGTAAGATTCTCAAACTGACTTTGTTCACCTAATAATATATATTTAAGATTTCATGTTTTTATGTGTCTTGATAGCTCATTCCTTTCTTTTGTTTAATAGCTTATTAAATAGCCACACCTGCTGAAGGACATCTCGGTTGCTTCTTGTTGTAATGATTGTAAATAAAGCTGCTGTGCTCATCTGTGTGCAGGTTTTTGTGTGGATGTAAGTTTCAAACAGTTGTGTAAATACCTAGGGTCGTGATTGCTTGGTCATATGACTATGTAAGACTATGTTTAGCTTTTCAAGAAATTGCTGAACTGTATTTCACAGCATCTGTACTATTTTTCATTTTTACCAGCAGTGAATGAGAATTCTTGCTGCTCTTCATTCTTTCCAGCTCTTGGTACTGTCAGTGTTTTAGATTTTAGCTATTCAAATAGGTGTGTTGTCGTATCTTACTGTCTTTTTTTTTTAATTAAAATTTTTTTATTGAGGTATTAATTTACAATGTTGTATTAGTTTCTGGTGTAAAATCCAGTTGTTCAATTATACACGTATATATTCATATTCTTTTTTATTATAGTTTATTACAAAGCATTGAATATAGTTCTTTGTGCTATACAGTGGGACCTTGTTATCTGTTTTGAATATAATAGTTTGTATCTGCTGTCTTATTGATGTTTTAATTTGAATTTCCCCAATGACATATGATATTGATCATTGTTTCATATGTGTATTTGCTATTTGTGTATTTTTTGATGAGGTATCTTTTCAGATCTTTTACCATTGTTTAATAGGTTGTTTTCTTACTGTTGAATTTTAATTATTCTTTGTGTACTTTGAAGATCAATCTTTTATCAGATATGTGTTTCACAAATATTTTCTTGGCAGAAAATATGAGTTATCTTTTTTTACTTAGCAGTATCTTTCACAAAGCTCAAGTTTCCTACTCAGTCAATTTTTTCTTCCGTGGATTGTGTGTTTTTGATGCATTATCTAAAAATGAAACATCAAATACCAGGTCACGTAGAATTTTTTTTCTGTTTTCTTCTATAAGTTATAAAAGTATGCATTTTACATTTGTGTCTGTGTTTTATATTTAGTTAATTTTTGTGAAAGGTATTAGATCTGTGTCTGGGTTCATTGTGTTATATATAGACATCTGATTTGTTATAAGACTTATCCTTTGTTGCATTGCCTTTTTGATATTGTCAAAATCAGTTAACTATATATGTGTGGGTCTGTTTTTGGCTCTCTATTCTGTTTCATTGATCTATTTGTCTGTTCTTTTGCCAATACCACGGTGTCCTGATTTCCGCAGCTTTTTAGTTAGTCTTAAGATCTGGCAATGTGATCCTTCATCTTTGTTCTTTTTCAGTATTATGTTGGTTATTCTTAGACTTTTTCCATTTTATAAAGCCTTAAAACAGTTCGTCAGTATCCACAAAATAATTTGCTAGGAATTTGGTTGAGGTTATGTTGATATATTGGGTTGGCCAAAAAGTTTGTTCAGGTTTTTTCTAAGAAAAATCTGAATGAACTTTTGGCCAACCTGATATATAGATCAAGTTACAGAAAATCTGAATGAACTTTTGGCCAACCTAATATATAGATCAAGTTACAGAAAAATCTGAATGAACTTTTGGCCAACCTAATATATAGATCAAGTTTGTAGAAATGACTCTTTTCCAGTAATGAATCTTCCAGTATATGGAATAGCTCATTTATTTACATCTTGAGTTTTTTTCAACAACATTTTGTAGTTTTTGCGTATAGATTCTATACAGACTTTTTAACGAAGTATTTCTGTTGTTTTTTAGAAGAGGATGATATGCCGTTATAGATGATATTTTAAAATTTTCTAATTACAATTGTTTCTTGTTGTATAGGGAAGCAATTGTTGTTTGTTTAACTTTGTATCCTGTGACCTTGCTGTAGTTATTACAGTTCCAGGAAATTTTTTGGTAGATTTTTGGGTGTTTTTGTCCACAGATATTCATGTCATCTGCAAATAAAGGCTGTTTTATTTCTTCCTTTCTTTCTGATCTAGATGGCTTTTTACTTTAAAGAAATAAAAAGTGTCTTTACCTGTCTTAGTGCACTAGTTACAGGTTTTAGTAGGGTGTTGACTTAAGAGTGGTAGAGAGAACTTGGTTGTCTTATTTCCAATTATAGGGAAAAAGTGTCCAGTCTCTCACCATTAAATATACTAGCTGTGTAAGTTCTTTTGTAGATGTTCTTTATGAAGTTGAGGAAATTGGGTGAGAGATTTTAAAAAATTCACAAGCATTGATTTTTTTCCCCTTTTTTAAATTGGAGTATAGTTGATTTAAAATACTATATGGATTTTCCAAGTCTTTTTGTTCTCAGATGGTTTTATGTTTTCCTTCTTTATCCTGTTCATATGGTAGATTACCTTAGCTGTTATTTTCAACTTTTTATTTTATATTGGTGAATATTACTGATTTATTGTCATAGTTTTAAGTGGACAGCAAAGGGACTCAGCCATACATACACATATATCCATTCTTCCCCAAACTCTTCTGCCATCTAGTCTGCTATGTAACATGGAGGAGAGTTCCCTGTGCTATACAGGATTATGTTGGTTATTGAACCAGTCTTGCCTGCTTGGAATCCTACTTGGTTGTGGTCTGTAATTCTTTTTATACTTTATTGAATTTGATTTGCTAATATTTTGTTGAGAATTTTTATGTCAATGTTTATGAGAGATTGTAGGTATTTTTTTCCTTGTGACGTCTCTATTTGATTTTGGTAATAGGAAAATTCTCAGTTCATAGAATGACTTAGAAGGTGATTTCTCTGCTTTTCTGGAAGAGATTATAAAGTATTAGCATTGCTTTTTCCTTATATGTTTGGTAGAATCTAACACTAATGGTGTCTGGGCCTGGTTCTTCTTTTTTTTTTTTTAATTATTAATTATGTTACTCAGTCCAAGCTTATACTGCTTTTTCCCTACCACAGGCCAATAAATCGAGAGACAAGTGTTGGGGTAAGGCATAATGACTTCATTAGGAAAGCCAGCAGACTGAGAAGATGGTGGACTACTGTCCCAGATAACAATCTTGCCCAGGTTTGGATGCTCCTTGCTTTTATAGAGCAAAGAGGGAGAGGTGAGGAGATAAAGTAAAAAAGATTATAAGTTGCTGCAAATATTTCCTGGTTCCAGCCAGACTCCACAGTGCCCTCAGTGCCCCCTCACTCCACACCAGTGTGTTAATTTCTTCTTGAATGCAACCATTTACAGGTGGCCCTGGTCAGGATGTTTCCTGTGAACTAAAACAAAGGTATTTTAGCTCACGGTTGAGACATGGGAAGCAGAGTCCCGTGGAGACAGGCCATTATGTATACTTTAAGTTATAGGCAACATCCTTTCAGTGATTAACTTGTAGCAAAAGCAGTAGAATTCAAAGGTTAAAGTAAAAGAAACAGATCCAAGATGGAGTCAGATTTTTTCTTTCCTATTACAATTATTCATTTTCTTTAATAGACGTAAGATTATTAAGGTTTTTAAATTTTTGTGTGAGTTTTGATAAGTTGCGATTTTCAGAAACGGTTTCTCTTAAATTGTCAATTTTGTGGGCAGAGTTGTTTATAAGATCGTTTATTATCCTTGTAATGTCTGTGTGATCAGTAATTATGATTCTCTTTTTTTCCCCTGTTATTGCTAATTTGTGTCTTATTTTTGGTTAGCCGGGGTAGAGATTGAGAAATTTTTACTGATTCTTTCAAAGAGCTAGCTTCTGGTTTTGTTGATATTTCTCTATTATTTTCCCATTTTCAGTTCCACTGATTTATGTTTTTTCCCCCTTCTGCTTGTTTCACCCTTAAGTAAGCTCAAGTGGTGGTGAATTCACTCAACTCTGTTTCCCCAAATATCTTCATTTCCCTTTCATTTTTGAAGATTTCTCCCCACCTCCAAATACAGAATTCAGTATGACAGTGTTTTTTTTTTCTGCTCATAAAAATGTTCCATCATCTTGAAGCCTGATTTTTTTTCTTATGAGTAATCACGTTACTCTCATATTTGTTCCTTTTCATGTTATAGCCTTCAACCCACTGGCTGACTTTATTATTTTTCTTTGCATAACTAGTTTCTAGCAATTTAATTACAGTTGACCCTTGAATAACACAGGATTGAACTGCAGGGGTCCACTTGTATGTGGATTGTTTTAATAAGTGTGAACTAAGATTTACAGTCAGTTGAATTGGCGATGTGGAACCAGGAGTGAGGAAGGCCAGCTGTAAGGTTCTCTTTGGCAGTGTGGCACCTCTAAGTGCCCCCCACCCCAGCCCCGTGTTTTTAAAGGGTCAGCTGTATTATGTGTCTTGATGTGGTTTCCCTGGCTTTATCCTGCTTGGGGTGTGTTGTTTTATAGGTTTTCAGTTCCAATTTTTACAAATTTCCGATTTATTTCTTCAACTTTATTTCCGTCCCACCCCCTGTTATCCTTGCCTTCAGGGATTGCTTGACATCATCCCACAGACTGCTGGTCATTATTTTCAGCCTCATCTCCCACATCTGTTTTCCACTTGGTATATTTTGAATTTCTTTTTCTTTATGTTCATTGATATTTTCTTTTGTGGAATCTGGTCTACTCTTCTATCCATCAAGTAAAATTTTCATTTGAGATATTATATTTTTCAGTTTCATAAATTCCATCCAGTCTTTTAAAAAATTATCTTCCATTTCTTTGCCTCTTATCTTGTTTTCCTTCAAATCCTTAAACATATTTGAATAGTTCTTTTATAATGTCTGTCTGTTAAGTCCATCATCTCTTTCATTTCTGGTATTGTAACTCCTGACTAATTTTCCTACTGATTATGTTTCACATTGTCCTACTTCTACATGGGTGAATTTTGGTCAGTGTGAATTTTACATTGTTGATTTTTTGCTTTTTGTTGTCTTCCTCTAATTGTGATTGAGTAAGAGTCGGACACGACTGAGCAACTTCACTTTCACTTCACTTACATTTATTGAGAATCAGCTTCTTAGTTTTGAGGCTTGAGTTAAAGCTGTGTTAGGATGGGTCTAAAGCAGCCTTTTTTTCCTTGGGCTAGTTTAGTCCTGCTACCAATTTGGGAATATCTGTAAGTGCTTTGGGTATTAAACAAGATTTCTTCTTTGACTTCAGGGATCTCGAATGTCTTCCGGTACCGCGTTGTGAGGATTTTCCACTTGATAGCTGCCTAGCAGCTTTCTTGGCCAGTAGTCATAAAGTTTAATCCTCCAGACATGCAGCTTAATTATGCAACCAGTCACTCAAAGGGATCCCCATGCAGATTTCTCGATCTCTTTGAGTAATTTCCTTTCCTTTAATCAGCCTCAGTCTCCCTGAGCTCCCATTTCTGTCTCCTCAAATTCAGTGAGACCATTGTGTTCTTCCTTTCCCTGTGCCAATATTCAGAAAATGCCTCCAGCTCAAAACCCAGGATTATCATAAGGTTTATCTGATATGTTTTCCTTTTCCTGTGGATCACAGTCCTGTGTTTCCTGTTTTCTAGTATCTGAAAACTCTTGTTTCATATATTGTGTCTGGTTTTCTAGTTGTTTACATACAGTAGGAGGGCAAGTTCAATATGAGTTACTTGGTCATGGCAGGAAATGGATGACTATAGTTTCATTGTTAGCACAATTAATTATGTCACCAGAAAGTCTACCACTAAAGTAATTTTACTTCACAGATTATTTAAAATATTTCCTGTCACAAAGCATGTTTAAATATATCTAGAGATAGTAAAATCCTTAAACCTACATTCTGATTATGTGCTTGATTCTAATTCAACAAACATTTATGGAGTATTACTGTTTAAAAGGTAAATTATACTCACTATTTACAAATATCTTTATATTAGCCTAAATATGAACTAAATTGCATTAAAAAAATATATTTATTTATTCATTTGACTGCACCAGGTCTTAGTTGCAGCATGTGGGATCTAGTTCCCTGACCAAGGATTGAACTTGGGACCCCTGAATTGGAAGCCTGGAGTCTTAGCCACTGGACCACCAGGGAAGTCCCTAAATTGCATTGTTTTAAGGTGAAGGACTCTGTGGTGTGGTGTGTTAGTCACTCAGTCGTGTCTGACTCTTTGCGATCCCATGGACTGTAGCTTCTGTCCATAAAATTTGCCAGGCAAGAATACTGGAGTGGGTTGCCATTCCCCTCTCCATGGGATTTTCCTGACCAGGGATCAGACCCAGGTGTCCCACACTGCAGGCAGATTCTTTACCATCTGAGCCATCAGGGAAGCCTACTACTGCGGCTGCTGCTAAGTCGCTTCAGTCGTGTCCGACTCTGTGCGACCCCATAGACAGCAGCCCACCAGGCTCCCCGGTCCCTAGGATTCTCCAGGCAAAAACACTGGAGTGGGTTGCCATTTTCTGCTCCAATACATGAAAGTGAAAAGTGAAAGTGAAGTCGCTCAGTTGTGTCTGACTTTTAGTGACCCCGTGGACTGCAGCCCACCAGGCTCCTCAGCCCATGGGATTTTCCAGGCAAGAGTACCGGAGTGAGGTCCCAGTGCCTTCTCCATCAGGGAAGCCTAGAAACCACTAAAAATACCTGATTTCTCAATTTTATACCCCCTAGTCCTCAGATGTTTTTTCTGTTTTTATTCATAGATGTGGGTATATCATGTTATATTATGACATAAATAAGATACTTTTTGCAATAGCTGTAATTATAGTTCTTACGTTTCCTGGTACATATACCCCACATATTTTTATAAAAAATGATTGTTATGTGAGGATGTAATAACTCATTCCTAGTCCAGTAGTAGAGTCAGTTTGAAGATAAGGATTGTGGGACTTTGTGGGAAGTGATAGGAATACTGCATCTCTCTATAATTTTTTTGAACTAATAATATGTACAAGTATCAGATATAGAAGAAGGAAGGATCATAGTCAACCAGAGAATTCATCCAAAGTCATTGGTCTTAAGATCATACTTCTTAATAATATCAAGAAATTAATTAGTATACTCCCTTGGAAGCTTTAGAATTCTTTCATTTTTCAACAAAGGTTATCATTTATACTGTATATTGGAGTTATATTAATTCTAATGATCTGAAAGTCTCAGTATAAACCAGTAACCAAGCCAGTAAAGAAACAGATCTCATGTCTGTGAATATAATCTATACCAGCTGTCTTAAAAGTATGGTGTGGGGACTTCCCTGGCAGTTCAGTGGTTAAGATTCTGCACTTCCAATGCAGGGGGTTTAGTTCAACCCCTGGTGGAGGAACTAAGATTCTACCTGCTATGGGGTGCAGCCAAAAAAAAAAGGGGTGTGTGTGCGTACATCCTTGGGGAGTACAAAAAATAATCTTCTGGGTCCTGGTCTCAAAGTATCAGCAATTCACTGATATTTTAAAAATCTCATTCTGCTTAAATTTATGTTTTACAGCATATGTAACATTAGTACAATAGTCTGTATATTTAATTTATAAATAAATTTAGCTAGATAGAGATGCATGCTCAGTTTTGTTTTTTTTTAACTGATAGCATATTGGGGAAAAAAGTTTGGAATTATTTTTCTGTATTGTCACTTGGTTCTGATCTGGGGAGAGTGTCTGGAAACATTTTTGATTGTTGAGACTAGGGAGCGAGGTTAGCTTCAGGTAGCTTCAGGTATCTAGTGGATAGAGGCCAGGGATGCTGTTCAACATCCTCAGTTCACAGAGCAGTTCTTCCCCAGCATGCACTACCAAACACACAGTCAAAGAATTATCGTTTGGTCTACAATAGATTTGAGAAACCTTGCTACAGACTATAATTCCTCTTTGATGAACAGATAGCAAAGAAGTGAGTCTAGGCCATTTTTTTTTCATCTCATCTTAGACAAATATTGGGCTTTCCTATGTGTATGTCTGTATTTTTAATATCTCCAAAATAGGCACCAAAAGAGCTGAAGGTACTTATACATATCCAGAATTTTGTGAAACCGTAAGATAATCTTATTAATTAGAGGAGAAGTAAGAAATTGTGTGAAGGCTCATATAAAAGTATCTTAAATATTTGTGTGGTTTTACATTACATCAAATTCTACTTTGTATACTGGCAAACCTTTTGGTATTTTATAAATAAAATTGGTGTCTTGATTCATTGCAATCTACAAAGAAAGCAGCAACTGCTAACATTGCCAGGAGAGAATCCATCATCAATTAGAATGAGTTGCTGTTTGCATAGTAAAGAACAAAGAGTATATGGTTTAATGACTTTGGTGAAAAATTGACTTGAGGTTTCCTTTCTGAGTTTACAGGCTTTCAGTACATGACTGTTTGTATATTAAAATTTATTTTGGTTTCATGGCCGGGGGAAAGAGAAAAAACCCTTTTTATAGCAGGAATGAATGTTCACTGTGTGTTTACCATTTCACAGCATAAGTTTTTAGATAGTGAAGACCTGTCTTTATTTGAATTTATATCTGAATCAACATGTCTTTTTTTCTATGTACACTTGTGTGCTTTAAATAAAGATGATTCTGAAGAGGTGCATGGCTGGAAGGATGTGGTGTAAGGATTAATGGCTTCAAGTGTTAGAAAAATGAAATAGCATAGTATTCTATCACCATCTAGTTGCTTCTACTTTTGATAACATGTGGGAAGAATGTGAACCAGCTGTTCCTCACTCCACTAAGATGCTTAAGGAGTTCAGTCAGCATAGCTGAATTGTTAGCATGATTCTTAATTAAAATGGATCATCATCTAACTGATGTATGAGGTTCTTCCTGAAGTCAAGGGATAAGCCTTTTGAGTTCCCTCTAAATCCAGAAAGAAGCTTAAAAGAGGGAACAACTCGAGAGTTATAGTTAGAATTAGATGTATTTAATAATAGCACGGCTCAAGACTATCTCTGTTTAAAAATTTTTGCCAATCTGCTGTGAACCAGTATTTTAGCAAAATACAACAAAAATAGCTAAAGAAATGAAATAAAAAACCAAGCTGTAATTTTTTATTAGATTCAAGAGACATAAAATTACTGTCAAATTTCTATAATGCTTTCTAAACACTTGGTCTCTATTTTTGTATTCATCTTACAGAGTCTCACAGCAAAAAGTTTGTGGACCACCAGAGGTCTGAAAATTAAGCTTTAAGTAGGACTGATTTCAACAGAAATTATTTGAAATAAAATTTCCTTTTTTTACTATTTACAACTTAGCCTTAACTAAGTACATATTCCTATTTAATCTCAATTGAAATATGATCTTCTCTGTAAAGTTTTCTTTGACCTAACCCAAGCTAACTTGGGTAACCCATCCTCTGTACCCACTTCACTCCAAAGGGGCCTTCATTCTATCAACTCTTTTATTCATTTATTTTAGTTAAGGAAAATGTAAAAATAATCTTCAAGAGTTGGGGAGCTAGGAAAGTTGGTAGCACATAGCAGGCAATAAGTTAAAGTCTGTTTAATGAATGAAATAAGTACTGAATATAAAAATTGCAGCAAAATCCTAAGGCTCTAAATATCAATATGTACTGGAGGAAAAAAACTTCATTTCCTAGAAAGGAAAGAAGACAGTTTATTAGTCTCAAAACTTAGACTTGTATGAATCAAATTTTTATAAAAACAATTCTTGATAAAAAGATGAAAACATGCATGGATTTACTAACAGGAGAACACAAACTTGGAGAAAAAAGAAAACTCAGCTTGCTAGAAATACTGGTTTTAAGAATTTTTGGCAGAGGAGGAGGGTGCTGGAATGGAGAGGGGCTTGAAAACTAGTGCCCTAAGAGTTTGCAGGTTTCTGTGCCAATCTGATGTTTTCTCCTTGCCTCTCCCATCATACTCTTTTGTGTATTTGATTTTGGGTCTGCTGGGTCTTTGTTGCTTTGTATGGGCTTTCTTAGTTGCAGCGAGCAGGGGGCTACTCTGTGTTGCTGTGTGTGGGCTTCTTACTGCAGTTGCTTCTCTAGTTGCTGAGCTCAGGCTCTTGATTGTTCAGATTTCAGTAGTTGCGGTTTCAACCTCTAGAGCACTGGCTCAGTGGTGGCGCTGCGCAGGCTTAGTTGCCATGGAGCGTGGGGGAGCTTCCTGTCCCAGGGATCCAACTCATGCATTGGCAAGTGAATTCTTTACCACTGAGCCACCAGAGAAGCCTTCTTTCAATGTATTTTAATGACTATTTGATGATACCTTTATTGAGTACTCTGCTTGGAGAGTAGAAGGAACTTGAGCCCGAGCAAATTCAGTTCAGTTCAGTTCAGTCACAGTCATGTCTGACTTTTTGCGACCCCGTGAACATCAGCACGCCAGGCCTCCCTGTCCATCACCAACTCCCAGAGTTCACCCAAACCCATGTCCATTGAGTCACTGATGCCATCCCACCATCTCATCCTCTGTCATCCCCGTCTCCTCCTGCCCTCAGTCTTTCCCAGCATCAAGGTCTTTTCCAATGAGTAAGCTCTTTGTATCAGGTGGCCAAAGTATTGGAGTTTCAGCTTCAATATCAGTCCTTCCAATGAACACCCAGGCCTGATCTCCTTTAGGATGGATTGGTTGGATCTCCTTGCAGTCCAAGGGACTCTCAAGAAGAGTCTTCTCTAACACCACAGTTCTTCTGTGGTGAGCTTTCTTTATAGTCCAACTCGCACATCCATACATGACCACTGGAAAAACCATAGCCTTGACTAGATGGACCTTTGTTGACAAAATGATGTCTCTGCTTTTTAATCTACTGTCTAGGTTGGTCATAACTTTCCTTCCAAGGAGTAAGCGTCTTTTAATTTCATGGCTGCAATCACCATCTGCAGTGATTTTGGAGCCCAGAAAAATAAAGTCAGCCACTGTTTCCCCATCTATTTGCCATGAAATGATGGGACCGGATGCCATGATCTTAGTTTTCTGAATGTTAAACTTAAGCCAACTTTTTCACTCTATTTCACTTTCATCAAGAGACCCTTTAGTTCTTCACTTTCTGCCATATGGGTGGTGTCATCTGCATATCTGCGGTTATTGATATTTCTCCCAGCAATTCTGATTTCAGCTTGTGCTTCCTCTAGCCCAGCGTTTCTCATGATGTACTCTGCATAAAAGTTAAATAAGCAGGGTGTCAATATATAGCCTTTATGTACTCCTTTTCATATTTGGAACCAGTCTGTTGTTCCATGTCCAGTTCTAACTGTTGCTTCCTGACCTGCATACAGATTCCTCAAGAGGCAGGTCAGGTGGTCTAGTATTTCCATCTCTTGAAGAATTTTCCAGAGTTTATTGTGATCCACATAGTCAAAGGCTTTGGCATAGTCAATAAAGCAGAAATAGATGTTTTTCTGAAACTCTCGCTTTTTCGATGATCCAGCAGATATTGTCAATTTGAACTCTGGTTCCTCTGCCTTTTCTAAAACTAGCTTGAACATCTGGAAGTCATGGTTCACATATTGCTGAAGCCTAGCCTGGAGAATTTTAAGGATCACTTTACTAGCGTGTGAGATGAGTGCAATTGTGCGATAGTTTGAGCATTCTTTGACATTCCCTTTCTTTGGGATTGGAATGAAAACCGCCCTTTTCCAGTCCTGTGGCCACTGCTGAGTTTTCCAAATTTGCTGGCATATTGCAGCACTTTCTTTCACAGAAGATTAAACTCTGGTGAATAAGTAAAAAATACATAAAACTGAAATATAAAGTAAAGTACATTCGACAGTGTAATAGATTCATGAATTAAGAAATTTTAGATATGTCTAGATTACTTTAAAATTAAAAGTGTTCTTCATTGAAGTAGACTTAATATTTTCTTTAATGAAATCAGTAATTCAGAGATTAATGAATAGATAGATGATAGACTATATTGCAGAGAAGGCAATGGCACCCTACTCCAGTACTCTTGCCTGGAAAATCCCATGGATGCAGGAGCCTGGTGGGCTGCAGTCCACGGGGTCATGAAGAGTCGAACACGACTGAGCGACTTCACTTTCACTCTTCACTTTCATGCATTGGAGAAGGAAATGGCAATCCACTCCAGTATTCTTGCCTTGAGAATCCCAGGGACGGGGGAGCCTGGTGGGCTGCCGTCTATAGGGTCGCACAGAGTTGGACACAACTAAAGTGACTTAGCAGGAGCAGCAGCAGACTATATTGACCTAGCTTAAGCAAACCCATCAACAGATGGGCAAATTTAAATTTGGCCTCCAATCTACAGGAGATGAAAATGGTAAGGAATTTAGAGGCATACAGTCTTTTGCTTTGAAAGTGTGACTAAGTAGGCNACTGCAAAAACATAAGCAAGGAGTCCTCTCAACTATTCTTCTTTTCCTCTCAGAACATAACTTTAAACTGGGGGTCAGGATATTTCTTTTGCATGATCTGGCCAATTGTCACCCTACTTCCTAAGCCTGTATCTACTTCCAACCTCTCATTCTTTGTTCTTTCAGGCCTGATACAATCTCCAAGTTTCTTTATCACTACCAAGTGAAGTAACATTTGCTGGCATCATTGCCTCTGTGACATCTTCATTTCTTTTGTCACAAACATACTCTTTATTCAAGTTTTTATAGGGGATTGGGAATGAGAGCCTGAAACTGCATTCTAAATCAAAATGAAAATACTTTATGTTTGGCAGAATTTAAATTACCAAGTGTTTCACTTTCCTCATCTCAGATTCTTCCTCAAAAATGGAAACATCACCAGCAGGGGCCTTACCATGTTTTTCCTTTTCACACACAAGGGCTGGGGCTCAAGAAAGTGTCACAGAGAAGGTCACGAAGAATGACATGGGAATGATGCATCTGGCCTTACGTCTGCTACTGCTGCTGTGTCGCTTCAGTCATGTTTGACCCTGTGCAACCTTATAGACAGCATCCCACCAGGCTCCCCTGTCCGTGGGATTCTCCAAGCAAGAACACTGGAGTGCATTGCCATTTCCTTCTCCAATGCAANAGTAAGCTCTTTGTATCAGGTGGCCAAAGTATTGGAGTTTCAGCTTCAATATCAGTCCTTCCAATGAACACCCAGGCCTGATCTCCTTTAGGATGGATTGGTTGGATCTCCTTGCAGTCCAAGGGACTCTCAAGAAGAGTCTTCTCTAACACCACAGTTCTTCTGTGGTGAGCTTTCTTTATAGTCCAACTCGCACATCCATACATGACCACTGGAAAAACCATAGCCTTGACTAGATGGACCTTTGTTGACAAAATGATGTCTCTGCTTTTTAATCTACTGTCTAGGTTGGTCATAACTTTCCTTCCAAGGAGTAAGCGTCTTTTAATTTCATGGCTGCAATCACCATCTGCAGTGATTTTGGAGCCCAGAAAAATAAAGTCAGCCACTGTTTCCCCATCTATTTGCCATGAAATGATGGGACCGGATGCCATGATCTTAGTTTTCTGAATGTTAAACTTAAGCCAACTTTTTCACTCTATTTCACTTTCATCAAGAGACCCTTTAGTTCTTCACTTTCTGCCATATGGGTGGTGTCATCTGCATATCTGCGGTTATTGATATTTCTCCCAGCAATTCTGATTTCAGCTTGTGCTTCCTCTAGCCCAGCGTTTCTCATGATGTACTCTGCATAAAAGTTAAATAAGCAGGGTGTCAATATATAGCCTTTATGTACTCCTTTTCATATTTGGAACCAGTCTGTTGTTCCATGTCCAGTTCTAACTGTTGCTTCCTGACCTGCATACAGATTCCTCAAGAGGCAGGTCAGGTGGTCTAGTATTTCCATCTCTTGAAGAATTTTCCAGAGTTTATTGTGATCCACATAGTCAAAGGCTTTGGCATAGTCAATAAAGCAGAAATAGATGTTTTTCTGAAACTCTCGCTTTTTCGATGATCCAGCAGATATTGTCAATTTGAACTCTGGTTCCTCTGCCTTTTCTAAAACTAGCTTGAACATCTGGAAGTCATGGTTCACATATTGCTGAAGCCTAGCCTGGAGAATTTTAAGGATCACTTTACTAGCGTGTGAGATGAGTGCAATTGTGCGATAGTTTGAGCATTCTTTGACATTCCCTTTCTTTGGGATTGGAATGAAAACCGCCCTTTTCCAGTCCTGTGGCCACTGCTGAGTTTTCCAAATTTGCTGGCATATTGCAGCACTTTCTTTCACAGAAGATTAAACTCTGGTGAATAAGTAAAAAATACATAAAACTGAAATATAAAGTAAAGTACATTCGACAGTGTAATAGATTCATGAATTAAGAAATTTTAGATATGTCTAGATTACTTTAAAATTAAAAGTGTTCTTCATTGAAGTAGACTTAATATTTTCTTTAATGAAATCAGTAATTCAGAGATTAATGAATAGATAGATGATAGACTATATTGCAGAGAAGGCAATGGCACCCTACTCCAGTACTCTTGCCTGGAAAATCCCATGGATGCAGGAGCCTGGTGGGCTGCAGTCCACGGGGTCATGAAGAGTCGAACACGACTGAGCGACTTCACTTTCACTCTTCACTTTCATGCATTGGAGAAGGAAATGGCAATCCACTCCAGTATTCTTGCCTTGAGAATCCCAGGGACGGGGGAGCCTGGTGGGCTGCCGTCTATAGGGTCGCACAGAGTTGGACACAACTAAAGTGACTTAGCAGGAGCAGCAGCAGACTATATTGACCTAGCTTAAGCAAACCCATCAACAGATGGGCAAATTTAAATTTGGCCTCCAATCTACAGGAGATGAAAATGGTAAGGAATTTAGAGGCATACAGTCTTTTGCTTTGAAAGTGTGACTAAGTAGGCAAGTGAGTGTGTAATTTCCAGGACTTCCCCCTCTGAGGCTGCATAGCTATTTCCTTTGCATTCCATCTCTAAGAGACTGATTTAGTAGGGGGAAGAAGTGCAGCAGTCTGAAGTCCTAGGATGCTGGCACTGCCCCACGGAAAGCTCAGATCTTGCATCACTTCTTGGGTATGCGCACATTTCCAGTTCCCACAGAAAAGCTGATCCTTGGCAGGAGGCAAACAGACACAGCCAGACTGAGTCACAACTTCAGAATCAGGGAAATTATTTTTTAAAGGAATAAAGACTGTTGGTGGGATCAAATTTCTGCAACTAAACAAGAAGCAATGAAAAAAAAAATTTAAATCTGGATCATATTTGAGGGAACCCATCCCTACCATTTCAGATTATTCTGCCATGACATAAATCCAAGTGGATTCATGTGGCAATTACCTTTATTGATTATCTTGCACAAATGTTGACTGGTGAGTCTTGTGTTGTGTTTTAACTCCACCTGCCAGCTGTGTAATGTTCTTTAAATATGGTTCATAGGATAAGCACAGGTCATGTTATCAAGAGGATGTTGAAGTCCATGATAAATGCCATAGACCCTCTTTTCTATCCTTTTTTTAAAATTAATTTTTATTGGTGTATAGCTGCTTTAAAATGATAGTTTCCACTGTATGGAAGAGTGAAACAGTTACATGTATACATACGTTGTTGTTTAATCACTAAGTTGTGTCTGACACTTTTGTGGCCCCATGACTATAGCTCATCAGGCTCCTCGGTCTGTGGGATTTCCCAGGCAACAATACTGGAGTGGGTTGCCACCATTCCTTTCTCCAGAGGATCTTCCCAGCCAGGGATCAAACCCATGTTTCCTGCATTGGCAGGTGGATTCTTTACCATTGAGCCACCAAGGGAAGCCCATCTCTACAGTATTGTGTATCAGTTCAGTTCAGTTCAGTTGCTCAGTCGTGTCTGACTCTTTGTGACTCCATGAAGCGCCACACTCCAGGCCTCCCTGTCCATCACCAACTCCCAGAGTTCACCCAAACCCATGTCCTTCGAGTCACTGATGCCATCCCACCATCTCATCCTGTGTCGTCCCCTTCTCCTCCTGCCCTTAATCTTTCCTAGCATGAGGGTCTTTTCCAATGAGTCAGCTCTTCGCATCAGGTGATCAAAGTATTGGAGTTTCAGCTTCAACATCAGTCCTTCCAATGAACACCCAGGCCTGATCTCCTTTAGGATGGATTGGTTGGATCTCCTTGCAGTCCAAGGGACTCTCAAGAGTCTTCTCCAACACCACAGTTCAAAAGCATCAATTCTTCTGTGCTGAGCTTTCTTTATAGTCCAACTCGTACATCCATACATGACCACTGGAAAAACCATGGCCTTGACTAGACGGACCTTTGTTGACAAAGTGATGTCTCTGCTTTTGAATATGCTGTCTAGGTTGGTCATAACTTTCCTTCCAAGGAGTAAGCATTTTTAATTTCATGGCTGCAATCACCATCTGCAGTGATTTTGGAGCACAGAAAAGTAGTCAGCCACTGTTTCCTCATCTATTGCCATGAAGTGATGGGACCGGATGCCATGATCTTAGTTTTCTGAATGTTGAGCTTTAAGCCAACTTTTTTACTCTCCTCTTTCACTTTCATCAAGAGGCTCTTTAGTTCTTCTTCACTTTCTGCCATAAAGGTGGTGTCATCTGCACATCTGAGGTTATTGATATTTCTTCCGGCAATCTTGATTCCAGCTTGTGCTTTCTCCAGCCCAGCATTTCTCATGATGTACTCTGCATAGCAGTTAAATAAGCAGGGTGACAATAAACAGCCTTGACATACTCCTTTTCATATTTGAATCCAGTCTGTTGTTCCATGTCCAGTTCTAACTGTTGTTTCTCAAGAGGCAGGTCAGGTGGTCTCGTATGCCCATCTCTTTCAGAATTTTCCACAGTTTATTTTGATCCACACAGTCACACATACAGAATTCAATTTCAGTGTAATCTCTTTTTTATTTGAGTAAAGTAAGGCTAAGTGATTTGCTTAGGATCAGCCAGTTAGACAACTGTGAGTGGTACCAGCTAGACCTCATCTTTTTTTGACTGTTAGCTTATATTCTACCCTGTAATCCAGACCACTTCTAGTTTGCCAGCAGTCAGTACACTACTTTCCTTATAGTAAAACTTCATTAGGTCATTGCATATTTGTTATTTAATTTAGTGCATTTGAACATCTGATTGTAAGTGATCTTTTCAATAATATGCAGCTTTGATTATTACAAGGGTTAGTCCCTTGGACTGCAAGGAGATCCAACCAATCCATTCTGAAGGAGATCAACCCTGGATTTCTTTGGAAGGAATGATGCTAAAGCTGAAACTCCAGTACTTTGGCCACCTCATGAGAAGAGTTGACTCATTGGAAAAGACTCTGATGCTGGGAGGGATTGGGGGGCAGGAGGGGAAGGGGACGACTGAGGATGAGATGGCTGGATGGCATCATGGACTCGATGGACGTGAGTCTGAGTGAACTCCAGGAGATGGTGATGAACAGGGAGGCCTGGCATGCTGCGATTCATGGGGTCGCAAAGAGTCGGACACGACTGAGCGACTGAACTGAACTAAGAGTTACTAGGTTTGTGTTGCATTATTGCTCTGCCTCTTGCAAAATATTGCTCTTCCAGTTAATAACTATGACTCTGGTACTTAACTGTGTAGCTTTGGGAATTAGCCTCATTTTCTTCATCTATCAAATGGGAATAATACCTAGTTCATAAGGTGCTGTGAGAATTAAAAAGAATTAATGTAAGATGTTAAGTATTCAACAAGTGGTGTGTATTATTCTTTAGCATACTCGCTATTTTCCCTCTCATAAAACTGCTGTAAAAGATGAATCATTTTATCTGACATGAAAACTAAATTATTCACCAAGCTACACATTATTTTCTGTATAAAACTCTTGAAAGTCTAACACTTACATATCCAGAAAAAAAAAAAAAAACTAATTATAGTAGACTCTGGATTATATATTTTGGAATCATTATTCCAAGGCTGTGATCATAAAAAAATAGATTACTGACATTTCCCCCTCAATTCATACTATTCACATACATATGTTATTTTCCATATTATTAATATATATTGTCCACAGTTTTCGAGGGGCTTATTTAGATCTTAGGATTGTGTAGCATATTAAAGATATAAATTCACTACCCTCAGGCTAAAGACTTAGACAGTTGTAGATCTCATAACTATTTGAGGATATTAGTGTAACCATAGTCAATGAAAAAAATGAAGGAAGTAAAATATTATAGGCTTTTAATTTAAGAAATAAAGTAGACTGTTTAATTCTCAGAAGCCTTTTTTCCCCTGTGGTACTTGTTTTCACTGATTAAAAGTAAATAGTTGTCAGTGGTATCATATATACCTGAAAATCCAATGCATTGCAAATTTGGGGGCCATTCACACTCATTAAAACTCTGTTTAAAAATACCTAATAGCACTACAAATAGAAGGAGAAGTCAAAGAAAAGTCAAAAGTCAGAGAAGATATTTGCAATGTGTAAAACAAAGGATTAATATCTAGAATAAAGAACACCTATAAGTTAATAAGAGAAAGACAAAACACCCAGTAGAAAATGAATAATGACTTCAAATAGCATCTCTCAAAAGAGGAATCACAAATTGTAGTACCTAATTAGGAAAATGCAGCTTAAAATACAAGGAAGCTCTGTCACATACCATCAGATCACTAAACATTTGGAATTAATATTGAAAGAGATATAGAGCAATAGGAATTCTTATTTAATACTTCTTATGGGACTGTAAATTGGTGTGGCACTTTCTTTTTTTTTTCTTTTTTTTTTTAAATTTATTTATTTATTTTTAAATTTAACTTTACAATACTCTATTGGGTTTGCCATACATCGACATGAATCCACCACAGGTACACACAAGCTCCCAATCCCGAATCTCCCTCCCACCTCCCACCCCCCAACGTCTCTCTGGATCATCCCCGTACACCAGCCCCAAGCATCCTGCATCCTGTATCAAATAGATATAGAGCAATAGGAATTCTTATTTAATACTTCTTATGGGACTGTAAATTGGTGTGGCACTTTAAAAAATATTTTGGCTTTATCTTCTAAAGTTAAACATGCTCTAGCCTATGCCCCAGCAATTCCTTTTCCACATATTTACCCTACAGAAATTCTTGAGTACGTGTACCAAGACACATGTATAAGAAAGTTCCTAACAGCAAAAACTTGGAGTCAATTCAAATGTCCACTGTTGGTAGATTTGTTAAGTGAACAATGATAAATTCATACAATGGAATATGCTTTACAGTGGTGAAAATAAAGGAACTACAGCTACATGTAACCTTAAATATATGAAGGTCTACAAGTTCTAATACAGAGACTCCTGTAATTTTTTTGGAGGCAAAAATTCAATCTTCAGCCACCAGGAGGCTGACAAGAGGGAGCCAGACCCTGCACTAAGCACATGTAGCTTTCTACTATCATTTTCCCTCTCTGTACCGCTGATCTCAAGCACAGGTAGATTGCAGTATCCTCCTAAGGGTGAACTACAGACTGGAAGATTTTTGGATATTTTAAAATGATCTCCAGAAGAAAGCTACTTGCTGGTCTTGATGGAGGTAAAAAGGTGGAGGAAGTGGTTCTTAAGCCACAAATATTGGAAATTTTCACAAGTTAAAAAGGACAACACTGTATTTTGAGACACCTAGACTTTTAAGATTTGATTAAATTGTCCTGTGTTCTATCCAGAAAGAATCAAAGCCCTTTATGAAATTGTTTCATGGGTTTTTCCAATGAGTTTACAAAATGCTTTTCAAGTTAAAGACAAATCATTTGCTATTAAAATTTTTCATTTATTTGGCTGCGCCAGGTCTTAGCTGTGGCATGCAGGATCTTCAGTGTGGCACGTGAGCTCTTAGTTGCAGCGTGTGGGGTCTAGTTTCCTGACCAGTGACAGAACCCAGGCTCCCTGCATTAGGAATGTGTGGAGGCTTAGCCACTGGACTAATTACAGTTAAAGTTTATCACGTGTGTTGTTCCAGAAGATGGAATATAATTGTACTTCATAATTGGGGAAATGCATAAAGACTTCCAAATTCATTCTTGGCCAAATTCATTCTTGGCCTAACATATATCCATGATGAAAAAAAAAGGGAAAGAAATATTAGAATTACTAGTTAAAATATTTATAGTCGAATATATGCAAGTCAATTAGTAACTAAGCCAGTTATTTAGAAGTTCTTTTGTCATTCAGAAAAATGCGTTTATGTTCATGACTATTTTGTGAGTGTTTGTGTGTATTAGATCTTAGAGAATTTTTCATAAAGTGATTTCTGTCCTGAATGATTTAAAGCCCAGAAACAGAGTTACTTCCTAGATTATTGGAATGTGGCATCTATACTTAACATTTTATTGAAATCATAGAGGTCTTAGTTGATAAATCTAACAGCAGCTTCTAAATATTGAACATTGTTGACTTCTGTTTCACACTATTGACCATACTGTCCTTGAAGTTCTTTATTGTCAGGTTTCTTTGATGTTTCTGTCCTAGTTTTGTGTTTCTGACTGTTCCTTCCAGCCTTGTTCCTTAGTTCTAGTCCTTTGCCCGTCCCTTATGTATGAAAGTCTCATCAGTGTATTTCTCTTGCTCTGCGAACTCTGTTCCCTTTATAGTCTTGTATACTAAGCAGGCCAGCTTAGATGAAAGTTCGAGGAAAGATAGAAATATAGAAAGCTAGAGAGGAAAGAGGAGTAGCATTCTGTTCTGTTCTTTAAGATCTCATTTTAGAGACCAAATGGCTAAACTGAAAGTACTCCGTTTCCCTTCCCGTTCACTACTAGGCCTTGCTACTCCAGTGCTTTTCTCTCTCCAGTATTCAACCTTTCTCTTTCTCCTTGATCAAATTGTCAGCCAAGAGTTATCGACAGTAGGTTTGTGTGATATTTGGCACTTGGTATGCTGTCTCAGTGTCCACAAAAACTCTGAGAGAAGTAGTATTTTTATTTTAGATATGAGGAAAGAGGTCAAGTGAGAAGCTCCAGGAAAGTTACACAGTTAATAAAGAATAGAACTTCCTCGGGTGGTGCTAGTGGTAAAGAATCTGCTGGCCAGTGCAGGAGACGCAAGGGATGTGGGTTCAACCCCTGGGTTGGGAAGATCCCCTGAAGTAGGAAATGGCAACGTGCTCTAGTTTCTTGGCTGGAAAATTCCATGGACAGAGGAACCTCGTGGGCTATAGTTCATGGGGCTGCAAAGAGTCAGATATGCCTGAGCAGCCAACACTTTCACTAAGCCACTGAGCACATGCACACACAAGGAATGGAACTAATACTGGACACAGGAAGTTGTCTGGGTGTAAGGCCAATCCATGTTCTTTGCAGTTCACCATTATCTTCTTTTTCAATTTCAGAACCCATCCTAGTCACTACTCTTTGGTAAAAGCCCTTGAACCATTAATTCTATTTCTAGACTCTACTCCAGAAAAGTAAAGATTTAGACAAAGATCTTTACTAAGTTGTTTGTCACAGTGCTACTTTTTAAGATCAAAGAGACACCAGTGAAATTTATGGAACAATTAAATGTCCATCATCAAAGGAAGGGCTGTTTATTATCACATAATAAATATGGTGATCCATTCAGTGCCATATAATGCAGAGAAGTAAAATTAATGATCTCAAAACATTTTAATGATGGTTATAAATGTGTTCTATAAAAACACTCTGATTTTTAAAAAATAATTTTATTTATTTAAATTTGTCTTTGGGTACAGAGGTCTTCATTGCTGTGTGCCGGCTTTCTGTGGTTGCGGTAAGTTAGGGCTGCTGCTGCTGCTGCTAAGTCGTTTCAGTCGTGACCGACTCTGTGCGACCCCAGAGACAACAGCCCACCAGGCTCCCCCATCCCTGGGCTTTTCATTGCAGTGGCTTCTTTTGTCGTGGAGCACAGGCTCTAGGTGAGCAGGCTCAGTAATTGCGGTATACAGGCTTAGTTGCCCCACGTCATGCGGAATCTTCCCCGACCAAGGGTCAAAGAGGTTGCCCCATATCCCGTGCTAACCCCTGGATCACCTGGTAAGTCCAATATTAGGATTTTGCTCATAAGAAAATAAACATATACCTACTTTTCATTAAAAAATACCAGGAGAATAAACTAAAATGTTCATTGAATGAGTGGTGGGATAGATGATTTTTTTGTTGCTACACCAGACTAATGCGTGCGTATGTTTTAATAACTTATAAGGCTTATAATGAAAAACAACACTCCCCTCCCTCCCCTGCCTTCTCATTTCTAGGGCAACTAGTTTTGAATTATTTAAACGATTTACTCTGGGTTGCCTTGCAAAGTAACATGACAATATTTTTTTCTTGATATTATACATTTAATTCTTCTGAAGAGGAGACATTAGGACTCTTACCTCACCCACTTTCACTATGAGTGAGTGAAGTCGCTCAGTCATGTCCGACTCTTTGCGACCCCATGGACTGTAGCCTACCAGGCTCCTCTGTCCATTGGATTTTCCAGGCAATAGTCCTGGAGTGGTTGCCATTTCCTTCTCCAGGGGNCTTTTACTCAACTTGGTAGCTTGTCACATAACCCTGCTGCTGCTAAGTCGCTTCAGTCGTGTGTGACTCTGTGCGACCCCATAGACGGCAGCCCACCAGGCTCCCCGCCTTTTGTTTGTTTTTTTGTTTTGGCCTGTGCAGTTTGAGGGATCTTACTTCCCCTTCCAGGAAAGGACCCAGCAGGGAGTGAAAGCTAGAGGCCAAACCACCGGAGCCCCTGGGCACATCCCAAGCTCCAATTTTAAACAGGGCACGGCTATGATTTTTTTCTCAAGCGGCAGAATATTCCAGAGTGCACATCTTGGACGTGCACGGTACAGACAAAACACCTGAGCGCCCCCCACGCAGTTCAAGAAAAAGGAACTTGTCAAACCTTAAAAACCCTCAGTCCACCGAAGGGAGGAACCACGGTCACGAATTTGGTGCCAATCACGTGCTATCTTTTTTCTTTTTCAATTTAACAGCAAAGTCTGTGACAGAAATCAAACTCGGACATACAATACACAAAACACCTGAAACCCGGGTCTCCGCTCGGGGCCTGCGAGTCGAGGCCAGCCCGCCGGCCCGCCGCTTCGCCCCCTAGTGCTGACTCGGGGCGCTGCGTGCCGACAGCTTGCCCGCGCGGAAGCCCGCCCACTTGCCGTATTTGCATATCCGCCGCGCACTGCACACCGTACAATTTTAAAATTATAAAACTTCAAATTCTCTTTTATCTATGTGTTCTGAAGTTAGACCCTTGTTTACAGGGTAATCTAGAAATTTTTGTTCAGGCACTGGCTCGCGATGTTAGTTAGTCACTCTCACTGTCCTAAGAGTTCCTGTTACCTGAGCTGTGACTTACAAGGCAGCAGGTTATACTCTGGTTTCTCTTCAGATCGTACAAATCTTTCGCCTTTTACTAAAGATTTCCGTGGAGAGGAACAATTCTGAGTCTTAAACTAATTTTTTGAGGCCTTGTTTCGGCAAGGCTGCTTATACTGGTTAATGAAAGAATTAAAACATTTAATTAGAGGAGTTAATCTAGATGAATATAAAGTATTTATCTACAAGGTGGAAAACCTGTGCTTGATCTCTGCTAGAAGAGATTCTCTAGAGAAGGAAATAGCTACCCTCTCCAATACTCTTACCTGGAAAATCTTCTTATGAGGACCGTGCTCCATGGGGTGGCAAGAGTTAGTTATCTTTAGTCAGTTCAGTTTGTCAGAGTTGGTTCTTTGCATCAAGTGGGCAAATTATTGGGATTTCAGTTTCAGCACCTGTCCTTCCAGTGAAAATTCAGGCCTGGTTTTTTTTAAGATGTTAGGTTTTTTTTACTAAGAGACTCTCAAGACCCTTTTCCAACACTATAGTTAAAAAGCGTCAATTTTTCAGTGCTCAGCCTTCTCCTATAGTTCAATTCTCACACCTATACATGATTATTGGGAAAGCATGTGTTTGACTAGATGGACGTTTGTTGGCAAGGTTAGTGTTGCTGCTTTGTAATATGTTCTGTAGGTTGGTTATATCTTTTCTTCCAAGGAGTGAGCGTCTTTTAATTTCATGGCTGCAGTCACCATCTGCAGTGATTCTGGAGCACTCCCCCCCCCCCNAAGATTTCCGTGGAGAGGAACAATTCTGAGTCTTAAACTAATTTTTTGAGGCCTTGTTTCAGCAAGGCTGCTTATACTGGTTAATGAAAGAACTAAAGCATTTTATTAGAGGAGTTAATGTAGATGAATATAAAGTGTTTATCTACAAGGTGGGAAACCTGTGCTTGATCTCTGCGTAGAAGAGATTCTCTAGAGAAGGAAATAGCTACTCTCTCCAGTACTCTTACCTGGAAAATCTTCTTATGAGGACCGTGCTCTATGGGGTGGCAAGAGTTAGTTATCTTTAGTCAGTTTGGTTTGTCAGAGTCGGTTCTTTGCATCAAGTGGGCAAATTATTGGGATTTCAGTTTCAGCACCTGTCCTTCCGGTGAAAATTCAGGCCTGGTTTTTTTTAAGATGTTAGGTTTTTTTACTAAGAGACTCTCAAGACCCTTTTCCAACACTATAGTTAAAAAGCATCAATTTTTCAGTGCTCAGCCTTCTCCTATAGTTCAATTCTCACACCTATACATGATTATTGGGAAAGCATGTATTTGACTAGATGGACGTTTGTTGGCAAGGTTAGTGTTGCTGCTTTGTAATATGTTCTGTAGGTTGGTTATATCTTTTCTTCCAAGGAGTGAGCGTNAACTGACTCACTGGAAAAGACCCTGATGCTGGGAAAGATTAAAGGCAGGAGGAGAAGGGGATGACAGAGAATGAGATGGTTGGACGGCATCACTGACTCAATAGACATGAGTTTGAGCAAGCTCCAGGAGTTGGTGATGGACATGGAAGCCTGGCATGTCGCAGGCCATGGGGTTGCAAAGAGTTGAACACGACTGAGAAACTAAACTGAACTGATACACTTTTATATTAAAATCCCCCACTTGCACGCACATTTTGTTTTCTCTGGAGATACTTTTCTTGGAGCTTTGTATCCACCACCTTCTATCTCTGTTGGTGCTCTCTAGATCTGCTTTATGACCTAGTTTTGGGACTTCTTTTTTGTATTAGATACCCTATGTCCTGGATCTCATGTATTCCTCTTTCCCGAATTCTCATTTTACTGAGGCATATCATCATGTAGCTTCGAATCCTTGCATGTCATTCTGGTCTAGTAACACTTTAATATCATGAAGGTATTCATTGTGACTCCTGAGAAATCCAGGGTTTTCTCATTTTTTTAATTCTTTTGTGGTTGGCATTTTTATCCCTTCTCTTCTAGAGTTTTAAGCTCATTTCTTTATTTCCAACATTCTGAAATATTTCAGTGATGTGCACTGGTTGGTTCTTTTTCATTCAATAATCGGTGGATTCTTTTAATCTAAAGACTTGTATTTCAGTTCTGGGAAATTCTTTCTGTTTCTTTTATGTAAGGGTATCCTCCCATCAGTTTTCTCATTCATTCTTTCTTTGCTTCTTATTAATCAAATGTTAGATCTTACAGATTGACCTACATATCTTTTTCCCCCTGATTTTTCTGCACCTCTTTTTCTGTCCTTATTTGTAGGACATTTTCCCAGCTCTGTTTTTCAAGCGGTATTTTTGAGGCTTTGTTTTTAATCTTTTTTTTTTTGGCTAATTTGAATTCATAGCAGCTCTTTCTTATAATACAATTACTTTTTTTCCTAACTGGTCATTCTAACATAGAATAATTGCCAAGGTATGTTGGAAATAATAGAAAAGTCTTAGATAGTTTTTTATATCATGTTATCACCTGAACAAAATAAAAAGGAGATACCGGTCTAAATGCTGGGTGTGCAATATTTAGTTCTTGAAGGTTACAAGAAAGAAGTCATATTGTTGACTTATGGAAAAAACACTGTGGAACAGGTGGGTGAGGGTGGGTTTTTACTATGTGTCCTCTGTAATATTTGATATCTGACCATATACATCATATCAGAACTATGATTAAAGTCTTAATGAAGTTACATAAAATAGAGTTGTACAAGTGTTTCAACTGTTTTGCTAATATACTTTTAATGGTAAAAATAAAGACAGGAGTAATAAGACTTTTACTATTGGACCCAATGTTCTCGGGAAATTTTATAAGCCAAATAAAGGCTAAGTTTAAAAAATGCTTTTTTTTTTCCTATAGCATCTTATTTTTCTTTAATGAAGAAGAATACATATCTGCATGAATCATTCTGAGAGCGGTAACAAGAGGACTTATTATCTATTTTAAAGCTCAAAGTTATTTTTCTTCATCTCTGTTTCCTGGGTTAAAAAAAATTATTTGTTTGAAATTCTCAGGCTTCTTAAAGCTGTGGATTGACATCTTTCATCAAATATGGAAAATCCTTAGTCATTACTTTTCAAGCAATCTCTCTTTTCATTCATCTTTTCTTTTGGGGGGGTTCCAATTTAACATGTTAAACATTCTCCTTGTAACTTCTAAGTCTCTTTACTCCTATATTTTTACTCCTGAATACTTTCTGTATTTTTATATTTTGTATGCTTTGTATTTCCATGCTTTATTCTAGATAGTTTCCTCTGACATAATTCTCTCTTCAGTAGTATCTAATGATTTTTCTAGTTTTGCGACTTCTCTTTAGTTCTTTTTCTGATTTACTATGCCATTTTTATAATTTGCGATGTTTTGCTAAATCTTATAGCTTGAATTTTATTGTCCTACATGTTGTAACTATATAATTATACAGACTTGGCATTGCAGCTCAAGTATATATTTCTCTTAATGTTTCTGATAGATGTGTGTGTGTTTATTGCCAGTTGCTTTTACTTGTTTGTACTCATGATTAATTACCTTCTTATGTGCCCTGTTATCTTTGATTATATACTGAGGATTCTTTAGCATTACAGTCCTTTACAGTTCTAAAATCCAGAAAGCTCTGCAACTAAAAGCTGTTTCATAACTCATTCATTGTCCAAACATGTTGTGAAATGACACAAAGCTGTTTAGTTGTATTCAACTTAGTGTAAATGTTTGTACAGTTAGCATCAGATTGCTAACAGGATAATGCCCCTTACCCCACTGATGATATGACAATATGGTATATGTACCATATTATTTTTCTAAAATGTGAAATCTTCTCGATTCTCATCACATTTAGCCTGAAAATTTAGATAAAGAATAGTGGATCCATTTGAAAATTTATTTCTAGAAGTCATTTGAGGCTTGGGATAATGTTATTTTTCTCTCAGTAAGATTTTTGTTATCCTGCCAAAAACTAAAGGTTCTAACAAACTGGAATAATCATACCAATTTCATCTGAGATTTTGATTAGCTAATCTAAAAGACTAAAAGTCAGGCTTTTTAGAAATCTGATATACTTGTAATTCACTTTAGTCCTAGGGTGATTTTTCTTTTAGAGTCCAGTCCAAAGTGGGCTAAAGGGAAGGGAATTAGTAACTTGGGTTCCAACCCTGTCTTTCCTTGGTCTCTGACCTTTTATCTCTTTAGACCCTTTGTTTGCTAACCAAGAACCTGTTTAGGGTAACAAAGGCCCCAAAGTAGAAACTACTTCCAGTGCCAATTTTACTCCTCTGGATTGTTGTCTCATCTAGGTACTTCCTCACCATCTGGTTTGTTGTTTGATATATGAAATATTTAGTGGGTCCTGGAGCCAGGAACCGAATCATTAACCCTGTTGTCTCAGTTCAGTTTCTCATTTTACTTCTAGTTATTTCCCAGCAGGTCTCCCTCCATTGAGCTATATCCCTTGCCATCTAACTTTGACCATTGCCAGAAGTAGCTTTGCCAGAAGTAGCTTGCTATTAATATAAAAAAGCCTAAACACAATCACATTGCTAGTTCACGTAAACTTTTTTAGTAGCTCTCATTATTTACAGGGCTTCCCTAATAGCTCAGTTGGTAAAGAATCTGCCTACAATGCAGGAGACCCTGGTTCCATTTCTGGGTCGGGAAGATCCACTGGAGAGGGATAGGGTACCTACTCCAGTATTCTTGGGCTTCCCTTATGGCTCACCTGGTAAAGAACCTGCCTGCCATGCAGGAGACCTCGGTTTGATCCCTGTTTTNATTTCTGGGTCGGGAAGATCCACTGGAGAGGGATAGGGTACCTACTCCAGTATTCTTGGGCTTCCCTTATGGCTCACCTGGTAAAGAACCTGCCTGCCATGCAGGAGACCTCGGTTTGATCCCTGTTTTGGGAAGATCCCCTGGAGAAGTGGAAAGACCATCCACTCCAGTATTCTGGCCTGGAGAATTCCGTGGAGTGTATAGTCCATGGGATTGCAAAGGGTCGGACATGGTTGAGCAACTTTGACTTCACTTCATTATTTAAAAGATGAAGTCCAAATTCTTTAGCAAACAGGAGACTCCCTGGTCTTCCCTCTGTTTACCTCCACAGTAGCATTGTCCCCTGTTACCTTTCTCCTTGTACTCCGGATGCTAATCTGTGCCTGAAATGTTTCATGTCTTCATATCTCTGTCTGTACTGTTCTCTTTGCTAAGAGTTCTCTTTGCCTGTCTTCTGCCCTCAAACACTATCCCCTTGGCCTGAAAAGCTTCTCATCCTTGAAAGCTGGGAAAACTGACTGTTGTTTCTTTCTGTAGATCTTTCTTCATGCTTCCTTGCTCAGTCGCTTAGTTGTGTCCAACTGTAGTCCACCAGGCTCCTCTGTCCATGGAATTTTCTGGGAAAGAATACTGGAGCGGGTTGCCATTTCCTACTCCAGGATCCTGACTCAGGGATTGAACCTGTGTCTCCTGCATTAGTAGGCATTGGCAGGTGGATTCTTTACTGCTGAGCTACCAGGGAAGCCGAAAGAATTAAATAAAGTGTCTATTCACTGAGACCATAAAATTAACTAATGCCTGTTAGAAAAAAAAAATGTAAAAAGTAAATAATTTCAGACAAAGGATCTCGATTCTTAGTTAAACCTAAAGTCAACTTAACCAAAGCGTCTTCTTAGATATTTCTAGATAACTGCATTATATTACTGATGAAATTCTGTTTCTTTTTCTAAAAGTTTATTTCTTTTGTTAAATTTGCTTCTGATTTTTTAATTTTATAACCAGAGCATCTTATTAGATATTTCTAGGTAACTGCATTATATTACTGATAAAATTCTGTTTCTTTTTCTAAAAGTTTATTTCTTTTGTTAAATTTGCTTCTGATTTTTTATTTTATTTCAAGTCATATGTAACACAACCAGAAGGAACAGAGTTTAAAAGCTGCCACTTTCTGGCTGTTTGTATGATAGTCCTTGACTCATTTCCTTATCTCCAAACTGACTTTAACAGTAATTCTTTGCTCCTAAAATTTCAAGGTCTAACATAAAAAGCTAACTGTACTTAATAAAAGTACTCATTAAAAGGAAGTAGTTGTCTAGAGTGGTGCTCTTAGTTGTTACTTACCCAGTTGATTGAAGGTACTGTGGAATTCAGCTGTGTCTTTACTGATTTTCTGCCTACTGAACTGTCCCTTTCTCATAGACGTGTGGTTGAAATCTCCAGCTATAATAGAGATTCGTCTATTTCTCTTTGTAGTTTTTAAACTCACATAATTTGACACTTCGCTGTTAGGTACACATACATTAAGGATTCTCAATTTTCTTAGGGAATTGGTTCTTTTATTATTACATAAAGTGAAAGTGAAGTGAAATCGCTCAATCGTGTCCGACTCTTTCCTACCCCGTGGATTGTAGCCTGCCAGGCTCCTCCGTCCATGGGATTCTCCAGGCAAGAATACTGGAGTGGGTTGCCATTTCCTTCTCCAAGGGATCTTCCCAACCCAGGGATCAAACGTGGGTCTCCCGCATTGCGGGCAGACGTAAGCCTTTATCGATTCCTGATTTTTTCCTCTTACTCTGAATTCTACCCTATCTGAAATTAGTATAGCCACTTTAGGTTTCTTTTGATTAGCATGTTATATGTAGTAGCATGTTACATCTTTTTCAATCCCTTTACTTTTAATATATTTGTATCTTTTTATGTAAAGCAGATTTCTTGTAGGCAACATATACCTGGGGCTTGTGTTTTGATCCCCACTGATAATCTCTGTCTTTAATTGGTATATTTGGACCATTTATGATTAAAGGGATTATTGATATAGTTGGATTAATATCTATTATATTTGTTACTGTTTTCTATTTGTTGCCCGTGTTATTTGTTTGTTACTCTTGTTCTTTGTTTCTGTATTTGTCTTCTACTCCTTTTTGTCTTTTTTGATTTTAATTGATCATTTTACATGATTCTGTTTTTTTCTTCTTTACCTTTTAATAAAGTTTTTAAGTGATTGCCCTAGAATTTGTAATATATATTAGCAATTAATTCAAGTCCACTTTCAAATGATACTGTATTGTTTCCCAAGTAGTGCAATACCTTATAATAAGGAAATATTTCTAATTCCTTCCTTTTGCAACCCCAGTTTTGGCTGAACTAAGTCTACTTTAGTACAGGCTGCTTTGTCATTTATCAGATGTATTGATAAAATGCTGATACTTATTTCAAGTTATCAGAATGTTGTTCATTTTCTAAGTTTGTCCTCATTGAAGAAGGTATGAGATTTGTTAAGTGCTTGTGGTTACCTCTTTATGCTTCTTCAAGATGTTCTCCAGTGATGCCAGATTTTTTTCTTAGAAATGATTTTTTAAGAAAATCTAGAAAAGCCAGGTAATAGTTTCTGTCAACTAAATCGACATTTCTGGGGGAAGAAAATCTTAACAATTGAAGCAATATTTCTTGCCTCTTTCTTGCTCTCATCTCATTTGGCATATCTTTTATTTTCCTCTGTTAATACTCCTCTCTTTCCATATCCTTGAAGAAACAGATTCAGGAAACTTGGTTCAAGAAAGATAACTCCCTGGTGACTGTCTTCTCCCACCTGCCCTTCTCCCTCATCATATGTGTTTTAATGTGATCTTGGTATGAGAGATAATGTTAAACTCATTATACTGACCCTTGTTACTACTATCCTGAAGTCAGGTGCTTTTATTTTAGGTCTTTCTTAGATTTTTATTAATTAATTCAACAAATACTTATTGAGTGCCTATCATATATCAAGTACTGAGGACTCTATAATAAAACGGGCATGGGAATTATAGTTTTGTGGTTGAAACAATCACTGATTAATAATCTCACAAGGAAATGTCCAAAAATAGCTATAATTGTAATAGGGAGATGCTTGGGACTATAAAAGCCTATAAAAAGAGATTTGACCTAGTCAGGGTAGTCAGGAAAGGCACTCTCAGGAAGTAGTAACACTTGAAACCTGAAGCGTGAATAGGCAGTTGATGAAGGGAGAAAAATCCTTCCANCTCTCTCAAAATCTTGCTGTAAACAAATGTTATTTTCTCTTCTATCTGTTAATAACTTGTAAAATTTGTTTTCACTCACTAGATGAATGTTTACAAAGGAGACAAATAAACAGTATTTTTCTTTCCATAGTAAGCATGGTATTAAAAACAGAGGCATACACCCACATCACTCTGTAAATCAAAACTGCAATCAAGGAAGAGGAGGGCTGTCTGAGGGGCTACCTCCTCCCCTAGCTCACAACCACAAAGCTCCACAGAGAAAGAACAGTAGAGATGTTAGAAGAGGGGAAAGTCATTTGAAAGTAAATTAGGATGAAACTAATGGATTGTGTTCATACATAACTACTATCAAAGGTTTTTTCTAGCTTCACGGCATTCCAAGGAAATGAACAAAAACAAAACAGAACAGCCCTGCCTACAACTGTGTTAGCTATTAAGTAATGTAACCACTCAAATATGGATAGGGTTGACGGCAATTCTGCATCAGGACATTGGTAACACTGACAATTCCACCAAGCCTCAGCCAAGCCATTAATGGAATTGCAATCCTATCAAGGGGAGTTGGGGCAAGGGGTGGATCCATCATTCCTAATATCATGCACTTCCCCCCCCCACAAAAAAAATGATTCAGATGATTAACTGTGTCAGCTCTTTGTCAAATCAGCACTCAATCACTTTGGAAAGTAATTCTCTTCAACTCAACTCCTACTTTACATTCCCATAAAATATTAAAGTGCATATTGCACCACTAGCATATAATAACTTAAATGAAAAGAAAAAAANGTGGGTCTCCCGCATTGCGGGCAGACGTAAGCCTTTATCGATTCCTGATTTTTTCCTCTTACTCTGAATTCTACCCTATCTGAAATTAGTATAGCCACTTTAGGTTTCTTTTGATTAGCATGTTATATGTAGTAGCATGTTACATCTTTTTCAATCCCTTTACTTTTAATATATTTGTATCTTTTTATGTAAAGCAGATTTCTTGTAGGCAACATATACCTGGGGCTTGTGTTTTGATCCCCACTGATAATCTCTGTCTTTAATTGGTATATTTGGACCATTTATGATTAAAGGGATTATTGATATAGTTGGATTAATATCTATTATATTTGTTACTGTTTTCTATTTGTTGCCCGTGTTATTTGTTTGTTACTCTTGTTCTTTGTTTCTGTATTTGTCTTCTACTCCTTTTTGTCTTTTTTGATTTTAATTGATCATTTTACATGATTCTGTTTTTTTCTTCTTTACCTTTTAATAAAGTTTTTAAGTGATTGCCCTAGAATTTGTAATATATATTAGCAATTAATTCAAGTCCACTTTCAAATGATACTGTATTGTTTCCCAAGTAGTGCAATACCTTATAATAAGGAAATATTTCTAATTCCTTCCTTTTGCAACCCCAGTTTTGGCTGAACTAAGTCTACTTTAGTACAGGCTGCTTTGTCATTTATCAGATGTATTGATAAAATGCTGATACTTATTTCAAGTTATCAGAATGTTGTTCATTTTCTAAGTTTGTCCTCATTGAAGAAGGTATGAGATTTGTTAAGTGCTTGTGGTTACCTCTTTATGCTTCTTCAAGATGTTCTCCAGTGATGCCAGATTTTTTTCTTAGAAATGATTTTTTAAGAAAATCTAGAAAAGCCAGGTAATAGTTTCTGTCAACTAAATCGACATTTCTGGGGGAAGAAAATCTTAACAATTGAAGCAATATTTCTTGCCTCTTTCTTGCTCTCATCTCATTTGGCATATCTTTTATTTTCCTCTGTTAATACTCCTCTCTTTCCATATCCTTGAAGAAACAGATTCAGGAAACTTGGTTCAAGAAAGATAACTCCCTGGTGACTGTCTTCTCCCACCTGCCCTTCTCCCTCATCATATGTGTTTTAATGTGATCTTGGTATGAGAGATAATGTTAAACTCATTATACTGACCCTTGTTACTACTATCCTGAAGTCAGGTGCTTTTATTTTAGGTCTTTCTTAGATTTTTATTAATTAATTCAACAAATACTTATTGAGTGCCTATCATATATCAAGTACTGAGGACTCTATAATAAAACGGGCATGGGAATTATAGTTTTGTGGTTGAAACAATCACTGATTAATAATCTCACAAGGAAATGTCCAAAAATAGCTATAATTGTAATAGGGAGATGCTTGGGACTATAAAAGCCTATAAAAAGAGATTTGACCTAGTCAGGGTAGTCAGGAAAGGCACTCTCAGGAAGTAGTAACACTTGAAACCTGAAGCGTGAATAGGCAGTTGATGAAGGGAGAAAAATCCTTCCATGTAGAGGAAACATTGTGGGCAAAAGCCGTGCTGTGGGGAAGGAGAGTGTTGGTATGAAGGACTGAAAGGATTCACAGGAGGCTGAAGGGGTGGCGTCAGGTAGGGACCAGGCTATGCTGAGGAATTTTGGTATGTTTTGTGTTCCTTTTATAGAGCAGTGGGAAGCAATTGAAAAGTAGTATGCAGTAAACTTCTATTTGGAAAAGATTATTCTCACTATAGTAGGAAGAATGATTTACAGGAGACTGTAGTAGATGTAGGTAGATAAATTTAGGATAATCCAGGTGAGAAATGATAGTAGTTAATTTAGAGGAAATGGTGAAAAGTAGATTAAATATACTTAGGGAAGATCGGCGAGGTTCATGGATTTGATATTGAATGGTAAGAGAGGGAGATGACTAAGATTTGGGACTGGTACAGTGGAGTAGATGTTATTTTTATTAGAATTAGCAACACTGGAATGAGACCAGATTTTAAAGGAAAGATCATGGGTTAGGTTTTATATGTTTTGAATTTGAGAGGCCACAAAATGTCTAATTGAATACATGAATATGTCGGTCAAAGGAGATCAGGTCTAAAGTGGAGGTATAAGTTGCTGTGGTAACTGTGAATGATGATATGCATAGTGAGAATATGGTGATGAGGTGCCTGGCACCCAGTTTGATGAACTCCTAACATTTAGCGACTAGATAGAGAAGAATGAATCTCACAGGAGACAGAGAAGTTGTGATCAGAGATGTTTCGAGGAAAACCAGAAGTTTTTATTTTTTAAAAGACTTTAATGATAGAAGTCATCTGTGTTTTGGTTTTTGTTTTAGAACATTTTATTAAAAAAAATAAATTCTGAGAGTTGTCTATTAAGAATAATCTATATTTAGCTCCTCTAGACATATCTTTCTTAAATGAGAAGCAGTTGTGTACGTGTCAGGTGTGTCTTTGAGTTCTCTTACTTAGAAAGGAGGTAGTTTTTGCCACAGGAAGTGTTTCATCGGGAAGCAGATGTACTCCAGTGATAGGAGATGGGAAGGGGATGTTTTGTTATTAATTACTTAGCTTTGAATAAACAAAGACTTTGTATTTTTGAAAGATGTCTTCTTCTGGTTTATAGAAATTAATCCTATTTTTAAAGCTTTTCATTAGTAGATCTAAGAGGTATGTACTCTGTTGTTCCAGTAACAGAACTCCTGAACTCTTTGTGAGTTGTATTATGTCATATCTTCTATTACATAAGAGCATGTGAGATTTATAGGATAGAATTTCGGTGTAGAAAAGGTGTGTCTTAAAAGATAGGAAGTGGTGGCAGGCTAGTATTTTTTGTAAACTGAGAAAGCTTAAATTTTGCCTTTTCATCTCTGCTTGCTTCCCTTAGTTGAAAGAAATCAGAAAAGCCATTTTAATGAGAAACTGATATCCTATTTTAATCTTTTAAAAGTAAAGAATTTAGCATTTAAACTAGATAACAATAAAATATCTGGACTCAGTGTCACAATTATGCCCCGTAAGCCTAAATTTCTCACCAGTATTCTGTGAATCATAGTTGGAAAATGCTGATTATATAGAATCCTGAATTAGGATACCCGTGTGTTCTTTTTGTTTGTTTGTTTGTTTTTGCTGTTGACTGGTCGTGGACAAGTTCTTTTCTCTGGCCTCATTTGATTATATGTATTGGTTAGGATAATCTGTGATGTCTTGTTTAGTTCTCTGTTCTCTAATTCTGATTCTGTGGGTTGATATTAAATGTTTCCATTTTTGCTCTGTGTCGATTTAAAAGATATATTTAAACTTTGTGCATTCAAAAAGAATAAAAATATACAGTCATTATAAAGTTTCATATATTATAGAAATTAATATGAAAACAAAAATCAGCAACAAAAATAACAAATTTTATTATATTTAAAAAAGAAAATATTTAAAAGAAATAGGAACAGAATTTCTCTATATATAAATTCCATCATATGTATACTGACATATTAATGATAATCTATAGTAAAAGTGGGATCATGATCTACTTTTTATAGTATATATTGCTTTTATACCTTATCCCTTAGACTTCTTACCACCTAAATTTCTGTTTTAAGTTTTTTCTTCTTACTGTGACTCTAGTATATACTCACAGTTAAAAAATAAAACCATAAAGATCTAAGGTGTTATCTCAGTTGTACTCGCTACAGGCTATCACTCTTTAAAAATGTGTGTGTTTCTAGCACATTTAAATATATGTGGTTGTTTTTGCATGGTATGTACTGTGATTTATTTGGGCATCCTCCTATAGATGGTCATTTGCATCTCCCTCCCTTACTTCTTTCCATTAAAAAAAAATGCTGCACTTCTTAAAATGCAGAAGATTGTTGAATTTTTAATTGTGGTTTATTTATATGCTGTAGATAGTCTTTGCTGTCTCCAAGGAACAGGTTTGGCTAGGATTGCTGTATCTTTAATTCTCTGCACACGACCATGAGCAAAGTCTCTATGGGATCTACATACTCACTTGCACAGAATATTTCAAGCAGATATTCTCACTTTATCCTCCAATCCCAATACGATGTTTTTATTTTGGAGAACTTGACTGAATCTCATGGGAGCCTTGAGAATTCCTTTAGTCCTTTTTATTTAAAAATCTGTCTACAGCTTGTTAGTCACAATTTGTCCCATGAATCAGTAGCATACATATCACTTACAGCTTGTTAGAAATGTAGAATTTCAGGCTCTCACCCATGTGTACTAAAGCAAAATCTACATTCTAATTCAGTCTCCTGGTGATTCATTCATACCCTACAGCATGAGAAGCATTGGCCTAGAAGCAGATCTGTGGCACTATCTTCATGCTTGGTCCTTCACGCCCACATCTTGAGTTTGAGCCTTTGGTTGTTATTGTTCTGATCTTTCTGAGGAGAAAGAAAAGAAAAAAGTGAAAAGTTTGAACTAAAGACTGGACTATACTAAGTTCAACAACTATTTCAAACCCTGTGCATTTATTGTGCTTTCCAATGGTAAGGTCTCTTGTTGATATTTTTACCTGTTTTTTTTTTTTTTTTTTTTAAATACCATACCAGTATTATGGAAAAGAGAAGATATAGTCAGCTCTATTATCGTTCTTTATTTTTGGTGTTTTAAAAAGAAAATATTATTTTATGTTTCAGGTGTTTTTCAAAAAAATTTTAAATTGAAATTTATTTTATGTCATGCTTCTTTTGAAAACAGGATGTGTATCAGGTGATGGATAGTAGGGAACAGTGAATTTTGTGTTTGCCTATGTGCCGTTTGTTGAGAAATGTTAGCTGCATACCAAAAACTGTATCCAAGTAAAGCATGGTACTGTAAGAAATATTGAAAGGCATGCATCTTGACCAGCTACCAGCCACCTCAATTCCCCACACTTGTTATGAGCCACATCCATCCACTTAAGCATTAGAGCTGTCATTTAGATTTCAGATAACCCTCTCCTTCCATCATGTCACAAAAACAAAAAAATCCACAACCCTTCTGTTGCCCACTTCTACAGGCAAACTTCAGAGGTTTTTTGAAGTAACACGATGTGTTTATTTTAGCATTTAGGCTTTTCTTAACCATTTAACATGTGCAAAATGGTGTACAGTTTTTATCTTTTTTTACGTGTCATTGTTTCTAAATGTTTCTTCCCAAACCCACCTACCTCAAAAGCCTAGAAATTTTATTGTGCAATTTTGTAAAGTGTGATGATTTTTAGAAATGTATGTCACATGACATAGTAGAATTGAGTATAACAGTAGAATCTCAAGAAAAGACAACCTGGAAAGAAATTGGTTCCTTGTGCCTTCAGTTCAGTTCCTTTGCTCAGACGTGTCCGACCCTTTGTGACCCCATGAACCGCAGCACGCCAGGCTCCCCTGTCCATCACCAACACCCGGAGTTCTCCCAAACCCATGTTCATTGAGTCAGTGATGCCATCCAACCATCTCATCCTCTGTCACCCCTTCTCCTCCTGCCCTCAATCTTTCCTAGCATCAGGGTCTTTTCCAGTGAGTTAGCTCTTCACATCAGGAGGCCAAAGTATTGGAGTTTCGGCTTCAACATCAGTCCTTCCAATGAAAACCAAGGCCTGATCTCCTTTAGGATGGAGTGGTTGGATCTCCTTGCAGTCCAAGGGACTCAAGAGTCTTCTCCAACACTACAGTTCAAAAGCATCAATTCTTCTGCGCTCAGCTTTCTTTATAGTCCAACTCACACATCCATACATGACCACTGGAAAAACCATAGCCTTGACCAGACCTTTGTTGACAAAGTAATGTCTCTGCTTTTCAGTATGCTCTAGGTTAGTCATAACTTTCCTTCCAAAGAGTAAGCATTTTTTAATTTCATAGTGCAATCACCATCTGCAGTGATTTTGGAGCCCAGAAAAATAAAGTCAGCCACTGTTTCTGCTGTTTCTCCATCAATTAGCTGTGAAGTGATGGGACCAGATGCCATGATCTTCGTTTTCTGAATGTTGAGCTTTAAGCCAACTTTTTCACTCTCCTCTTTCACTTTCATCAAGAGGCTCTTTAGTCCTTCTTCACTTTCTGCCATATGGGTGGTGTCATCTGCATATCTGAGGTGATTGCTATTTCTCCCAGCAATCTTGATTCCAGCTTGTGCTTCCTCCAGCCCAGTGTTTCTCATGATGTACTCTGCATATAAGTTAAATAAGCAGGGTGGCAATATACAGCCTTGATGTACTCCTTTTCCTATTTGGAACCAGTCTTTTGTTCCATGTCCAGTTCTAACTGTTGCTTCCTGACCTGCACACAGGTTTCTCAAGAGGCAAGTCAGGTGGTCTGGTATTCCCATCTCTTGAAGAATTTTCCACAATTTATTGTGATGCACACAGTGAAAGGCTTTGGCATAGTCAATAAAGCAGAAATAGATGTTTTTCTGGAACCCTCTTGCTTTTTCGATGTTGTCAATTTGAACTCTGGTTCCTCTGCCTTTTCTAAACCCAGCTTGAACATCAGGGAGTTCACAGTTCACGTATTGCTGAAGCTTGGCTTGGAGAATTTTGAGCAATTCTAGCATGTGAGATGAGTGCAATTGTGTGGTAGTTTGAGCATTCTTTTGCATTGTCTTTCCTTGGGATTGGAATGAAAACTGAGCTTTTCCAGTCCTGTGGCCACTGCTGAGTTTCCACATTTGCTGGCATATCAAGAGCAGCACTTTCACAGCATCATCTTTCAGGATTTGAAATAGCTCAACTGGAATTCCATCACTTCCACTAGCTTTGTTCTTAGTGATGCTTTCTAAGGCCCACTTGACTTCCCATTCCAGGATGTCTGGCTCTAGGTGAGTGATCACACCATCATGATTATCTGGGTCATGAAGATCTTTTGTACAGTTCTTCTGTATAGTCTTGCCACCTCTTCTTAGTATTTTATGCTTCTTTTAGGTTCCTACCATTTCTGTCCTTTATTGAGCCCATCTTTGCATGAAATATTCCCTTGGTATCTCTAATTTTCTTGCAGAGATCTCTAGTCTTTCCCATTCTATTGCTTTCCTCTATTTCTTTGCACTCATCTCTGAGGAAGGCTTTCTTATCTCTCCTTGCTTTTCTTTGGAACTCTGCATTCAAATTAGACATGTTAAAAATTTCCTTGCATTACTCTTCCTGAGCATTCCGTAGACTCCCTTTCTTAGTATCAGTCCAGGCACTTTCAGGAGGGCAGGGACAGTGTGTATTTTGTTCTTTTTTGTTCCTCTAGTCTTATTCAGTGCCTGATACGTGGCAGGTACTCAATAACCATTTAAAAAATGGCTCCATACCAATATAAGTACTTGTATATTTATTTAGAGAATTCAGATGTTTCTTTTGGCTAAGCAACTAGAGTAATTCTTAAAGCTGTGCTTTGAATATTACAAATTATATATTAAGGGAATATTAGCTGATACTCGAGGTGGCAGTAATGTTCTTGTTACGACACTTTAATCAGCAGCCAATTTTTAGGAATTATAATGAGTGTGGTAGTTCAGCGGTAGTAGTGTCATGGTACTGCTGAGTCACTTCAGTCGTGTCCGACTCTGTGCGACCCCATAGACGGCAGCCCACCAGCCTCCCCCATCCCTGGGATTCTCCAGGCAAGAACACTGGAGTGGGTTGCCATTTCCTTCTCCAATGCATGAAAGTGATAAGTGAAAGTGAAGTCGCTCAGTTGTGTCCATAGTTTCTAATTAAAAAATTATAAAACTTGGAATATTTTCTTAAAAATTATAAATTTGTTGTATACATTTGATAAAATTTAGAAAATGCAGTGTGTCAAGTGATCATCTTAAATTCAGGTGAAAGACAAAACTTAGAGAAATAACTAGCAAATGATATTAGGCTATCAAGATAGAAGATTACNCCATAGTTTCTAATTAAAAAATTATAAAACTTGGAATATTTTCTTAAAAATTATAAATTTGTTGTATACATTTGATAAAATTTAGAAAATGCAGTGTGTCAAGTGATCATCTTAAATTCAGGTGAAAGACAAAACTTAGAGAAATAACTAGCAAATGATATTAGGCTATCAAGATAGAAGATTACTTGAAACATTTGCCAAATCCAACTTTAGCCAACTCTAAGAGAGGTGAATTTCTTCATTTCTTTGATTATCCCAACTTAGAGACTGTCACTTCCTCACTCTATACTTCTTTTGCTTTTTGCTTTTGCTTGAATCTTTTTCTGTGCTGTTTAATATTTTCCACTTCCATATTTCTTTAAATAGGGAAGTTTATGCTAAGAATTGTAGTAGCTCCTTGAAAGAATTGGGTTGATGAGTTTAGAAACTAGTATAATTATATTTACCTTACCTTTTTAGTGTGTAAAAGTATTTTCTCATTTAACACCGAGTCTTTGAACTTTACAGTGTTAATTATGGGGCTTCAGTTCTACTCCTATAGTGCAACTTTCCTCAAAATCATAGTTTTAATTTTTACTGAGGTGTTCTTATAGGGTGATCTTGATTAACTTCCCTCTCATGAAACCTGTGAAACCAGGTATTTTCTTATTCAGTTCAGTTCAGTCGATCAGTCGTGTCCGACTCTTTGCTACCCCATGAATCGCAGCACACCACTCAAAAAGATACTGTGAAATAGGGACCATTACGGATGTAATGTCTTATTTTGAAGTAATTTCAAGCCTATAGAATATTTCCATACAAGAAACTTCTATATACCCATTGTGTGGTTGTGTCTGTGTGTGTGTGTGCGCATGCACAAGCACTCGGTCATATCCAACTCTTTGTGACCGCACTGACTGTAGCCCACCAGGCTCCTCTGTCTGTGGAATTTTGCAGGCGAGAGTACTGGAGTGGGGTGCCATTTCCTTCTCTCAGAGATCTTCCTGACTCAGAAATTAAACCTGTGTCTCCTGCATCTCCTGCATTTCAGGCAAATTCTTTACCACTAAGCTACCAGGGACCCTTCCAGTTCAGTTCAGTTCAGTTGCTCAGTCATGTCCGACTTTGCGACTCCATGAATTGCAGCACGCCAGGCCTCCCTGTCCATCACCAACTCCCAGAGTTCACGCAGACTCACGTCCATCAAGTCAGTGATGCCATCCAGCCATCTCATCCTCGGTCGTCCCCTTCTCCTCCTGCCCTCAATACCTCCCAGCATCAGAGTCTTTTCCAGTGAGTCAGTTGTGCACAGGAGGTGGCCCAAGTACTGGAGTTTCAGCTTTAGCATCATTCCTTCCAAAGAAATCCCAGGGCTGATCTCCTTCAGAATGGACTGGTTGGATCTCCTTGCAGTCCAAGGGACTCTCAAGAGTCTTCTCCAACATCATAGTTCAAAAGCATCAAGAAAGCACTCAGCTTTCTTCACAGTCCAACTCTCACATCCATACATGACCACTGGAAAAACCATAGCCTTGACTAGACGGACC